>CM035413.1:87953732-87958732 GCA_020310875.1 Ceratopteris richardii | reverse complement strand
TTGTGTTTTATGTATCCATTGACATTCTTCAATAGAGTGATTTTTGTACTTAACCAAATATCGATGATATTGAATACCTGTGCATGTAGTAGTGACATCATGATCAATGATTTTCTCAGGAACTAAGATTTCAGATTGTTCTTCAATTAAAGGAGGGTCATCAAGAAGTGAATGGTCCAATGGGATGGAATATCTAATCGAAATGAATTATCATTAATTTTTTCTATAATGCGAAACGGTCCATAATAGCGTGGTGCAAGTTTAATTTTAGGATGCTGCAAAATATTTTTGAGACGTCTTTTAATTATTCGCAACCATACAAAATCATTTTCCTTGAATTCTTTGGCTAATCGTTTAGCATTGATAATACGTGTATATCGCTCTTGACTTTTCCGAATGTGCTCGTGAACATCATGAAGTATAGAAACGTGATTTTGAGCAATAGAGTCAGCCATCGGAATGTCGGTTTGGGTGAGGGACATGGGAGTGTGAAGCTTTTTACCAAAAACTATTTCAAAAGGTGCACGACCAGTAGTGGTGTGTGAAGTGTTATTGTAAGCAAATTGAAGCAATGGCAACTTTTCATCCCAGTTATTAGGATTATCTAATGAATAACAATGCAATAAATCAAGAATAGTACTATTTGTAGCCTCACTCTGTCCATTACTTTAGGATGAAATGCAGAGCTAAAATCTATTTTAGAACCAAAATATTGAAATAAGGCAACCAAAAATGATTACAAAACCTAACATCACGATCAGATAACATTACTTTAGGAAATCCATGATGTGGAAAATGCATTTAATGAATAATTTTGCAGCTTGAGGTGCAGTCAAAGTTTTTCTACATGGAATGAAATATGCATATTTACTAAACCTATCAACTATTGTCCAAATCATATTATTATGTGATGAAGTGATAGGAAGATCTGTGATAAAATCCATAGAGATTTGTTCCCATGGTTCATTTGGAATAGGAAGTGGCATTAATAATCCAAATGGTTTACCATGATGATGTTTGACACGCTGACATACAATGCATTGAGAAACATAATGTGCAATGTCTTTTTCCATGTGTGGCCAAAAGAAGAAATCTTTGCAAGCAGAAATGGTGCTTTGTATGCCTCTATGACCCATGTAAGATGGTTCATGCATTTCTTTAATGACAAAATCTTTAAAAGCTTGGGTTATGCACAATCTATGTTGAAAATAGAGAAAACCATTATGAAATGTATAATGTTCATCAGATAAAGATGCAGCATTGTTGAAGTCATGCCATGCACGTGAAAAATACAAATCAGATGCATAAGTGGAAACCATTTCTTGAAAAGAATGAATTTGGATGGCAGAAATATTATTCAAAACAATAGAATGCGAAGGAAAACGGCTAAGAGCATCCACTACAACATTAGCTTTACCAGGCTGATATTGTATCATGGGTTGGAAATTTTGAATGAATGATGCCCACTTAAGATGCCTATCAGAGATTAAGGGCTGACTTAATAAATGCTTAATAGCCTGTTGATCGGTTTTGATTAATACTTCAGAGCCCATAAGATAGTGTTTCCAAATTCGCAAAGCATGCACAATGGCTAACAATTCTTTATCATACGTACTATAATTATGCTCGGAGGGCTTAAGCTTTCTACTCTCAAATGCAATGGGATGGTCATTTTGCATTAAAACAGCACCTATTCCTAAACCACTAGCATCAGTAACAACATGAAAGGGTTGTGAGAAATCAGGTAATTGTAAAACAGGTGCACGTGAAAGTGCATGTTTAAGTTTGTCAAAGGACTGTTGTTGTGTAATTCCCCATGCAACTTTTATTTTCTTTTTCAACAACAAAGTAAGAGGCAATGCTAAATAAGAAAAATTTCGAACAAACTTCCTATAGAAACTAGCCAACCCAAGAAAAGAACGAATATCATTGACTGATTGTGGTGTAGGCCATTCTATGATAACTCTAATCTTTTTTGGATCCACATGCACACCTTCACTTGAAATAATATGTCCTAGATATTCTAGCTTACACTGAAAGAAATAACTCTTTTCCGGATAAGCATAAAATGTGTTTTCTCGTAACAAATGAAAAACTGTTTCAAGATGCTTTTCATGTTCACTATCATTCTTACTGTAAACAAGTATGTCATCAAAGAATACAAGAACAAAATCTTGGTAATCAAGAAAAATATTGTTCATCATTCGCGCAAATGTAGCAGGGGCATTAGTAAGTCCAAAAGGCATTACCATAAATTCATAGTGGCCGTTTTGAGTTCTAAATGCAAACTTAAAAATATCACTTTGTGTCATACGAATCTAATGGTAACCCGATTTAAGATCAATTTTACTAAAGACACGAGCTCCTCGTAACTTATCTAAGAGATCATCTATTCGAGGAATAGGGTATCTATTCTTGATCGTGATCTTGTTAAGGGCTCTATAATCAATGCACATTCGATAAGTTTTATTCTTCTTCTCTACTAAGAGAACTGGTGCTCCAAATGGGGAAGAACTAGGCCTTATAAGTCCTTTTTGTAGTAGGTCTTTTACTTGAGTTTCTATTTCCTTTTGATGTAGTGGGCCATGTCTATAAGGTGCTTTATGAGGAGGAGAACTACCAGGGACTAAGTCTATGCTATGATCAAAGGATCCTCGAGATGGTGGTAGTTCGGAAGGATATTCAGACATAAAACAATCCTTATAAGTACTCATGAAAGGTTTATATGCATCTGGAAGTGTATGAGTATAATCATTGATGACATTGACAAAAACAATGCATGAGTTGAATCCTTTCCTAAATGCACGCTTTACTTGAGTGTGACTAATCAATGGAAATGGCTAGAAATCATGCCGTGCAGACAAAGTAATGATTTGACCTTTGAAAACAAACTTAAAGGTATGAGTATGGTAGTCAATACGTGGATTATAATGGTGACGAAAAGGCATTCCTAGTATAACATCATAAGATTGCAAAGGTGCAATTAAAAATGTTCGTGAATCAACATAAGGGCCTATGCTAATCGTAACATCTTGCACTTCTCGTGTTACATTATAACGACTACCTTGAAATGCAGCTTTCACTTTATACAAAGAAGGAAACGTTTATAATTTAAGTTCTTGTACTAATAAATGTGAAATGAAGTCATGTGAACTACCATCGTCATGTAGAATTTTAACTAGTTTGTTATTTATTGTACCCTGCATGCAAAGAAGAGAGTGTAGAGAGATATCGTTACCCAAGGTACTTAAATCCTTCTCCAGTGATTCCTCTGTCCAAACAGGAGGAATTTCTTCATTATAGACCTCCATGTTATGCAATCCAGCTGTAGCCGGTTTTATATGAAGAGGTTGCAATCTGCACCTTATTTTTGTATGTCCAGGTTTAGCACAATTCCAGCAAGTGATTCGTGGTCTCTTCTGTTGGGCATTCACTGCTGAAGTTTGAAGGGTAGGTGGTTTGGTTGGTTGGAAAGATGAAGCAACGGGTGGAGTTAAATAATTGGATTGTGGAGGACGAGGAAAACTAGGGTAAGATGGGGCATTAAAATTACGCTTCATAGGAAATGAAGGTTTAATAGGAAATGGTCGTGGACGTGGTTGTTGTAGACGGAGTGACTTGGTTATGGACTGGAATTCTTTTTCTGCATCATAAGCAAAAGATATAGCCTCGTTGAGGGTTGTAGGTCGTAGGGTGTGAAGCTTAGCTTGGATACCCACTTCCAAACCATCTTCGTATTTCTGCTGCAAGATATCCTCTGATACATCTTCAAGCATTTGTACAAGTAGTAAATTTTGCTAGAACCGCTCTGTGTAGGTAGTAACCGTATCACCCTCCTTCCATGTAATGGTCGTCCATGCACGTCGAACATGCAAATGGTATTGAGGAGGAAGAAATGAATCCTTCACGTTTTCTTGAAAAGCCTTCCAAGTTGTTGGACGCTCCGTACTGTGTCGTAGGACATTCCACCAGAGTTGAGCTTTACCTACTAAATAGTTAGTGGAAAATTTAACTTTTTCACTTTCAGCATACATTTCATCGGTATAAAAATCATCAAACTACGACAACCAAGAAAGTACTAAAGGCCCATCCTTTCGGCCATCAAATCGTAGAAACTGGTAATTTCTATTACCAGACTTTGAATGAGTAACATCAGATTGGGCAGACACAATAGCTTTTACTACTCTCGTAAGGTTGTCTTCCTCAGCTTGCATCCTTTGGAGAATTTCATCACATTGTCGGATCTCGTTCTGAGCTCCTTGAAGCTCATGCCACAAGAGCTCTAGTTGTTGTTCAAGTGTTGCCGCAGGTAGAGGTGAATTACTATAATCCTCCATGGTGCTCTTGGACCCTTGCTCTCAACCTTGGTGTATTGAACCTTCTTGTTTGCAACCTTGGTGTCTCGATCCCGTGTTCTCAACCTTGCTTGGTATCTTGAACACTCAATCAAGTGCCACCCAAGAATTTTGAAGGAATTCACACTTCCAAGCTAACTCATTGGAAAGTTCGTTCCGAGAGCTTTCCAACGGTATATTACACGCCTCAATCCGACCTACGGATTGAAAGTTACACTTAATTCTTTGTTGGGTCCATCCTTGAAATCGCCGTGAGCGCCTTCCATAAATAAGAAAGAGAGAGAACTTGAGTACAACTCCAAGAGATGGTGGAGTAGCCTCCTACCTTAGGGACTCTAAACCTCTCTATTACCACTCAAAAATTAAAATTGCCTCGCGTGTAGCCAACGGCTGCCAACGGTCACCAAGGGAGCCTTGGGTGCCAATGTTGCCAATGTATTGCCTAAGTTATTGCCTAAGTTCTTTTCCTTAGTCGACGCCTTGGAGTAAGCCGAGTAAGCCGAAGTAGTAAACGAAGGTGAAAACGAAGGTGAAAACGTAGGTTCTGGTTCTGGAACAGGAACAGGAACTGAAACAGAAACAGAAACAGAAACAGAAACCGAAACGGAAACAGAGACGGAGATGGAGACGGAGACGGAATTCAGA
>CM035413.1:87843732-87948732 GCA_020310875.1 Ceratopteris richardii | reverse complement strand
ACATTGAAACAAAACGTCGTTGAGAATTGTGTTTTGAAAATACCAGAAATGGGAAAACCATTTGTGGTTGCATGTGATGCAAGTGGTAGTCAAATAGGATGTGTTCTTTCACAAGATGACACGGTGGTCGCACATGAGTCCAGAAAACTAAGAAAACATGTTACACATACACTGAGATATAAGCTTCACAACAGAGCTCTATACAAAATGACGTGCGGCTGGAAGGAGTCTATGGAAACAAATATAAAAAAATGACCAAATTCGACTACTCGGAGCTCTTGCCTCTTTCTGTCCTCGTTTATAACATGCTCCCACTCCTCTTTTATAGCCAACAAGAATGTGTCAAGTTTGTGCCTCCTTCTTAACTCACCACTTTCATTTGATTGCCCACTACATGCCACTTCACAAGGAAGATATTGTATCTTTTACTCATCATGAATTTTGACTATACATTTTTTTTTCCTTTTTTTATTCTTTTCTATTCTTTTCCTTTATCTTTAAATTTTTTAAATTTATCCAAGCATAGATGATGTGAAAATGAGCTTGTACATTTATCTTCAACAAACGACTGCATGCAATTAATCATAAAAGTGAGGGACACAACGAGGCCTCGTGTCAGGAAGAAGGAGGTCGTGGCAGGAAGCCGGCGCCTGGGGTTGGATCAGGCCCCGCTCTGGTGCGCCGTTCCCGCTGTCCTGCGAGCGGCGTCTGTGCGCTGGGCGCCTTGCCTGTGCTCTATGGAGCGAGCGCGATCCTCGTGGGGCCCCTTGCCCCTCGGAAGTGTCAAGACGTGGGACCATGGGCGTCGGAAAGAGACGATCCGATACAATAAAACCGCTACAATGCGGTGCGATCCTCGTGGGGCCCCTTGCCCCTCGGAAGTGTCAAGACGATCCCTTACCCTCGTGAGCGAGGGTACAATAAAACCGCTACAGTGCGGTGCGATGATACAATATGAAAGCCGCCACTACAGTGCGGGCCAGCTAGTGTATAAAATAGATCCCTCGCTACAGTGCGAGAAATCACCCACGAGATTCCGCTTCGATCTTCACGATCCAAGCTTTTCTTCCAACTCTACTTCGGTCCATTCTTTTCTTCAAGTATCCTCCGCAATGGCCTTCCTTCTCTTTACTTCAGATAATCAGAAACCGCATAAACCTGTAGGAAGGTTCCACAAAAAAGACCACGGGGTAATCTTTATCTTCAGTCTTCAATCGCTTTCGCTTCATATAATCAACATCCACATAAACCTGGAGGAGACGATCCACAAGCAAGATCCACAGGGTGGGGCGAGTTTTAAAACAATCATTAGTACCTCCAATACTAAGAAAAATCTTGAAGAAACAATACTCTTAATATGAGAACTAATCGCATAATAAGAAACAAAAAGGAACGATTTTAATCTCCTCTTTCTTATTTTCACATTTATTCATGTAAAATCCTCTATCCTTTATTATCTCCCTTTCACCATTGTATCATGATTGCACTTCTTGGGATAAAACATGCAAAGGTTCCTTATGAAGAACCCTTCAAGTTTACCTTGACATCTAATTTTTAAGATATTTATTTGATAATGCAATGGTAATTAAAGCGTCATCAATTAGCTCCATTATGCTTTATACATTGTGTGTAAATAATAGATTAAATGCCATGCCTATTTTCCCTTTAACCCATGGATATATCCTCCAAATGTTTGAAGATTAACCCTCCTTGGTTTGAAAGCTTACTCTCATCGATTTCATATTATGGTTTTAGAAGAAAAAAAACAAGCTCATTATCTTTCATCTTTCTCTCTCTCTCTCTCTCGAATTCTCCAAACCGCCTTAGTCTCTCTGTGTCCCATCTAGAGTCCAAGTCTCTCTTTCTTTCTCTCTCCCTTCCTAGACTCCTCCATATCTTTCTCTCTGAACTTTTCTGCAGATTTTCCTCCGTCCTTCGTCGCTCTATTGGAACTTAGCAGAGTGATTCTCTCCCCTACATATCCATGCCTAACAACAACCTCTCTCTCCGTGTCACGTAAGCACCGCCACAGCCACTCTGCCAAGTGCCAACCTCTCACTCTCTGTCTCCACGCGATCGCAGATGGGTCTATATCGGTCCGTTTTTCTCTCTCTACACCATGGTCATTACCTCCTCTCTCTCTCTCCCTATAGTGCACCGCTGGATGCTCGCTCTCTCTCCTGGCCCACGCTCTCTCTTCTGTGTGTCCGCGTGATCCCTCTCAGCCTGTCTGCCATGGCCTATGTCTCTCTCTACTCTCTGGCAATTGGACGACCACCTTTGCACATCTTACAGCAACCGCTGCCAACAAATCTGCTCTCTCTCTCTCCTCCTCCTCCTCGTCCAGAATCTGCGCCGCCAGATACAATCCTCTCTACCTCCACGTGGGTCTCTCTCTGGATATTGCGCAGCGCCGCGTACGACCCTTCTCTCTCTTTCAACTCTCTCTTAATGCGCGTCAACGACAACATTCACCTCTCTCTATCGTATCTTTCTGCCACTCATGCAGCATCGCCACAACAGCCCTAGTGTCTACACGAATCTCTCTCTCTCAATCCATCTATTTGTCCGACTCCTCTGCGCGCTGCTGCCAATCTGCTAGCCACCGAATCTGTCATGCCCTGGTCGATTCCCTGATGCACAACAGTCAGCGCCACCATTCTCTCTTCTCCACGTGTGAGTGGCATGCCACACATATCTTGTTCTCTCTCTACAGGCAAGCGGCAACTCGAATTCTCCTTAAGCAACTACCATCGATCTCAATAGCACTTATTCTCTCTCTGCGACATGCCAACAACACACCATCTCTCTCTCTAAAGATTCTCCTGAGTGTGCAATTTTGAAGAAAACACCGTGACTCTCTCTTCCTCTCTAGCTCCCGGGAGTCTACCGCATCGCCGTGACCATAAACCATAAGTATACATTCGTGAAAAACTCACAAGCTAAGTTGCCATACGAGAACACTACCTCCATCTCCATCTCGGCACTCATGGAAGTATAAACAAGAAGCAAAACAGAAACAAACAAGTAGCATACCTGGAGGAGATGATCCACAAGCAAGATCCACAGGGTGGGGAAGAAACAAATGAATTTGCACTTATTTATAGGCCCCCCCTAGGACTTCCTTCTAGAACGTTCTAACCTCCTCAATGAACTTTCTAATTTTGGTGGTATTTTAATTTTTCCATAAATTATGGTTTCGGTTTCACACTGGACATTTACATTTTAATGGGTTTTTAAGGTTTGGCCTACAAAAACCGCCATTTCCAAGGGTCCGACCTCGGGTTTTTGGTCGGGAAAATTAGGCGTTTGCCCACAATTATCTCAAACTCGCCAATTCATGCGTTTATTTACAATTTCGGCCTAAACTCTAAAGGTTTCCAAGGGTTCAAGTCCGATTTTCAGGGGGTAAAACCACATTTTTAGGAGATTTGAAGGGTCAAACCTAGGTTTTTATGGGTCTAATGTCTGTTGTTTATATACACGGGTCTAACACACATCTCAAACTTGTTTTTCGCATCACACAATCAATCAATTCGGCCAAAATATGTACAAAATATACCACTCTCTCAATCAAAACATCACACAAAAACTCAAAAACAATGAACTTTTGAAAAAAAACTCAGGGAACACTCCTTGCGGGATTTCATCCCGACACTGGCCACCGTAAATCATCAATGGTATAGCACTTCAATAAAACATAAATGATGAAGGGCGACATGAATGCAGAAGGTACATACAATAATTAAAATAGGAAGTGATTAGAGTAATGGAAGATAGTCAAATAGTCAACCAAAAAAGAACTAGAGAATGTGGAAGGTTTTTTCTCCTAAATTACAAGTAACTAATTGATCTTTCGGCACATAGAAGTGCCAGGTAGAGCAAGATCTTTTGGGTGTTGAAACAAATGTTTCATCCATGAGCGACTGTACCATAGAGGTCATCAGAGACCAATTATATAGCACGTGCTGTAAATCGATTGTTCCCAAAGATAACAAATCCTGATTAGCAGTTAAAAATGCTTCCTCCTCATCATTAGACAATCCCTCTAGCTTATTCATAGGCTTGACAACATAAGAGCATGCATGGAAATCGTAGGGTTTCATATCATTGAGGGGAACCACATATTTCTAGTGGTAAACTTTATAAATAGGTTCCTAGGAGGACCAATCTTGTAATACTTTAGCTTGTTTTAGACAGCATCTACCAAATAACAAATTGTAGTCTAACCTAAATTTGGGCAATTCGATTATGATGAACATCATTTTAAATAATGCCCCCTGTAGGGTAATAGGGATATATCGTACCAACCCTGTGAAGAGATGGATAGGTATGTGCTTGAAGATGAAGAGGTGTTGCAAAATCCTTGATCTAGACCAGCCAAATGAACTCCAGAAGTATATGGTGGGCCCTTTTAGCTTGCCAATGGATGTATTAGACACCCTATGTACCTTGGAAGATCACTCTCAAAAAGATAGATCAAAACAGATAAGTTGGAGTTAGCTCAGAGGTGAAAACTTGCTATTCTTGGTTCATACACATGTCCAGCGTTTTACATAATTCTCTGAGCACAGTAGCAATTAGCTTAATTCCTCTTGGGGAAGTCTAGGTAACCTAAAGAGCTAACTTTCATGAGTAATCTCATCAAAAATAATGAGCCACACACTGAGAATGAGTTTTAACATTTGATGACATCATCCCGATTTTCACGGGTTGCTACTGTTTGAGACTAGTCAGCCAAAAAATCAACATAACTCAACATTTAGGACACCACTGATTATGCAAATTTTTATGGTTATACTAGACAGTAAGCTGAATCCAACAAGCTTTAAATCATTGAATTTGGATAAGTAACCACGGAGAAACACCTCTGACACGATGAGTGAAAAAGTCGGGTACCTGAGAGAGAAGTGAAAATGCACAGACACTGTTGACTTCAACTGAACATAACTGAAGATTGCAACATCCAAATGACATGAAAATTTGTGAGCATATAGTATACTTATAGAGCTAACTTTACCAAGTTAAGTCACTGAAAATGATGCACCAAGCTCAGAGAAAACATCTCTGCAATCTGATTGAGAAAATTGAGAGTAATGGCAGTGAGTAGTACACTTCACAAGAACATGGAAAGATGAACTCAAATAATCATGAAAATGAAAGTATATTGCTTGTACAACACAATGACTTACTGATACATATGTGTGCCTTGGAATCACACCTTGATATGGCATAAAGCTCAACTCTTGGAGGTCTTCACATAGGTCTCTCTAACTACGACTAAAACTGCCATCTATTTATAGTTGAGTTTGGGAGGCTAACTTCCCTCAATCACTCTCCAATCAATCAATGATTGATTTGATTCTCTACCTACCACAAATCACAAATTCGTGGCTCCTCTTTCCATTCTTGATCAAGTGGACTCAACCACTTAAGATTCTTTCACTTTTACATTAAGTAAACTCTTCAAAAGTTACAAAAGGTAGTTCACAAGTGAACTTTACATAATCTTCATTTTAAGTCTTCTTCTATGACTTTGTGGGACTCAAGCCAATACTTAGGCTTGACATAGACTTGCTCCAACAGCTCCCCCTCAAGCCAAGTATGCTTGAGGTCTTCAATCTTCCAAGATTACCTGCAAACCAATCATAGCCTTGAATTTGCAAAGCTTTGTACCATCCAATGCTTTGGTTAGAATATCTGCACATTGTTGATAAGCGGACACATATGATATTTGAATCTCTTTGCTTAGAACCTTTTCTCGTACATAGTGATAATGAACTTCAATATGTTTGGTCCTTGCATGAAAAATAGGATTAGCAGCCAAATGAATAGAACTCATATTGTCACCAAAAATAGTTGGAGTTCCAAACTCCAATCCAAGATCTTTGAATAATGTCTTCATCCACATAGCTTCCGGAGTAGCTATGGCAAGACCTCTGTATTCAGCTTCAGTAGAAGAGAGAGCAACTGTGGGTTGCTTCTTGGATGACCATGAAATAAGCTTTGAACCTGCAAAGGTAAGATAACCTGAAGTGCTCCTTCTATCTTCCTTGGAGCCAGCCCTATCTGCATCAGAAAATAGCTTCAAACCTAAATCAGATACATAAGGATAATAAAGTCCTTCATTTATGGTTCCTTTGAGATACTTGAGAATCCTTTTGGCAGCATCCATATGTGGTTTCCTTGGTGTGTGCATAAATTGACTTAGCACACTCACACTGTAACATATATCTACTCTTGTCAATGTGGCATATTTGAGACTACCCACTAGACTTTGATATGATGTGATGTCCTCTATGAGTTCACCTTCATGTGAGCTCAATTTGTGATTGACCTCCATTGGAGTACCTGCAATCTTACAATCTTGCATCTTGAATTTTGCCAACATGTCCTTAATGTACTTCCTTTGAGTGAGAAACAAACCATGATCTTTGTAGACAACTTCCAAACCTAGGAAGTAGGTAAGTGAACCCAAATCACTTATCTTGAACTCTTCTCTCATATGATCTTTGATCTTCTTCATACCATCTGCATCATTTCCTGTCAATATAATATCATCTACATATACACATAGGTAGATGACCTCGGAATTACTCTTTTTAATAAAGAGTGAAGGATCTGCCTTGCTTGGTTGAAAGCCTTTGTCCTGCAAGAATGAAACAAGCCTGAAATTCCAAGCTCTTGGAGCCGCTTGAGACCATACAATGCTTTTTTAAGTTTACACACATAATCAGGATAAAATTGGTTCTTAAAACCAGGTGGTTGTGCCATATATACCTCTTCTATTATCCAACCATTCAAAAATGCATTCTTTACATCTAGTTGAAGTATCTTCCAATTCTTGGAAGAGGCAATACTAAGCAAAACCCTAATAGTAGGCATCTTTGCCACAGGAGAGAAGGTCTCCTCATAATCAATTCCCTGAGTTTGTGCAAAGCCTTTTGCTACAAGCCTTGCCTTATACCTGTTAATTGAACCATTAGAATTCTTCTTGAGTTTATAGACCCATCTTGAGCCTATTACCTTCATGGATGAAGTCTTGGGCACCAAATCCCAAGTGTTCTTTTCCTCAAGTGCTTCAATCTCTTCCTTCATTGCATGCTTCCATTTTGATTTTGCTTTGGCCTCTTCAAATGATGATGGCTCCTCTTGGTTTATGTCCTGTGCTATGTAGATAGAATGTTTAGTTACTAATGAGGTGTCAAACCCATACCTTTCTGGTTTTTTCTTTTCCCTCATAGATCTTCTTAGGCCATGATGTGATGATTCTGCCTCATGTCCAAGTTTCTACAATTTTGCTTTACCTTTAGACTTCCATGCTTTGATCTTTTCCATATGAGATTCTTCATCATCCTCCGAGGTGTCTTGTTCTTCAATCTTTGGTTGTTCTCTACCAAGCTTTGGAAAATCTTCTTCAAGATTATATGGTAAATTGACCTTCCTACATGAATCTTCATACCATGAATTGTTTTCATCAAAAACTACATCTCTGCTTACCAAGAATCCTTTGTTGGTAGGGTTGTATAACCTGTAGCCCTTTTGATCGTTGTCATATCCAATAAATACACACCTTTCTGCCTTTGGATCCATCTTGCCTCTAACCTGTGAAGGAACATGAGCAAAAGCAATACATCCAAAAATTTTACAATGATCTAAACTTGGTCTTCTTCCATTCCAAGCCTCATATGGAGTCATCCCATCAAGGGATTTTGAAGGCAACCTGTTAATCAAGTAAGTGGCTGTAGATACAGCCTCAGCCCATAAGTAATTTGGTAAATGCTTTTCATTTAACATAGACCTTGTAGCTTCAACAATTGTCCTATTCCTCCTTTCTGCCACTCCATTTTGCTCAGGAGTGTACCTTGTAGTTACCTCTCTTTTGATTCCTCTTTCTTGAAGAAAAGAATCAAAATCATGGGAGAAGTATTCTCCCCCTCCATCTGACCTTAGCCTTTTTAGTGATTTACCTGTTTGATTCTCCACAAGAGCCAAATATCTTTTGAAACATGAAAAAACTTCATCTTTGTGTTTCATAAAGAATAGGATAGTCCATCTACTGCAATCATCAATAAAGGAAACATAATACCTTGATCTAGATATTGGAGCTTCCTTGCTAGGTCCCCATACATTTATATGAACCAACTCCAAGAGATCTCCATGCATATAACCTTTCTTCATGAATGGTAACTTGTGAGACTTTCCAAATTGACATGCACTACACTTATAAATCATATGTTGTTTTGACAAATTAGGAAGTCCAAGTACACTTTGGTCCGTGCAGATTTGCTTTAATGACCTTTCACCAATATGTGCTAACCTTTTGTGCCATACTTCCAATTCTGTGAGTGTCTGACTACCATAATTAAAGAGAGCAATGTTTCTAGTGTCCTGTAATTCAAATGTGAACAATCTACCTGTCTTTTCACCTTTTGCAATTCTTGTGAATCCTTGACTTGGATCTTCAACAAATGCTCTTGCTTTTGTGAACGTGACTTGCAACCCTTTCTGTACTATCTGCCCAACACTTATCAAATTCTTTGTAATGGTAGGGACATAGAGTACCTTACTGAGTAGGTTGATGTTTCCATCAGGTGCTTTGACATTGCCTATTTTCTCCACAGGATGTTTTGTATCATCTCCTGTTTGTACCTCATGCTTATTCCTTGGATCTTCTAAATCTGATAGGAGTGCCACATTTCTTGCCACATAATTTGAACAACCTAAATCTATGTAGAAAACATGCTCATCAAATTTACCTTGTGGCATAGCCATGTTCATGATCAATAATGAATCCTCTTTGTTTGAGTCTTCTGTGTAGTTATTGTAGTCTCTCCTTCCTTTGTAGCCTCCTTGGTAGTTTGAATCATTGTAGTTGTTGTAGTTGCCATGATAATTGTTGAATCTTCCTCTTGAGTAGCCATAACTTCCTCTATTGTATCCTCTACCTCTTTGATTCCTGGAATTCCTAAAGCAATTTTCAGTTGTATGATTAGTTAATCCACAAATAGAACATGAGTTGGAGTCTTGGGATCTCCCCCTGCCTTGTCTACCTCCTCTTCCTCTACCTCTGCCATGTCTTCCTCTACCTGCATAGTTAGCTTGATATGTACCTGCTTCATCATCCACTTTCTTTGCCTTTCCTTTGTTATCTTTGGACTTGCATTATCAGTGTATAAAGCTGAAGATTGATTACCTTTAGAGCTTTCTCCATTTTTGATAAGCTTTGCCTCTTGGGTAAGTAGTTGTCCAATGAGTGTATTGAAATCAGGTACATGCATGTCCATGTACAAATCCATAGCTGTGGTGAATGCTTCCCACTTGTCATCTGCCTTCAAGCCATTGATGACCTGCCTTACAATTTGCTCTTCATCTATTACCTCTCCAATGCTTCCCAACTGATCTGCTATGTCCTTGAGCTTTGTGACAAAATCAGTCACATTTTGTTTGGGAGCCTTCTTGAGAGTTGTGAAATCAAGCCATAGTTGATGCTTCCTAGCTTTAGTACTTGAAGAAAAGAAAGCTTCAAGTGCATCCCACACTTCCTGAGATGTCTTACAACTTCTAATGTGAGGCAAGAAAAAATCTGAGATAGAGTTGAGGAGATAAGACCTTGCAAGTGCATCCTTGGAGCACCATGTGCTCAATCTTTCTTGCTCTTCCTGTGTTGGTTGACTTTTGTTCCTGAAACTTGGCATAACTTCATCTCCAGCCACATAACCATATAAACTTCTACCTTGGAGATAAGCTTCCATTCTTAATGAGCCAAGCTGAGTAATTACCTCTGTCCAATTTGTCAATTGATGAAGGAAATCCATCTGCCATGTTGTCCAACCTTGCTCTGATACCACTGTGAAGAGATGGATAGGTATGTGCTTGAAGATGAAGAGGTGTTGCAAAATCCTTGATCTACACTAGCCAAATGAACTCCAGAAGTATATGGTGGGCCCTTTTAGCTTGCCAATGGATGTATTAGACACCCTGTGTACCTTGGAAGATCACTCTCAAAAAGATAGATCAAAACAGATAAGTTCGAGTTAGCTCAGAGGTGAAAACTTGCTATTCTTGGTTCATACACCTGTCTAGTGTTTTACATAATTCTCTGAGCACAGTAGCAATTAGCTTAATTCCTCTTGGGGAAGTCTAGGTAGCGTAAAGAGCTAACTTTCAAGAGTAATCTCATAAAAAATAATGAACCACACACTGAGAATGAGTTTTAACAACTGATGACATCATGCCGATTTTCACGGGCTGCTATAGTTTGAGACCAGTGAGCAGCAAAATCAACATAACTCAAAATGTAAGAGACCAATGATTATGAAAATTTGTATGGTTATACTAGACAGTAAGCTGAATCTAACAAGTTTTAAATCACTGAATTTGGATAAGTAACCATTGAGACACACCTCTGACAAGATGAGTAAAAAAGTGGGGTACCTGACAGAGAAGTGAAAATGCACAAACACTGTTGACTTCAACTGAACATAACTGACGATTGCAACATCCAAATGACATGAAAATTTGTGAGCATATAGTAGACTTATAGAGCTAACTTTACTCTGAAAATGATGCTCCAAGCTCAGAGAAAACATCTCTGCAATCTGACTGAGAAAACTAAGAGTAATGGCAGTGAGTAGTACACTTCGCAAGAACATGGAAAGATGAACTCAAATAATCATGAAAATGAAAGTATATTGCTTGTACAATACAATGACTTACTGATACATATGTGTGCCTTGGAATCACATCTTGATATGGCATAAAGCTCAGCTCTTGGAGGTCTTCACATAGGTCTCTCTAACCACGACTAAAATTGCCATCTATTTATAGTTGAGTTTGGGAGGCTAACTTCCCTCAATCACTCTCCAATCAATCAATGATTGATTTGATTCTCTACCTACCACAAATCACGAATTCGTGGCTCCTTTCCATTCTTGATCAAGTGGACTCAACCGCTTAAGATTCTTTCACTTTTACATTAAGTAAACTCTTCAAAAGTTACAAGAGGTAGTTCACAAGTGAACTTTACATAATCTTCATTTTAAGTCTTCTTCTATGACTTTGTGGGACTCAAGCCAATACTTAGGCTTGACATAGACTTGCTCCAACAAACCCAACTGGGTGAACTAGGAACTAATCAGCCATACACACAAAAAAATTAACACATTCAATATGGCTCCATCCCAAGTTCTTACAAAATGTTGCGGTGGCAATATTCACTCCTAACCCTCCATCAATTAATACCTGAGGAATCTTATGATTTTGGAACCATACATTAATCAAAGGAATAGCATGTTCTACCATAGTGTAAGTTTTCAGATTAATTGTAGCTATAACAGGTGCACATATTGAGCTTGGATCAGCATGCTATTGAAATTGTTGTCGAATTCCTAATACCAAGGTTAAAATGTATCCCAAGGGAATAGTAATCAAAGCTCTGGACAAGATGTCCCAAGTGACACTAGAACTCTTCAAGTTGACTCCGGATTCTAGTGAAATTGCTCACTGAACTATGACCGGATCCCATGTGGATTTTGATGGTCCAAGTTGCTATTGGGTGACGGGTACAGGATCAGAAAAAATTGGTAGTTCTTCTCTAGCCCATCGAGTCATTTTAGTGAACATACACTGTTGTTCCTTTACTCCTAGTTCACAAATTTCTGAACAGATACTACCTTTGTATCTACTATGGAAATTGGAACCACGTTGGCCATTGGGTTTTGATGCTTTTCTTCCATTTATCATACTCATGGGCATCCTTATAGTGTCATCAGATCTGTTCCTTGTGCACCCGCCTCTTTAACTAGTATAATTAGAATAAGATGTGTTCCTCAAGTGCAGTGGGACATAGCTGGTTGCAAGTTGACCGTGTTCTTATAAAGAGCATTCAACGTGAGCCGATTCAGAGTCTTGGCATTATATGGAGAAGTCTTTGTAGCATGACTAGTGGTGTAGCAAATTGCAGAATAAATCTGATTAAGAGCACAATTATTTGCAACATGTATATGACTTTTACATTTAAAATAGTAGACTTGTTTTAATGGATCATCACTTTTACTTTTCCCACCATTTAACCATTCAAGGTCTTCTATAAAACCATGCACTCTGTGCTCTCATTATAGTGTCATAGCGATTACCGCATTGAGGGTCATTCCACCAATGCAACGAATAATCATTACCTATTTCAATTGGGGGTTCAAACCATTAGTGAACCATTAGGTTATTATGCATTTGGTAAATTTGCATGAGCTGGTGGTAGCTACCATAAGTGGGTGCGGAACAGGGTGGCATATTCCCGTACACTCTGATGAGGTTTCTTCCTGTTATTTTGTAGGTAGTCAAAGATCTTCACCGCATTTTTCTGTAACCTAAAGCATTGTAAGAAGGCATTCTTTAGGTCATCATATAGTCTAAAATGATTAATATCGTACTCCATCAGACATTGAGCTGCTTCATTCACTAAAGTCAATTGGAACACAATAGCCCTATATATTGGGTTTGCTGGATTATTTAACACTTCATACTTAATCTCAAATGTTTGTATGTGTGCATTTGGATCATTGCCAGGCAAACCCCTAAGCTTTTCATAGGTAACCCTATAGTGGAAGGTCTCCGGTGGTTTCCCTTCTACTATTGTTGTTCGTTCTATTGCTGTTAATGTTGTTGTTGTTGTTGTTTTTGTTATTGTTCTTATTGTTGTTGTTGCTGATAATAATCTTCCATATCGTCGAGATGAAGATCAGCCAGTTGTATAAACTCTTGTGCCTCAAAAGTGTTTATAAATTGATGTGTTACACAGCTATCTATCCACTCCTCCAGTGATAATGACTCACCATTATTTACTAAGTCTGCTAGTTTACAATTGAGAATCCAGCCTTTTGGAAATGTAACTTTGAAGAATCGTGGAGGATCCCACTCTCTTCAAAAATATTCAGTAACTGAAACTCTTCAATTAATCCCCAAGTTAGAGAATTTCTCCTCCACTAGTTACTCAATAGTAGCTCAAGAATTCCAACAAGTTCATTGGTTCCTTCACTCAAGTTTCCGGTCACTTTCACACCCACTGAAGCCTCGCCAGATTCAGTAAGTGTCACTAAACACTGAACCACTGCCATCACACACTAGTGCAAATTTCGAACCTTTCGCGGATGGTACCGTATTTTCACCAAGCTCAGTACTCAGTCCACTTATCGAATTCTCACCGAATCATACTGGGATCAATTCTAGTATGCTTTGAAGACTCGCAAATAAAGAATGTTATGGTGCAATCCCACTTGTTTATGTCACACCTCCTCCCTCAGATGACTGGCCTTCACTATCACCATGTGGTGGTGTCCGAAGCGTGCTGTTCACTTTCCAAGGGTGTCTATCATTCCGGTATTTTGGATAAATTTAAGGAGAATGCATTACAGGCATGTATTATGTAGTCTTTCTGCAAAGTAATCTTATACTTCTGACTTATATTCAAAGCCCCCTGGCCGGCACCACTATTAACCAGGATTTCTAACAAGGTTCTTGGGTTGGATAGGGGTGTGTCAAAACAGAGGCCCTATAATGATTTTCCCACACATTTACTTAATCCACCACTTACTGAACACTATTTTCTCACTATCAAAATCAAGTACAAGATTACGTTAACAACGTTAATCCTCCGAATACCATTCACTCAGATATTATCAAATTTACACACACATATGCATCAACGTTAATTTACTTACAACAGATAATGGTTATATCTATGTTTATAAATATGAACATTATCATCATCCAACAAATGATAACACTTCTCATCGGTGTAACAAAAATTACTATATGATTAATTTACTTGAATTAAAATCAAACACTTAACTCATGCAAAAGATTACAACACCAATTTTAGGTGTGAATCCACAATATGAATCAACATCGAATATGATCGGTTGCTCTACGACACGCAATCTAGCAAGGACCTATCGTGCATCTCCTTCACTGCTAAGCGACATGAACACATCTCTTTTATATTAATCAATCATAAGCTACATCGTTTCCACCCTTTACGGCACTTCACCAAAATAATTACAAAAATATCATGAATAATACATAGGACCAGTGTCCTAACGTAACTTCTCCATGAACATTTCCATGCAT
This sequence comes from Ceratopteris richardii, assembly GCA_020310875.1. Taxonomy (NCBI): domain Eukaryota; kingdom Viridiplantae; phylum Streptophyta; class Polypodiopsida; order Polypodiales; family Pteridaceae; genus Ceratopteris; species Ceratopteris richardii. The sequence continues at coordinate 87,934,605 of CM035413.1, read as the reverse complement.
GTGTTTTTACACGGAACATGCTTATTTTCATTCAGTGATGGAACATGGACTAGCCCTCCATGCTTATTTTTAATTTATCAACTGAGGACAATTGCTTTTTCAACTGAGGGGCATGTTATGAATTATGCAATGTGCTGAACAAGGAATTGTTGGAGTGCTAATTTATTAATGTATTAATTTCTTTTGGTTTTTTGATATAGTAGCTGAAGGTTTGTGAGGGCATGAAAGGTGTGAAAGGACGGACATCACTAATCTGATTAATAGTTTATATAGTTTGTAAATAAACCCACATAGAGGGTTCTGGTTTTAAAAATAGTTAGTAAAGTGTGGTTTGAATAACGGTCACCAAAGACCGTGATTTATATTATTAAAAGCAAAGGCTCTCTACAAAAGTGACCAACTTTTACGTTCATCACAGCTTTTTGAAGCCACTCATGTAACCACTGTTTTCGACTTAATAAAAAATCCTATAAATACGTGCACTCTATGGATTGTCAAAATGGAGTGCATGGGGAGAGATTGCATCCAATACTACATTCTATCTCATTTTCGTGCATATGTATTTTTATTGTGTATTTACAACATTCATAAACTTTGTGTATGCATAAGTTAAGGTTTTGATAACAATGTGCATATGTATGTATGCATGTGTATGTATGCATTTGTCTATGTATGTGCATGTATGTGTATGTATGTGTGTGTATGCATGTGTGTATGTATTGTGGAATGTGTGTATGCATGTGTATGTATGCATGTGAGTGTATGTGTGTGTATGTATATGTGCAAGTTTCCATATGTGTATGTGTATGTGTATGTGTGTGTATGCATATGTGTGTATGTGTATGTGTGTATGTATGTGTGTGTATATGTGTATATATGTGTATGTATGTATGTTTATATGTATGTATGCATGTATATGTGTGTATGTATTTGTGTGTATATGTGTGTATGTATGTGTGTATGTATGTGTGTGTGCATATGTGTGAATATCTGTATATATGTATGTATATGTGTGTGTATATATGTGTGTATGTATATGTGTATATATATGTATATGTGTGTATATGTGTGTATATGTGTGTATATGTGTGTATATGTGTGTATATGTGTGTATATGTGTGTATATGTTTGTATGTATATATGTGTGTATAGGTGTGTATTAATGTGTGTATATGTGTGCATGTATATATGTGTATGTACGTGTTTGTATATGTGTTTGTATATGTGTTTGTATATGTGTGTATGTGTGTGTATATGTGTGTATGTTTGTGTATATGTGTGTATGCATGTGTGTGGATATACGTGTGTATGTATGTGTGTGTATATGTATGTATGCATGTGTATGTGTATGTATGCATGTGTATGCACATGTGTGTATGTATGTGCATGTGTGTACATGTATGTGTGTATGCATGTGTGTGTACATGTGTGTATGGATGTGTGTGTACCTTTGAAAGGTCATTCACTCAGTTGCTCTCTCTTCGTTTGCTCATTCACTCTCACTTGATCCTAGCACAAATGTGTCGAAAGCAATTTTTTTTCAAATTCTGATATTGTTGCTTACGCAATAAAAAAACATCGCAAGAAGTTTGCCAAAATAGCTACAAGCATCACTAGCCTTCACACTCTTGTAATGATAGTTGCTATGAGCATGATATAAGCGATGCTAGACATCACTTATGTGACACTCTAGGTTTACTTTTTTGTTCTTTTCTCTAGGCATCACTTATACAATGCTTTTTCATAAAATCATCACATAAGTGATAGTCGTCACTTTTTTTTATTGGGATCATCACTACGACCTCATTATTCTTGTAGTGGTGGAGATTAGGTAGAACAGTTCCAAAATCTCCAACTCATGGAGCTCTTGGGAAAAACCTTCCTACTTACAGGTTTTGAACTCAAGACCTCCTCCTTGTCACCCTTAAGAATTAGTCCGTGGATTCCGTGTCTTAGAGGTCATAAGAACCTATACATAAGTCTAGCCTTGAGATCTTTGGCCAAAGAATTAAGTGACCAAATAGTGTCCAAATCTAGATCTATTTAAATAAACCCAACCTAGATTATATGCTTACTTTATAACATTCTTCCCAGCTTGGAAACATTTTCTTTTTTGAAAACATTGCCATATATAAGTTTGGACCCATCCCGAAATCTCATTTCCTAAAACTTGAAGAACACGATTTAGATATTCATTTAGTGATTTATGCACTTAAACATTAGGGTGAAAAATTGCCCAAAAAGGGCCATGTAAGGATTTCAATTAGTTGTGCTTAATCTGGATTAAAGTTGTCAAATCCTTTAAGAAATTCCATGTAAGTTCATTTAAAACGTATCTTATGCAAATTTTGAAGAGAGAGAAACTCGTATGATAATCATGAAAAGTTTGTGTGATATCTTACACCTCAAAGTTTGTGCTCATTGGGCGTTGATCAAAATTTGAATTTTCCTCTTGTTCACGGACCTATATAATGTGTGTTGAGGAGGTTTTGTGCATTTTTACTCTACTTTTCATAGCAGGCATGTTTCTCTCTTTCATGTCATTTTAGACACTTGCCGGTCATTTTTCATAGCAGACCATGGAGAACCTTAACCCAAAGATTCTCACTGAGCTTTCAAACAATCGAAATCATTGTGAAAAGTTCCATATCAACATTGAAATAGTTCATGCGTATGCGACGACAAGAAAAGTATTCCGAAGGGCTCTTCATCCTCCTGAAGTGGATGGATTGTGAAAGGAAGGCAAGAAACATATCGACATATGGACAGATGGATCTCTTTATCCAATTGATCCACAAACTAGAAGGTATTCCCCTTTTCATAATCTTCATGATGTGATTATATTTGTGGGAGATGGTGAGGATGGTTTACAACGCTATTGTTCAAGGCTCTAGGATATTTCAAGGAATTATGTACAGTACATAAACTATCTACAAAACACACTACATCAGAAGGATTTACATATGAGGGAGCTAGAAAGCAAATTATCCACTTTTTCTTCTCATTTTCAGTCTTTTAAAAAAATTAAAGAAACTCCTATAGGTTTGAGAATGCGGTCAAAACAAGTAAAACCTTTTTTAGATTTGACTGAAAAATTTGGCCAGAAAAAGAAAATAATGAAAATTGTAGGAGATCAAGTGACAAATGTGCTAGGTTTCAATATGTTGAGTAGTTTTGAGTGCGTACATTTCTATAATGAAATTATGAGTCAAAATTATGTTTTAAGACTATTGAAATTGAATGAAAATACATGGTTGAAACGCTTTGTTTTCCAAAAACTCATGACAAAAATGAGTCTGTTACTTGAACCACCTCCGAGATACATTATGTAAGAATGCAAGGGTTAACTTGTTACACTTAAGGGTTGGAACTTAGTCACCCTTGGTGGCATGCAAGTTTTGCAGGATAATGATTTATTTTATTTAATGTTAACTATTGCATCATCAATTGAGACTCTACACTCTGATGATACCTCATCAAGGTATTCTAGGAGCTCCCTTACATTTGTGAGATTCCAATTTGCAGTGACAATTATTTTCCTTTTTTGAAAATCTCGATGAATCAATACTTTTAACTCAAATTCTAGACAGCTCTCCTCTGAGTCCAAGGCTATCCAAAGTCCAAGCTTTTTTTTCCATCTTCTATAGTCATATCCTAAAACTAGAGATTGACATATTTGATATGAGATTGAAAGAGAGTTGGGACTAACTTATATAAAATAATGTCACCTAGCTTTTGAATTTCTTTGCTATCCCATTCTGTACCTGAAACATCATCAATCTCTAAAATAGAGACTCTCCTATTCAACCACATTGTTTTTGTTTTCTGTAATAACATGTTTTTAAAGCATGCTACAAAGACATGAATAGGTAAAAACCATTGAACCTTTATCCTTCTCGAAATTCGGCCTGGGCCTGCTAACATTGCCTTTTGGATGTCAATTTTCATTTTGCATAGAAAACTTGAAACTGTTTAATGATCAAGAGCATCCCAATCTAACGAAGAGATGCAAGGACTACGTACATGTACAAGATTTCCATAAGAACTTCTCCCTGATGGCACTTGATAATCTGCATAATGGACAAATAACTCTATGCTGTTGAAAAATTGAACAGATTTGTCTGCATACATGAGTTCTTCATATTCCTTATGCAGAACTCTCAATGTTCCTGTTAAACATTCAACAGGTTGCCATTCCACAATATTGGAAGGAAAGATATCTGCAGTACAAAAACATATGTTTTGTTATACAAAAACAACTGGAATGATAGAAGAGCATTGTACAACTTCACTTACAGATGATTTTCTAGAACAAGACCCTTAGTGGTGTACACATGTTGTACTCGTGCAAACCAACCACATCTCTTCAATTTGAAACTGAGAATACGTCCCTTCCAGTGGTTTCTTGTGTTGTCTCTTTTGACATGCTTGACTTTAGGGGCACCTCTGCAGCTAGGAAGCATAGTCACCCATTCATTTACTTTCACAGAAAGAGGTTTCCACAAAGAATCCTCTCTTCTGTTGCAAACCTCACATGATGTTACATGATTGGAAGGAAGACGAGAAGAAGAAGCCATTTGAACTTAGAAGAAGAAGAATGTTCAAAGCGAGAAACCGAAGTTCATAAATTTTGGCAGTATTTATAGAGAAAAAGGCTTTGTACAAGTGGAAACTTTTGATTTGATGTAAACCCTGTCGCTGAATGATCATGAAATTTTGTGAACGCAAAAATATTTCGTATCTCCAAAAATTAATTTCTTCTTTGAAATTTGAGAATATGCTTTGTGTAGTGTGCCAAAATATCTTTTTTTGCATCAAACCGAAAAATTGTACACTGAATACAAGACTCTTCATCACTTTAGTGGCGCTTTTAGAGAATATTGTATTAAAAAAAGAATTTCTTCATACGGTTAAAAGAGATAGCAATGTTATATTCTTGTACACATGGAAAGACTCTACTTCTCAATTTCCTTAATCTCTCATTAGCAAACAACCCCTTTTTGGCCATTTTTTGCCCTAATGAATATGAAACTTGGAAACCTTTGGTGGATTGTGGAGAACTTTTCTCAACTAGAGTTTTCTAGAGTTCCATCCTTCTATCTTACTAAGCACTCTTCTTAAAAATGACTTCTTGTACATTTGTCTCTGGTTCGAAGTATCCTATCAAGTTCATGAGGAGCTCTTTCACTTACCAAAAGTGAAACCAATCTCACTTTCTTTGAGTCCACTAACATTGAACACTTGAGGAATTGAAATTTCTTTTGGAAGTTGTAATTGATATGCCCACATTCCAATTTTTTTGATGATGGGAAAAGGACCTTAGTATCTCAAGAAAAAGTTGGAAAATTTTCAAGTCTTCAAGTTTTTTGATCTCTTAACTCCAACATAAACGTGATCTCTGATTTGAAAAGCAGCTTTTTATTCTTTAGGATTGGCATAAGCTTCTGATCGATCTTGATATCTCATCAAGCTTTCTTTAGCAAAACTGATCTTAAACTTCATGTGTTGAAGGAATTTTTGAGCTTCTTTTACTCATTCATTTTGAAGTCTGACTACGTATAGAAACCTAAGCTCAAACCGATACATCAACATGAATGGAGTTAATTTAGTTGCTAAATTCTTGGCAATGTTATTGGAAAACCCAATCATAGGAAGATAATATTCCAATTCAATCTATTTTGGAAACCTGAGCTTTGAGGATCTTCCAAAATTTGATTGACTTTCTCTCTCTACCCATCTGTCTGACGATGTTTAGAGGTACTCAAGCTTAGTTTAGTTTCAAATCTATTATATATTGCTTGCCAAAACTGACTTGTAAATCTAGCATCTCTATGAGAAACTGTCTATGTCAAGAAGACCATAGGTTTCGTAAAGTTTGTTCAAATATATTGTTGTGGTTTTATAAGTAGTATAAGTAGTCTTTACTAGAAAAATAAATTGATTTAGTTTAGTCAATTGGTACTCAGCTACAATTCACACTAGGTCAAAGCCTATCTAGTTGTGGAATAACTTTGAAATCAAATCCATGGGAATAATTTCCCATTCATTTTTTGGAGTCTCCAAAGGGTGCAAAAATCATCGAGCTTTAATTCTTTCATACTTATTGACTTGAAATTTAAAGCACTTAGATACATATGTTTGCACATCTAGATGTATAGTTGGAAAATATTAATGTCCTCTTATTCTAGAAATGAAATTTTATTTTGTACATCTGATTGTAATCTTCTTCTAGTACATTAAATTGTTCCATCTTTAAAAGTGGGCTTCAAAAATTGTTCCATGCTACGTGTTGTTTGTTTTCTTACATTTTGTATATTTTTTATTTTTATATTAGAGCAAGCACATAAGTTCATATAGATTTTTTTGTTATGATTCAACCCTTTTTTACTAAAGATTTTTGGTAAGTGCACTCAATCAAATTTTTTTAAGATCAAAAGGGGACCACACATGCTAAGTGGGACCAAAACCCTAGCTCCTCTAATCGTTCACAAGGGCTTTGCATATGCCTATGTTTTACCACTCCTTCCATGACGTGCTCCATTACCGTGTTTTGACTTGAGAAGTGTGACTTGATGCCTCGTCTCTCACATCTACCTCCCAAAGGGGGAGATCTGGGCTTTACAAACTCTTAAAGATCGACATAACTCAGATGGAGCACAAGAACATGGTGGCAAAAGCACTTCTCATAGGAAATAATGGTGGTAGAGGCCTCGTTGATATGGTGTATGGCTCACCAAGGAAGAAGTGTGTTAATATTGCATAAAATTTTGGGATTAGTAATTTGTCTATGTTTGATTACATGGTTAACCCAATTACACCTCTTCACTATCAATCATATATGGATGAAAAGGAAAATAGTTGATCCATGAGAATGTGCAATGAATCAATATAGATTTTCATGTTGGGGATAGTGAAGATGAAACCCTAATTATTAGCAAGAACTTGTTGGACAACTACTGAGCTCGACTAAGTATGGGGCGAATCCAATGGTAGAAAGGTAGGATGAGCAACCATTTGTTTGCAGCCCTTGATCTTGCTTAATCCACACTTAAGATCAAGTCTAGATCCAATGGCCCACATCAAGTATATCCTTCCCCAAGTTAAGAAAGCTACTTTTGTTTTGATACCTTAATTTAGATTGATCCTCACATCGGATCAATCCCAAGTCCAATGGCTTAGAAGTAACCCTCCTAACTATCCATCTACTGTCTACTCTGGACCTTATTTGACCTCAAAGTCAGAATCTTACCAATGTCCAAAACTCTCACATAGGTCCTCCTCATAATGGGGGCCTTACAATTAGAGTATTATGGAATAATGGTGGTGCTATAGAAGGGTGAGGCATTGAGCATATCTAACACCCCTCCTCAATGTCCAGCCAAAGGAAAAGTACCTTCTTGGCCTTAGGCCAGGACATCCATGAGGGTGGAGCATTGAACATGTATAATAACCCCCTCAATGTCCACCCAAGTGTTAACTACCTTCTTGGCCCAATGTCAAGTATTTGAAGATGTATTTGAAGCAGATCCTTTGTAAGCACTTTGGTGAGGATACCTCTTGCATTCTTCTTGATTGGATAACATACTATTCCCAAAATCCTTCTCAAGTGTACTTGCTTGCCAACTCTTCTATGTTCTTCAGGAGGTCTATTCCCAAGCCTCCTCAAAAGTCTAACTACAAATCTCATATCTTCTATGGTACTCCATGAGTAGATAATACTACCAAAGACCTTCATGTGGCTTGCAATGTCTATCTACTAGTACAATGATCTTAGGGCTTCTTTTCTTTTCTTTTACACTTCTTCTCAACACAATACTTTTTCTTTTTATTTTTATTTTCACAAGTCGGCCTATGCTGAAATCGGATGTCACTCATGGACTTGTCCACCCGAAAAGTTTTACCCCACCTAGCTATGATCACCCGACCAAGGTTGTTCCACCTGCCTACTAGCCCATCGCAGTGCACTAACAACAGATGCACATACATATATTTTTGGATTGATTATGAAGGTTTTCTAAAATCATGATCTATATGGAGGTAGAATTTTGTAAGAAATAAATAGTAGGATCCAAAGAATCCCACTCACTAAGCGTTCAAATCTATTAGCATACATATACACTAAGTTTAAGTATGCCATCACATTCCCAATCTTTCACTCCCAAAAGTCTCTAGTCTATTAACTGATTCTATTCATATCATTTCTAGTCTTTCATGCTTCATACAAAACCATAACTTTAAATGTTTGCTATCTTCATTCTAGATAATTTTCTTAAACGTTTACACATCTTTAGTACATTTATTACACACAAAAAATGCAATGCATATGCTCTTTCAAAGAAAACAAAATGTAAATTGGAAGCATTTCACTGATCATTTTGGTTCATCGTCAACATTGATCTACCCATCCATTCTTAAATTTCCTGATCTATTGCTCTTCAGTAGTATCAACATAAGCATCACCAGCATCCTCCATTAGTTCTAGCCCAATCTCATAATCTGCATCATTTCTTTTCTTGAACAAGTTTATCCTCTTTCCTTCAATCAGAGACCTCAAAGGAGTATTTTCAAGTTCATGAAGCGAATACATTCCATTTTCAAACACAGACGTCACTACATATGGCCCAAACCATCGTTTAGTCGATTTCATCCTAGCATCATACTCTATATCGAATGTACTATTGTAGACCAACAGCCAATCATTTATCTCAATCCTACGTGGTCTAATTCGATGAGCTTTGTCAACACAAATCTTGTTTTTCAACTTAGACTCTTTATCTTCTGGATTGCTTCTTTTAATTTCTCGTTTCCTTGTTCTGACTACTTAATTCTCAATGATAAAAGTTCTTCTATCATCATTCCATCATTCCCATGGGAGCATCAATCACATCAATATTTGAGAATGAAGTTGCCATCTAATAAAACAACAAATTCATCATACTAATAAAACCTTGGTAGGTCTGATGAAATCCATAGATAATGAAAATAATGGCTTTTTGAAATAGGTAAAGGTTGCAATAGGCCATAAGATTTATGATGTAGTACCTTAGATCTATTACAACTGTGATAGGTTAGGTTATTTTCTTTGACTTCATTCCACATTTTAGGCCACAAAAGAAAAATCCCTTGATATGATTTCTATTATTTTATTCACTTGAAAATGTTGTGGTGCAAGGTTATCATGAACTTGATCGAGTACTTGGATCCTTGGCTTTTCTTGAGAGATGTAAAATAAGTTCATATAGAATATTAACCTATCATTTTCTCGCAATTCATTTACTTCATGCACTTTTCCTGCTTGGGTATTCTACCTGACATTACAAAACAATTCATCTTGTGGTAGAGTCTCGTGAATAAAATGGGACAAGGGTGAATCTTCTTAATGGTTATGAGAGATAAGTCCTAATTAGAAATTATCAAGCTTGAGAAATACACTCTTATGCTGATCAATAGCATCTTCACCTTCAATGCAAGGTAAGATCATCTTTGATAGGGCATCTAACTAAGAGTGCCCACACCGTGAAGGATACATGACACCAAAATAGAACCTGCATAGAAAGTTACTCCATTGAGATTGCCTTCTATTGGGGATGTGGATGTTCATAAAGGACTCTAAGTTCTTATGATCTCTATACACACTAACTTTATGAGCCTCTCCTTCTACATGTTTATGCCAAATATCAAACACATCCATTACTCCAAGAAGTTCTATAGCATGAATTTCACAATTAACTTCATGAGGGGAGAGTTTCCTTTAATGATATTCAATTGGATGTAGGTGTCCTTCATCCCCATGTTGGGATGGAATCACCAATAGGCAAAGTCGCATGCATCTATCTCTAGAGAGAAAGGCTTGGTAGAATTAGGATGAACCTGAGTTGGAGCAATGATGAATCCTGATTTAAATGTAAAAATGGGTTTGTTTGTCTTTTTTTTTCATGAGAAGTTTATGTTTCTGTAAGCTTTGCAAGAGGTGCCATCATCTTGGAGTAACTTTTTGATGAATATCCTGTAAAAATAAGGAAACCCTAGAATACACTATATATCTTGGATGCATGAAGGTGTTTTCCATTCAAAGATTGTCTCAATCTTCTTAGGGTCCATAAAGATTCATTTTTCTAAGACAGTATACCCTAAAAACTCGCATTTTGTCTAGAGAACTTCTCCAAATTTTGCATATAAAACGTTTTGTCTTAATTTCTTTAGAAAAATCTTTACATCATAGTCATGAACCTCTAGATTTTTTTAGAATATCAAGATATCATCAAAGTATATTACCACAAATTCATCTAAATACTCTTGAGAGGTATCATTGATGACATGATGAAGGAAAAATGGAAAGTTTGTGAGACTGAACAACATAACTGCATATTCAAAATGCCCCTACCTTGTTTGAAATGATGTCTTCCATTCATCTCCTTCTTTGATCATGACAAGATTGTAAGCTCAACCGTCAATCTTTGTGAAGATATTTTCATTTTTGATGCATTCCAAGAGCTATGATATGAATGGTAGAGGGTAGCTACCTTTTATAGTGACTTTATTCAACCCATTCTAGTCTACACACATTTCGAGAGGCCCATCCCTCTTCTTTACAAATAGGATAGGAGCTCCAATAGGAGACTTTGAGTGTGTGATTAACTCATTGGCTACATTCTCATCAATATTGTTACACAATGTTGTAATTTCCTCTAGGGATAGTCTATAGATAGATCCAAAGTATGGTTGTGCTCCCACTTGAAAATATATGGCACAATGATAATGTCTATGCTCTAGAAGAATACTTACATGCTTTTTTCTAAAAGAGATTTTTAAAATATTGGAACCACTAGGTAGTTTGACTAGATCATCTTTCTTGGACTCTTGAGCTACTATGGCATGGATCATATATGTCGGTTCCTTCCTTAGTGCATGTATGAAGGCTTGGCTCCTGCATATTTTCAGTTCTTCTCAGTATCTAGATAAGTAATTTTATTCTTTTCCCAATCGATTTTTGGAGCTTGTTTCTTTAGCCAATGCAATATAACAATAATCAGATTTGTAGAAATTGATATTCCATTGAACCATTTGTGAGAATTTTTATCATGAAGGTGTACTCTTAATGGTGTGATTTCCTTGGCAATATCTCCACATGCTAGAATTCATCCATCGAATACTTCAACTACTACTAGTTTGTTCTTTGGAAGTAATCGAATCCTATGTTTCTTAACCAATCCTTCATCGATGAACATGAGGAGGCTATTCAATGGACTATGACTCTAAGTGAAAGGGTCTTCTTAGGCATGATCAAATTGATAGGGGCAAGGCATGTGTCTAATGGCGTTGTTGGAGCTACAAGAAAGTTTCTTATATCATGGTGTGACTCTTCGCAATCGTTTATAATTGGACTTCATTGTTTGCCTACCCTACAAGGGTGACTGTGACTTTTGAAATTGTTCTCTTGTTGGGATAGTTAAGTGAAATATGGCCATGATTTCCACAATAAAGACAAAACTCATTATCTCTTTTTCTCTGACTTTCTGGTGGGATAAGAGGTTGGAACCTTGTTACTTCTATCTGCATAGGTTTAGACATATGTTCTTCTCTAGGAGTGGACTAGAAGGATTTCCATTGGATAATTTTTCCTTCTTCTTGTTTATATTGTTTCCTTTCAAAAAGGCACTTATCACATTGAATGGCTTAGGTGATGTATGCATTCAAGGTCTTAACCTTTGGCATGATGAGCACAAGGTCCTTCACATCATCTACTAAATGCTATCGAAATTAGCTCATGAAATAATCCTCATGTCAAGTGAGAGCACGTCAATTTCCAAAGTTTTAAGTTGTTTTATTGATTAATTTGTTAGCAGTTGCAAAGTTTCAGGAGTTATATCTTTGCACATAGGAAGAGAGTGCTAAAAATAGATAACTTGGCTTGTAGTGGATGCTCCATCCACCTCGAATATCCATTCGGCAAGACTCAAAGCTTGTGAGATAGATCGTAGCAAATAGTTTAAGTCTAGAAATATCAATTTTAAGTCTTTGTACAAGTATAGAGGAAAGTGTAGAATAATGGGCATATACCACTATTTATGGGCATACTAGAGGACAACCATCATCCGTTATTGCATTGGGGTGTTAAAATCATTCCCCATAAGTGATATTAGATACAGTTTAAAGTCTTTGAGACATCAATGGCCATCATATTCGAGACCTAGAGGGATCATGAAAACTTGTGGAAGCACAAGGAGGACTTATCAAAGCAACCTTAACTAGGCACAGATTAGCAAGGGAGAAATATTAAAAGGTAACATCACATCCACACTCTCTAATTAATATGATCACTTGAAGAGAAGCTAGAGGAGTGCCTTAGAGCTTAGAATGGCTGAGTATAGTGCAAAAATAGATATTATAGAGAAACACAACTATCAAAGATGTAAATTTAGAGTTAGCAATCACCTTATGGGCAAAGGGTCATGGGGATTAGTGAGTGAAACAGAGCCAAATCCTCATGTACATGATCCACCAGTTGAAGGACATGTCAAGGTAGTTAGTGAATGGATAGAAAGTGATATGAGACTCATATTGGCTCTATCTAAAAACATAAACATTAGCATGATATGGCACATACAAGACTTTGACACATCCAAGACGTTTTGGGAGACCTTCAAGATATTGTAATCTTCATTAAACGAAAGGAAGATTCACCTAAAAAAAGAGCTAGATAATCTTAGGAAAGCAATAAGTTCTAAAATTAATGAGTACATCTTCAAGTTTAAAGAGCTTGCACATGCCCTTGGCTTAATTGAAAGCCCAATGGAACATGATAATCATGTTGCAAACACTCTCAATGACTTGAGAGAGGTTGAAATGTGGAAAGCATTCACCAGATCAATGTATGTGATTGTTTCCCTACTAGAATTCTATCAATGAGTCACATTCATAGGTGTTGAGGAGATGATCGAAGGAGGTTCACAATCAAAGGGCAACCAAGGCCACTTTTTCTATGCAACTAGAGGCAAAGCACAGAAAGGTGGACAAAACCTCCAAGAAAGAGGGAAAGTAATGTCAAATTCAATCTCAAGAAATCATAAAGTCTCCAAAAAAAGTTATGGATCCAGAGGAAGAGGAAGGAGTAGAGGAGGAGGAAGATCAAATCGACGACAAGCATCTAATGGAGAATTCTAGAATTGTGGAAAATCCAGCCATTCTACAAGAGGTTGAAGGTATAAAGGAGGAGGAAATCAAGGATACAAAAGGAACCAAGGTAATTATTGTAATAGCTCAAAAATTTTAGAAAACAAGAACTTTTGTATGATGTATGTTTCAAGTGAGAGAGTTATTTCAAATTTTACATGGTTCATAGATAGTGGTTGTAGCAACCATATGAGTTGATATAATGATGTTCTCTTTAATTTACACTTGTCCATCACTAAAGGACATGTAGAGATAGGAGAGTAGAATGAGAACATGATTATCCATGTGGAGTGCTGCATGGAATGGATCTCAAAGCTTGAAGGTGTTGAAGGATGTATAGTGGAGGGTTTTCCAGATAACAAGTACTTTTCTTATCTCAATGAATGGATGCTCATGGGGATTGGAACTTTATATCACATAAAGCTAAACAAATTTAGGTGACATCTCCTATTAAGTGTGGCTTGAACATCCACATTCTTCTTGAATCTCATAATTCAATCACGATTTCTGCCATTTTAGAACCGTAGAACCTCAAGGTGAGGGGATTCCTACCCAATAAGGATGTTAGCCCTCATGCACTCCTAAGCATTGAATCTCCTTCACAAAAAGCACCATTCTTCATAGTCCACTTCCTAGATTATTCAATGTTCCAAATCTAGTCCGCTGGCATGTGTCTTGATTTTAGAGGTGGTTCCACAATCAGAGTCATTTGTTTCAAAGCTTCTTAGCTTTTTAGAGGTTCCATGACTCAACAACTCTGATGCCATTTAAAGAGAACCAGATAAAATCATTATTTCTAATATTGTGTGGCCACTTATAATCGTGATTAATCTTAGCATACTATTTTAGATTCTTCCAACTCTTCGATAGAGCACAAACCAAATTCAAGCCACTATGACTCACCTCATGGGGTGAGAACATAAGAGTGAGAAGATCGAGACCCTTGCACACATCAACACCCACGTCCTAAGGGTGTTCTTGTTTCTAAAAAGAAGTTTGGCCAAAGTGGCTTCCTTGTTGTTTAATGCTTTAATAAATTATTTGGCAGCCAAAATTTTGCCCATTCTTTAAATGTATAGAATGCTCAAATCACCTTATTCCTTTGGGATTATGAAAGTTTCCAATTTAATTTAGAGGACACCTCTTCCCTTAGGGTCTCCCCTCGTTGTATATTTATTTGTATATGTATATGTATAAGTATATGTATATGTATATGCATATATATATATATATATATATATATATATATATATATATATATATATATATATATATATGTATATATATATATATATATATATATATATATATATATATATATATATATATATACATACATACACACACACACACACACACACACACACATATATATATATATATATATATATATATATATATATATATATATATATATATATATATATATATATATATATATATATATATATATATATATATATATATATATATATATATGTGTGTGTGTGTGTGTGTGTGTGTGTGTGTATTCATATGTATATGTATATGTATATGTATACATATATGCATATGTGTATTCAGTTGTGATCTCGAAATCACTCTTTAAATGTATTGTGGGCTATATGAGGCAATGTTCTACTATAGAATAAGTAGTTAGATGTATCTTATGGTAGATGATTAAGACATAAAGGATAGAATACTTATATAAATTAAATATTACTTGTGAATAGGGTAAATGGAACATTAAGTACCGTGACTATCTAAATGACTATTAGAGGATTTTCTAAATTTGTCTTCTGACTTCATGCATTGACCAAAATGATTTCCAATTCACATTTACATAATTGTATAGATTTTCTTTATTATCACAAACATAATTTGAATTTAGAAGCGTTTTTTATCATGTTATTTAAAATCAATTTATAAGTTTTTCCTAACAAATTTGATGCTGCTTTCCATGATCTGCAGGTTGGCCCATGGAGACAATGTGCAAGTTTGGTGGGGGCAGATGTCGGAGTGATTTCCACATTCAAATTAGCATGCAAAAAAATAAAAACATTTTGTTTTCAAGATGGTGAACTTTTATCTCTCTAAAATCTTTTTGATACATTTCTTTGACTTGACGATCTCTCTTAACACATGCAGGCAATAAAACCATGAAGAGGTTGACTAATCAAACATCTAATTATATAAAATCCTTATGTTTATGAAGCTTTATATAGTTTCACACAAACAAGCTTTTGAATAGGTATATTATAACCATGTTTATGTGTGTGTGTGAAGGGTATTTGCCACATGTATGCATGCGCATTGATGTTGAATACATGGGTAAGAAGTATTTTAGAAGCATGGTTATGTGTATGTGATGCATGGGTATGTGCCATATGTTTTGCATGTGCATTGATGTTAGATGCATGACACATATATATCTATGTGAGTCTAAATATGTTCCCACTCTTGTATGCCTATGCTTGTTTACCCAAATGTATTCCTATTGCTAAATTTCTATGCATAGTTTCATTTAGGTATGTGACTATGAAAATGAATAAGTGAGTTATTAGGTTTTACCCTACACATTTGCCTACTTGTGAGTACAAGTAACCCTAGAGTATATGGGGGATCAACCCTATGTGTGTGCTTACAATTATGAGTATAGCTATACATGTTACACCAAAAGCATTCTACCCCATTATAAACTTGAGTATTTTATCATAAGTACTTATATATAACTATATGTATATGTGTGTTAATCAAATAAAGTAATAGATATTTAATCCACACTTAAAAAAAATTACCTAATGGATAATTGGACTATGCATTAAGTAAAATATTATACATTAAATAAAATATTATGAATTAACTAAAATATTATAATATGTAAAGTAACTGTGTTTATGAAAATTTGATTTATTTCATGTTAAGCTATGTTATTAATCTATATTAAAAATATGTAGCTTTATATATATATATATATATATATATATATATATATATATATATATATATATATATATATATATATATATATATATATATATATATATATATATATATATATATATATATATATATATATATATAGTAAATAGTCAAGTTGAATTAATAAATGAATAATGAAAATAACTTGTACTATTTAATAATTAAACAATATAATAACTATATGATTAATATACCCTCTATTACTAAAGTAAATAATATAGGTGTGTGTATGTGTTCTACGTGTGCATGAGTGATGTGTATTAATTAGTTTATAGTGTGCATGTTTTAGTGTGTGTGTTAACTCAATGAACGCATAAGTTGTGTTTGTTAACTAATAAAATGCATGCATACATAACTATTGTATGAAGCTATAAATAGAAGTGATAGTATGTTTGTTTTCCTAATGATTCTTCTATAGAACATTGATGAAGATTGACGAGAAGTGACGAATTGATGAAACCTACGAGCTTTTGACCAAGAGATTGGAGCTGCTTATATGCTACTTCTCCTACCTTTCTTACATCACATTTGAGACTTAAATCTTGTATTAGGTTTTTTATCAAAGTATTTGTATTAGGTTTTTTATCAAAGTATTTGTATACAAATTTCATCAAAGTATTTGTATAGGATTTATTTTAGTTCTGAAGAACTGTAGCACTATTACTACTCAAAAGGACTTAACATTATTACAAAAATAGTTCAGTTTTAAATTGAAACTTTACAATATTCTTCATTTTTAATGTCAACAAGCCATGTTTGTCCAAATGAATCTACTGAGGAACATAACATACATCCATCTTTTATTTTAGAAACTTTATTGCCCCCATGTATTGATAATACTACCACCCAATCTAAAAAAAATGAAACTAATGAAGAATTAGAAGTAGAAGAATTAATTAAGGACCATAATACTCATGAAACTTTAATCTCTCCATCATATGATTACTGCTTATCTAGATTTTTAGCTTTGTTTTCAATTGCATCACCAGAACCTAAGAATAGTAAAATTCTATTTCCTCCACCTGTAAAACAAAATATCTAACCTAAGCTGTTGAAGTTGAAGGTCAAGGACAAAGCACAGGAGCACATCAAAGAGGTGGACACACAAGAAGAAGGAGCAAGTAGGGAGCTCCAAGAAGTACCTGTCAACTTTTCATAAGAATCCCCTACAAAAACAGTGATTTTCATCACTAAAAACAATGTAAATACCATTTTCTATTTTTAGACTTCGTTTGAGCCCTCAAATAAGCTCTGGAACCTAATTTTTAACTAGGTCGGACACTACGTTTGGACAGGGCCAAAACTAGTCAAAAAACTATAAAAAGAGCTAGAGATCTCAATTTTCATAATTTTTAGACTTCGTTTGAGCCCTCAAATAAGCTCTGGAACCTAATTTTTAAATAGGTCGGACACTACGTTTGGACAGGGCCAAAACTAGTAAAAAACTATAAAAAGAGCTAGAGATCTCATTTTTGAAGTTAGCTTGTTAGAGAATAGAGCTTTGTAAGAGAACTCTTTTGCAATAGAAGCTTTCCATTGTTCCTCTCTTTGATCTTATCGTGTGCACGTGTGTGTATGCTTGTGTGCTTTCACTCATGCACTTGTGCCTTCACTTGCTCGTGGTCTTCATACCGGTCCTCACGTCTCCGCGGATTGACAAGTAAAGGAGGTGGTGCTTACGCTTGAGCTACACCAAATTTTGGGGCCATTGTCAGGGAGAGAGCTTCGAGGACGAGAGTTCTGATGGTAAGGTCATAGATTTGCGATGTTGGAAGGTAAAAAAAACTTTCATTTTTGTTCATTTTTTGATTTTTCCTCCATCTTCATCATCATCATCATCTGCATCTTCTTCCATTTTCATCTTCATAGAAATTTCTTATTTTTTAGTGCATTTTCACCATTTTCATACCATTTTTCATGCATTATTGTGTGAGAAGGAGTTAGAAGGTGCTAGGGAGAGCAAGGCCTGTGTTTTTTCATGAATTCTGTACTTACAGAGCTCGCCATTGCTCAGCGCTCAAAAATTTGAATTTCCACCAAAAAACACGATTCTGACAGAAAATCGCGATTTTCATAAAATTCAAAATTTTTCAAAAAATCACAATTTCCTATTTCCCGCCTAAAAGCTTATTGAAAAGAACATGATTCTGGGGTCATTCTCAAAATCGTGATTCTCTGGTTGTGCTCAAAATCATAATTTTGAAAAACAAAAAAAAAAACGATTCTGATCAAACACGATTCTCTGTTGGCAATCGCGATTTTCAAAAACACGATTTTCATCCAAAATCGCTTTTTTCATGTCAACAACACGATTCTGAGAAAACACGATTCTGAGAAAACACGATTTTTAGTGGGCTCAAAGTGGTGATTTTCACAAATCACGATTTTCAACTAATAAACACGATTTTTTGAAAACAAATTTCTCTGTGGCCTCAAAATCGCGATTATCAAAACACGATTCTCTAAGGTACAAAATCACGATTTTCAAAACACGATTCTCACTCAAAATTGCATTTCTTGGGGATTGCTCAGAATCGTGATTTTCTTCATTTCTCAGGATCGTGATTCTCTTGATTTCAGAGGATCGTGATTCTCTGGATTTCACAGGATCACGATTCTCTTGATTTCATAGGATCGCGATTCTCTTGATTTCACAGGATCACGATTCTCTTGATCTCACAGCATCGTGATTCTCTTGGTTTCACAGCATCGCGATTCTTTTGATTTCATAGCATTGCAATTCTCTTGATTTCACAGCCGATTCTATTGATTTCACAAAATCGCGATTTTTTCACAAAATCGTGATTTTTTCCAAAAGTTCATGTTTGCCTGTTTTGATCCCTAGGAGCCTGATTTGACATAAAGTTTTCATCCAAAGTCCATTTTTTGAGCTCTATAGCGCGTTGGAAAGCTCGTTTCGAATCCTAGACGGCGTTAACTGTTTTTTATAAGAATAATGTGTTGATTTTCATATAAACTAATTTGAAGCTGACCCTCAGGTGGGACTAAGGAACCAAGGGGACTCCCAAGGATTTTGAATCATACCAAAGGGAAATTTTGGACTCTTAACCAAAGCTTATGAACTTGAGATCTGGTAGACACCTAGGCAAGGACAGATAAAGCAATAGATCTTCTCAATCTAGTGTCAACCATACAGCTAAGTCTTGGGCACAACAACTAAGTGGTTGTCCTTACATACGAAGCTCTGACACAAGTGACTCAGAAATGTCTTTTAGCATGGGGAAACCTGCAGGTGGCTCAAGAACTGTAAACGCAAGAGAAGAAGGAACTTCACCAGGAGATAGACCAGTTAGAGACCCAGCCTACACATCGATGATCTTTCCAGATGAGGAATTTGAGCCTCATGGCTGGCCAGGAATCTTAGTGACCATGGACATTGCTGTCAATGAAGAACAGTGGACACCTCATTGTGACAGGGAGGGTTATGATATTTGGGTGTTCATGTGTCATCCGTTGCTAGAAGAATGTGACCCTAGTGACTTCATAGAAGAAGAAGAAGAGAACGATGACGATCTAGAGTCCATTTTGATGGATAGTTGCTTCGTCTCAAAGGAGCACTATCAAGAAGATGTAGAAGTATTGACTCAAAAAGAAGAAGAACCTCTCACAAGCATTAAAATGGTAAACTCAAAGGATGGAAGTGAGAGCAATCAGAAGAAAAAGAAAAGAAAAGCACTAAAACAAGAAGAGGAGGAATCATTGTTTGAAGTACCAAAAAACTTCAAGAAATATGAAGTTGATGACCGCAAAATTTTGGTACGAATGCCTAAGAGAGAGGCCATCATAGGAGAATCTTATGATAATAAAGAAAAGACCAAGAAGATTGTAGTGACCGTTGAAGAGAACGAAGAGAGATGCATGTATATAGGAGATGACCTAAGTGCAAGAGAAGAAATGGAGCTCGTAGCTCTATTAAGGGAATATAGGGATGTGTTTGTGTGGCACTATAGAGACTTGAAAGGGGTAGATCCAAGAATTTGCTCTCATACTATCCCCTTGACTGCTGATGCCAAGCCCACCAAACAGAAGCCCTACACATATAATGATACATATGCAGCCAAAATAAAAGAAGAAATTGATAGGCTGTTTGAAGCTGGATTTATCTATGAGATTGAGCATATTGAATGGGTATTCCCCATTGTAGTGGTGCCCAAGAAGAATGGGAAGTTGTGAGTGTGTATTAATCTTAAAAAAGTTAATGCTGCTACGATCAGAGATAGTTATCTGCTTCGAATCACTGAACATTTGTTGGAGCGTGTTGCAGGCAAGGAAGTTTATAGCTTCCTTGATGGATTTTCAGGTTACAACCAAGTAGCCATCGCTCCCGAAGATCAACACAAAACGACTTTTGCCACAGAGTGGGGAATCTTTGCATTTCGTGTGATGCCATTTGGGCTCACCAATGCCCCTACAACATTCCAAAGGCTCATGTGTCATTTCTTCAAAGAGTTCTTGCGGAAGAGCTTAGAAGTATATGTGGATGATTTATGTGCTCATTCCCAGGAAAGAAGATACCACATCCCTGAGCTCAGACAGAACTTCAACAAGTGCAGAGAATATCGAGTGTGTCTGAACCTAGAAAAGTGTGTATTTCATGGTACGACAAGGTAAAATCTTAGGTCATATTGTTTCAAAGAATGGAATATCCACAGACGAGGACAAAGTTAGAGCCATAGCAGAGCTGCCAAGGCCAAGGAACATTAAAGAGGTACAAGCTTTTATAGGCCAGTGTGGATATTACCGCAGGTTTATCCACATGTACGCGATCATAGCTATACCCCTTTATGCCTTGTTGTCTAATTTGGAGTGGAACGACGAATGCGAGGATTCATTCAATGATCTAAAGAAATGTTTGTGCACAACACCAATACTGACCACTCCTGATTAGAATAAGCCATCCCATGTCCATGTGGATGCATCGAATCATGCCATAGGATGTGTGCCAGCACAACCCACAGGTGAAGGAAACTTAGATTTTCCCATAGCATACGCTAGTAGACAGCTCACCGCAGCTAAACGAAACTATACCACAACTGAGCGAGAGGGCTTAGGCATGGTATATGATGTGAAGAAGTTTAGACACTATTTATTGGCCAATAAGTTCAATTTTTTCACTGATCATCAATCTTTGTTATATTTGGTTAATAAACCTTGCAATACTAGACGTTTGGTAAGATGGTTCCTCTTACTAATGGAATATGACTTTGAAGTTGTTGTCAAAAAAGGTAGAACCCACCTTCGGGCAGATCACCTTTCTCGCATCACTTCAGGAGAGTCACCACAAGGAGTGTCTAATGAATTGCCTGATGCTTATCTATTCAATTTAGAAGTTGTTCCTAAATGGGCAAATAAGTTGGTACCAGTCCTAACCTTCGGCCCTGCAAATAAGAATGTGAAAACATCATAAGAAGAAATGTTAAAATCACAAAAATATCACATATTGACAGGAAGCATGTACAAACAAGATAGTGATGGTGTATTAGCTTGTTGTGTTGAGGACGACGAACATAGTAGTTGGTTGCAACAAGCTCATGAAGGATTTCTAGGAAATCATTATTCTAAACAGCACACATTACAAAATTTGAAACGTTTAGGAGTGTATTGGTCTAGCATGTAAAAAGAAATACATGAGTGGATTAAGAATTGTCCAATGTGTAGAGAGAGACCACCATTGGAGCATGCCACCATTTATCAGGTGTCATTAATTCTTGATTGGAGTGCTCCATTGGTAGAATTCATGAGATCGGGAACATTACCCAAAGAGACTAGTCTAGCAAGAAAACGCAGCATGGTGCAAGAGGCTCAGGACTATGATTTAGTTGGAGACAACTTATATCAAAGAGGCAAGGATGGTTATCTAAGATTGTGCGTTCACGAATCAGACTATTTGAAAGTCTTAGAAACTGCACACAGTGGTGTTGCGGTGTCGTCGAGATTCGCTCTCCTCTCTCTCTTGTGAAGGCCTACAAAAAACATATTTGGTGAAGGTATCTGGAATTCCCCGAGAAGTCCAGGATGCATCAAGGATGTCAAAGGAGGGTCACACACAAAGTTTCAAAGAAATCAAGAAAGTCCATGGTAGCGGTCAAAGCTGGTCAAAGCTGGTCAAAGTTGGGAAATTAGGGAAAAAAATTCATTGTCACCAAATTAGATGAAAATACATATACTTGTAAAGATTGTCAAAGGCAGTCTATAGCCCAAATTTCAGCAGAAAATGGATTTTGTAGCACATTGATATGCTATGTTCATTTTGTAAAAATGTAATTTTTCTAGTTTGACCCTACAAATTCTTGTATAGAAATTTATGTTAGCCATATGGTTTGGCATGTATAAAGACCATATGTGGCTACATATTTGTATAAAGTTTCAAGGCTATCCGAGCTTCCTAGACACCTTAATGCCACCTTGCAAGCTTCCAAATGTAGTCAAACTTGTACAAGTTAGATTCAGATGGGAGTTTTTTCTGCATATTCCTGAAGGAGATCTTTGGAAACATAGTCCTACAATGTTTCATCTTCATCAAAGACTTTTTGGAGGGTCAAAGAGCACAAAGTCCAGTTTTCAAGGTCACCGCAGTTTTCTAGAATAAGAAAATTGAAGGCTTGAATGTCTGCCACATGTCAAAATATGATTGAACCATGTTGTACGGTCAAGATGAGCTCATATTCAAGGGTGGAGATGCACTAAAGCATAAAGGAAGGAGGATCCACAAATTTTTTCCATAAAAGAAGACCTTTTTTACAATCAAAGATCAATAATGCAGCATTTCTCCAAAAATAGTGGCTTATCTTATCCGAATTGATGTCAGCACTGATCCAACGGTCCAGATCATCCCCAGATCCAATGGTGGAGAATGAGGGCGCCTAAATTTCACTCCTTTACACTAGATTTGATAGAAAGAACAATTCCAAGCCATTGATTTGACTAATCAAATTGTTGTAATCGAAAGTAGTGATCCTAGAGTTGAGAGTTGATTTCTCTAGATCCAAGGGCCCAAATTCATTCAAAAAACTATATAAACCCCCCTCCAAACTCCTAGAGCATCATTGTTAGGCATCCATAGGGCTCATGCTAGCTTACGGTTTCCTTGAGACGATCACCCTCGGTTGAACGAGTGAGGATCCAAGGTGAGCTAGTATGAGTATAGAACCTAGTTTCAAATTTAAGTTAGAACTCCAATCTAGGATAGGCTCTTGAAACCAGCATCTCTATCTTGACTCACCCTCGGTGGAGCGTGTGAGTGAGTTAGAGCTGATTTTAATGTGTCTTAGACTTCTTTAGATAGACGTTACGAGCCTAGACAGACATAGGGTCACTCGAGTGGAACTCACCTTCTTACGTGTGACATTCGGTTGAACTGTCATGGTTTGAGGGTCGGAACCACCTTTGATCAGTAGACTGCTTAGCATGACGTACCATGACGATCTTTTATATGTAACTTAATTCAAATTCTTTTAATTCATGTCACTTCTCACTTGTCTCTTGTCACCTCTCTCAGTCTCTTAAGTATTTTTACATGTCTTCTATTTCTTCTATGTGTGAGAAGGCTCCGCAGTATTGCGTTGAACCAGTGAGGATGTTTGTTTGAGCTTGTGAGTAAACTCTATTATCATAATTCACTTGCATGCATATAAACCATACATACCCATACATATTGATTAGTTTCTGAAAGTGTATAAGAAGCTCCAATATTGGACCATTCTTCCTTTCAAAACTGGTTTATGTGTAAGGATTTCATCTATTCACGTCATGCATACATATCATCCAAAGAAGACTATGCATATGAATTAGAATTAGGAAGTGTTTAAGAATCTCCTTCAGTGGACCATTCTTCCTTCCAAATTTGATTTGTGTGTATGGTTCTCTTTCATTCTTATCATTCATGTTCATAACTCTAAATTGCACTCCTACTTTCCCATTCCCATAATCATTTCAACATCCCTCTCTTCTCCATACTCAACATTAATTTCACTTTCATGTCCTTAAACCATCCAACATTCATTAGCTTCATACACCCTGTGTGTGCCACGACCGGACCCGATCCACCCGGATTGTGATCACCTCCACATTTGAACCCGACGTGAAACGCTTCGTGGCATTTGCTTTTGATCTTGTTGGGAGGTTGTGATCCATATCCTTTGTTTCATATTTTTCATCCTCATCATATCATCATCATCGGTCTTGAGTGTTGCACTGCATTTCTCACAGTATCGTGCACATCTTCGTTGTGAAGTAAACGCATTTGTGAGAGACCTAGAGCATCGTGCATCACTTGCTTATTCACATAAGATGGAGGAAGGATTCAAATCCCTTATTGTTGAGAAACAAGGCCAAAGAATAGTCTCTTCTATGTTGAGAGAGAAGGGAAAATTCAATGGCATCAACATCACAAGCTACTTAGATTTGTTTGAAGAGCAAGCTATGATTTTTGGTCTTCCCGAAGATCTTTTGATATCATTCTTTGAACGAATTGTTGATAGCTCTATCATAAACCGTGTCACTCAATATGATAGTCTTCCTTGGAGTGATTTTAGAAAGGAGATGCTCAAAGAATTCTATCTTGAAGATTATAGCCAACATAATCGGGATGGATTCTTACGATGGGTCAATTCCCCAAAGCCTAGTAGCTCTATTACTCACTTACAAAATGAGTATATTAAACGCTATGAACAACTTCCTGATGAGGATAAGATAACTTTGGAACCTGATCTTGTGATCAATTTTCTTAAGATTCTTCATCCTGAAACTCGTAGGGAAGTTGAACGGCAATTAGAAGAACCAGATAAGCGCTATGGTCTTACTGACAATTGGCAAAAAGTGCGTAAAGTAGTAGAGGCTGTAGCCCATAGACATCAAAGACAATCCATGCTTTATGAGCAAACTACTCTTCCTCAAGCTAGCCTTCCACAAACTAAGGAGCAAGTTAGAGAACAATCCCATGCTATGCTTTTTGACTCTACTCCTATTCCTCAAATGATGGAGCCTAATCAAGGTTTTAAAGTAGAGCCAAATAAAAGTGTAGTTGAACAATCTCAAGTGGATATTCTCACTAAGCAAATGGAAAGTCTTATTGCTACACAATCCAATTTGGCCAAGACTATAGATGCTTTACAATCTAATTACACCAAAACTTTCCAAAATCAAATGAACCCAATGACTTTTCAAGAGCCTAATCAACATGTTATAGCTACCAATCAAAATCCACAAGTAGCTCCTACTCAAGCATATCAAGTTCCTCCAATGCATAATCCTACAATGCATAATCCTTCAATGCATAATCCTTCAATGCAAAATCCTCATCCTCATGTGCAAAATCCTCAAAATCAAAATTTTCAAAATCATCAACCGTATAATATGGAAGCTCCTCTTGCACCTCAAGTACCACATGTTGCTCCCCAAGCTCCTCAAATACATCAACTGCCTTTTCAAAATCCTAATTATCCTGTTCAAGCAATACCTTATCAACAAAATCCTCAATTTCAAAATTTCCCACCACAAGTTAATCAAAATCCTCAAAATCAAAATGGTTTTGTGCGTGGCCCTCGTACGTGTCCTTGGTGTGATTCGTTAGAGCACTTTTTGAGAGATTGTGAATTATTGAAGGCTGCTAAGGAGCAACGACTAGTAATAGACATAGACAAGAAAATCTGTGACTATCGATCTAGGCTACCTTTGCAAGGAAATTATGGTAAGGGAGGAATGAAAAAACACTATGAAAATATAACCATAATGGACGTAGGCACTAGAGGAGTGAAACTAGAAGCTCTTGATGAACAACAAGTAGAATCAAGTAAACCCACAAAGGAAGGTGAACTTTCCATAGAGGCTTTAGTAAGAGCACGAGATGAGATTAGGAGAATAACGGCTTGGGAGTCACCGATAGAAGATCAATCTCTTATTTCTCACATATCCAATGTAGAAGAAAAATGAAAAAGAGATGAAGCTGAGCCTAGTGAAAGAAGAGTGACTTGAAAACAAACCTCAGAGGGAATAGAAACAATCATAGAGCAAGGAGAAACATCACAATCTAAAGATAAAAAACAAGAATCGGAATCCAATGAACAAAAACAAGAGGAGAAACAAAAAGGGAAGAAGACAAAGCAAAGAAAAACAGAACCAAAGCCTTTAGATAAACAAGAACAATCAAAACAAACTGAAGACCAAACACGAGAACATGAACAAAAACAAGACCCTGAGCAAAAACAAAAGAAACCAAAGAGAAAACCTAAAGCCATCTTGATTTCAGAAATTGAGAGAAAAATAGATCCTATGGAGATTTTAGATGACATTTTGCTTAAGAGTCAAGTGACTATGTCTTTAGAACAAGTTTTCTCTATTGCAAAGCCTGTTTTTAAAGATAACTTTATCGGCCTAATTAAAAGGAAGAGGTTTCCGCTTAATCTAGATACTGAGATGCAAGATTCTCTAGATCAAGATCAAGCTATGAATGAAGCCTTAAACTTTGATGAATCTGATGAAGAGGACTTTGATGATGATGAAGTAAATGTTAATAAAAATTTCTTAGGACCTATTCAACCTGACCATGAAAATCATGAAAATAATCTTGAAAGTCACTTTAAAAGAACATTTTGGTCTAGAGGTACATCAGAGATGCATGTTAAAATAGGAAATGATAAGAACACTATCACTGTAATTGCATTAGTAGATTCCGGCTCTGAAATCAATGTGATTTCAAGAGAAGTCTATGATAAGTTTTGATGGCCCATAGATAAAGATTGTGGATGGCGTATGAGAACTGCAGATAATGGTGTAGGTTCCCTGTATGGAGCTTGTGCTAGTGTGCCCATATCCATAGGAGGAATCACAGAAGAATTTCACTTTTTTATTCAAGATAATTGCTCCTATGAAGTTCTCTTAGGTCAACCCTTTATTTGTGAGAGTCATATGGAAACTAAAGCCATGGATGATGGGTCTACCTATGCTAGATTCAAGTCTAAGGATGGAATGCAATCACTTCAAGTCATGACAGTAGGAGTGAATCATCCTAGGAATCGATTGTCAATTAGAAAGAAACCTATTGTTACTCAGGGTCATGAGCATGCTTGTAGTGATTGTGCACCTCGATTCATGTTTGGAGCCACATATGATCAAAATTTCGGATAGAATCCATTGTTGAGCGGGACAACAGTGGATATTGGTTTGACATCTCGCATCCAATCAACATGTACAATAGTTTGTCACTTTGTTTTCCACATTCTAGATTAGATTTTCTTCATAAGAGTCAATTGTCCAAGTCTTTTATCCAAAAAATCCAAAAAAATTATAAAAACAACAAAATCATGGAACATGATGAGAACATTGAGCATGTGATTGAGACATCTCATTGTTTCTCTACTCTTGAGGAGTTAGAGTTATGTCTTCAACAAAATTCTAATTCCCATATTATTCTGATTTCTTCCCTTGATGAGTATGCTCTAATCCAAGAGTATGCTCTCAATGTTGACAAGTGCTCAAAATTTAACCAAACACATGATGCCTTAGTTGAAACAAAGTACAAAACTGTAGACAAAAAAATCAAACCCATAGCTCAACCATTACCTCAAGGAAGTAATGAAAAAATTATTGATGTGAAAAATGATCCAATTCTTCGGGATAAGAAAAGCATAGGACATACATTCACGGATGAGACAATCAAACAGGTGAAAATTGGTAGAGATGATGACTTTCTTTTGCCAGCAGAGAGAGATAAATTTGAGAGAGTCATATGTAGCCATGGAAAAGCCTTTACTATGTATCCTCATGAGATTGGTTGTGTAGATCCTAAGCTAGTTGCACCCATGATAATCTTTACTATTCCACATATTCCATGGAATCTTCATCCTATACCTGTTCCAAAGGCTCACTTACCTGAGCTAATGAAACTACTTAAGGAGAAGATAAACATGAGAATTTTAGAGCCATCTTTTGCACCTTACTCAAACAGATGGTTCACTGTGCCTAAAAAGAATGGGAAACTACGTTTTATTCAAGATCTCCAACCCGTCAATAAAGTCACCATAAGGAATGTAGGAACAGGACCCATTGTAGATGAGTTTACTGAATCATTTTCAGGACATTCTATCTATTCAATGGGTGATTTATATTCTGGATATGACCAATTCCAGTTAGCAATTGACAGTCGTGACATAACCACAATGAAAACTCCTTTAGGCTTTGTGCGAATGTGTACTTTACCTCAAGGAGCGACTAATTCTGTGGCTCATATGATGAGTTCTATGAATATGGTCTTACATGATTTTATCCCTCATATAACTATTCCATTCATTGATGATATTCCAACTAAAGGGAGTGAGGAACCTGTAAAGGACATTACTGTAGATTCATCTGGATGTCGTAAATTTGTTCTTGACCATATCTCTGATTGTGAAAGAATATTTCAACGATTTGAAGAGGTAGGTCTCACATTTTCCATAGAGAAATCTGTTTTTGGTGTCAACGAGGTGCTTATTGTTGGACATTTATGTGGCCATTATGGTCGAAAGCCATACCCACAAAAAGTTGATGCCATTAGCAAGATTTTTGAAACATGTAACAACGTGAATGAGGTACGTAGATTTCTTGGTGCTTGTATCTTTTATGTTATTTGGATCCCACACTTGGCTCATGTTGCTGATTGTCTTTATGAATTGTTGAGGAAGAAACGAAAATTTATTTGGACTGACAAAAACACTCAAGCTATGCGTAAATTGAAGAAATTATTGCTTGAAGCTCCCATCCTTAAGCGTGTAGACTATTCTGCTAACAAACCTATTATATTGACTTTTGATACTAGTCCTATTGGTATAGGTTGGGTCATAAGTCAAGACGATAGTGAAGGGAATAGATATGCAATTAGGTTTGGTGCCAAAATTCTACATGAAACACAACGAAAATATCCACAAATCAAACGAGAACTATGGGGTATGGTAACAACTTTGAAAACAGACAAAGAATATTTCATTGGTGCAAATGTCAAAGTTGAGACTGATTGTTTGCCTCTCATTGGAATGATAGCCAATTGTTCATCTCCTGATATAGCCATGCTTAGATGGATCTCATATATTAAGTTCATAAATCCTCAGTTAGTTCATATTTCAGGTAAGTCAAACTCAGTTGCTGATATGTTATCGAGAGCTAGATTTGATGATGATCTTGAAAGTGATCTAATAAAGAATGTGAACTTAATTGACTATGTTCCATATATATATGAGTATGAGCAATTTCATGAGTCTGAGTACGAAAATGAATGGAGAGACATAGGAAAGTATCTGAGTACACTACAACCATTACCTAACTGGACTATGAATAGATTCCGTAACATTAGGAAACGAGCTTATAACTTTTTCCTATGTAATGGTTATCTTTGGAGACATGCTAAGGGTAAGGTTAAGAATCCACAACGAGTCCTAGGAAAACGAGGTCTTCAATTGCAAGTAATGAAGGAAATGCATGAGACATTATGGGCCGGTCATAAAGGATTTTTTGGAACATATGAAAAAATTAGAAGTACCTATTATTGGCCTAGGATGTATGTTGACATTAGTAGCTATGTTTCTACATGTTCTACTTGTCAACTTCATTCATCAGTCAAACATAGAGATCCGTTGCATCCTACTTATCCACCTTGTATTCACTACAAGTGGGTAGTAGATCTTGTAACTATGCCTAAAGGTATTGACAAAATGCGTTACATTGTACTTGCAAGAGAAGATTTAACTAATCATGTAGAGGGACGTGCATTAGGATCTAAGACCACTTACAATGTTTGCAAATTCTTGCTTGAAGATGTCATAAGTCGCTTTGGGTACATAGAGAAAGTAGTTGCCGATCGTGGAGAGTTAAATGCGAGAGAAGCTAAAGAGTTCTTTGAGCGTCATGATATTCGTTTGTCTCTCACTATTGCATATAATCCAGAGGCCAATGGTAAAATAGAGAGAGGGCATCCACCTATTGTGAAAGCCATATCTAAAGCATGTAACGGTGACATCAAACAATGGCCTAAATTCTTACCTTTTGCACTTTGGGCAGATAGAATGACATGCACACGTACTACTGGATATATGCCTGCTGAACTCATGTACTGTCAAAAACCATTGTTTCCAATTCAGTCTCATATTTCTACATGGTCAAATTTGCCTTGGTCTAAAAACATGTCTACTGATGATTTTTTGAGTTTGCGTATTAAACAGTTAGAACAAGGTAAATTAAGACTTGATGATGCTGTTGAAAAATTAAGAGGATCTAGAATGAAGAACAAGCATTATTTTGATAAAACTCATCGATTGCGTCCTTAGCCAATTGAAGTAGGAGATTGGGTGCTCATTTATGATAGTACATTCGACTCTCAATATGATGCACGCAAAAAGCTCACTCAACGGTGGTTTGGGCCATACATAGTATCAAAAGTCAACAACAATGGTACGTATGCTCTTTGTGAATTAAATGGTGTTGCACTAAAAGCTTTGATTGCAGGTAAAAGGATAAAGTTATTCAAGAAGCGTGATAATGACGAGTACATTTTGTATGAGGACATTGAAGAAGATGACAACAATGAGGCCGATTCATAAACAGGAGTATCCATGTTATAATTAAAATTAAAAAAAAAAAATCATTAATTTTCAAGTTCATGTTGCTTTGTTTTTTTTTTTTTTCAAGTTCATTCTATTTTTTTTTCATGCTTGTTTCATGCATGTTTTTTTTCAGTCTTTGCATTGCATTGCATATCCACATCACTTGAGTCAAAAAACAAAAAGGCAAATGATGTTTTCTCTACTTGTGTAAAATTGTATCTTAAGTAGTAACTTATCTATTAAGAAATTGATTATAATCTAGGATTGTGGAAAGATAGGGCATGTAGATTTGGAGGTTTATTTTGGTGACATGACTTTCACATATAAACATGCATATGTATCCAGTATCGAAAGCATAATTGTTGAAATCCTAGCTCCTGTTATTGCATGTTTCTACATCCTTAGTCCATCTCACAGCACTTAAACGACTGTTCTCCGTCATCAAAAATGGTTGTACCTTGTATCGGGGTTTAATTTTTCCCCGTCATCAAAAAAAAAAAAAAAGTTGCTACATGTTACCAAGAAGTTTACACTTTCTTCCACCCCAAAAAAGTGATAACCATAAAGTTGCCAAATCATCATCATCATCAAAAAAAAAAAAAAAAAAAAAGAGAGCAAGCCAAAGGAGGATAAAGAGGCATAGTAGAATAAATCACGGGCTATATAGGCAGATTTATGCATTACTGGAGTTTAGCTAGATTTCCTTGCATGTTATTAGAGAAAGAGCATATTCATATTTATGTAAGAAAGGAGTTGATCTAAAATAAGCTAAAGATGAAAGATGTCTCTTGAAAATCCTAAATCTTTGTTTATAATCATA
Organism: Ceratopteris richardii; assembly: GCA_020310875.1. NCBI lineage: Eukaryota > Viridiplantae > Streptophyta > Polypodiopsida > Polypodiales > Pteridaceae > Ceratopteris > Ceratopteris richardii. The sequence continues at coordinate 87,903,060 of CM035413.1, read as the reverse complement.
TTTAAGGTAGATTGCTTTATGAAAAACATACAAAATTTTCTTCAAGATGAGAGGAACTGATGCTTAAAACGACTCAATACATCCACTTCCACTTCATACTGATGCTTGTTTTTTTTCTTTCTTGTTGCCAATGTTGCTTGTTCATTTGCATATATGTTGCCTATTTGTTCATGCATATTCATGTTTCCTGTTTCAATTATTTCTTTCATGCAAATTTTGCTTCATGTCATGTTACCTACTTATTCATGCATATAATCAATTTTCCTTCCATCTTTCTTATGTTGCCTATAAAAGAATTTGATGCCTGGAACATTTTGTTTTTCACAGATGCTAGAGTGGCGCTTCCGGAGGAATCGCAGGTTTAGTGGGGGCCAATGTCGTCGAGATTTGCTCTCCTCTCTCTCTTGTGAAGGCCTACAAAAAACATATTTGGTGAAGGTAGCCGGAATTCCCCGAGAAGTCCAGGATGCATCAAGGATGTCAAAGGAGGGTCACACACAAAGTTTCAAAGAAATCAAGAAAGTCCATGGTAGCGGTCAAAGCTGGTCAAAGCTGGTCAAAGTTAGGAAATTAGGGCAAAAATTTCACTGTCACCAAATTAGATGAAAATACATATACTTGTAAAGATTGTCAAAGGCAGTCTATAGCCCAAATTTCAGCAGAAAATGGATTTTGTAGCACATTGATATGCTATGTTCATTTTGTAAAAATGTAATTTTTCTAGTTTGACCCTACAAATTCTTGTATAGAAATTTATGTTAGCCATATGGTTTGGCATGTATAAAGACCATATGTGGCTACATATTTGTATAAAGTTTCAAGGCTATCCGAGCTTCCTAGACACCTTAATGCCATCTTGCAAGCTTCCAAATGTAGTCAAACTTGTACAAGTTAGATTCAGATGGGAGTTTTTTCTGCATATAAATGAAGGAGATCTTTGGAAACATAGTCCTACAATGTTTCATCTTCATCAAAGACTTTTTGGAGGGTCAAAGAGCACAAAGTCCAGTTTTCAAGGTCACCGCAGTTTTCTAGAATAAGAAAATTGAAGGCTTGAATGTCTGCCACATGTCAAAATATGATTCAACCATGTTGTACGGTCAAGATGAGCTCATATTCAAGGGTGGAGATGCACTAAAGCATAAAGGAAGGAGGATCCACGAATTTTTTCCATAAAAGAAGACCTTTTTTACAATCAAAGATCAATAATGCAGCATTTCTCCAAAAATAGTGGCTTATCTTATCTGAATTGATGTCAGCACTGATCCGACGGTCCAGATCATCCCCAGATCCAATGGTGGAGAATGAGGGCGCCTAAATTTCACTCCTTTACACTAGATTTGATAGAAAGAACAATTCCAAGCCATTGATTTGATTAATCAAATGGTTGTAATCGAAAGTAGTGATCCTAGAGTTGAGAGTTGATTTCTCTAGATCCAAGGGCCCAAATTCATTCAAAAAACTATATAAACCCCCCTCCAAACTCCTAGAGCATCATTGTTAGGTATCGATAGGGCTCATGCTAGCTTACAGTTTCCTTGAGACGATCACCCTCGGTTGAGCGAGTGAGGATCCAAGGTGAGCTAGTATGAGTATAGAACCTAGTTTCAAATTTAAGTTAGAACTCCAATCTAGGATAGGCTCTTGAAACCAGCATCTCTATCTTGACTCACCCTCGGTGGAGCGTGTGAGTGAGTTAGAGTTGATTTTAATGAGTCTTAGACTTCTTTAGATAGACGTTACGAGCCTAGACAGACATAGGGTCACTGGAGTGGAACTCACCTTCTTACGTGTGACATTCGGTTGAACTGTCATGGTTTGAGGGTCGGAACCACCTTTGATCAGTAGACTGCTTAGCATGACGTACCACGACGATCTTTTATATGTAACTTAATTCAAATTCTTTTAATTCATGTCACTTGTCACTTGTCTCTTGTCACCTCTCTCAGTCTCTTAAGTATTTTTACATGTCTTCTATTTCTTCTATGTGTGAGAAGGCTCCACAGTATTGCGTTGAATCAGTGAGGATGTTTCTTTGAGCTTGTGAGTAAACTCTATTATCATAATTCACTTACATGCATATAAACCATACATACCCATACATATTGATTAGTTTCTGAAAGTGTATAAGAAGCTCCAATATTGGACCATTCTTCCTTTCGAAACTGGTTTATGTGTAAGGATTTCATCTATTCACGTCATGCATAGATATCATCCAAAGAAGACTATGCATATGAATTAGAATTAGGAAGTGTTTAAGAATCTCCTTCAATGGACCATTCTTCCTTCCAAATTTGATTTGTGTGTATGGTTCTCTTTCATTCTTATCATTCATGTTCATAAATCTAAATTGCACTCCTACTTTCCCATTCCCATAATCATTTCAACATCCCTCTCTTCTCCATACTCAACATTAATTTCACTTTCATGTCCTTAAACCATCCAACATTCATTAGCTTCATACATCCTGTGTGTGCCACGACCGGACCCGATCCACCCGGATTGCGATCACCTCCACAGCGGGTGGACACTTTGGTCCTAATCGAGTAATCATGACCATTCTATTCTCAGGACTTTGGTGGCCCACTCTTCATATGGATGCACATACCTATGTGAAGAAATGTGACACATGCCAACGGGCACAATATTTCGTTAGAAAAGATGAGATGCCTTTGAGGCCAATGATGGGGGGATGTACATTCTTGAAATGGGGTATAGACTTTGTAGGTCCTATTACTCCCCCAGCTAGAAACTCCCATGCAGAATACATTATTGTAGCCATCGATTACCTTACGAAGTGGGTAGAAGTGAAAGCCATAACAAAGAATGATGCTCAAACAACAGCTAAGTTCTTATTTGAGAACGTGTTCACGAGATATGGAGTACCAATAGAGTTAGTGAGTGACAGTGACACATACTTCTTGAATGAAGTCATTGAAAATCTTCTCCAAGAATTCTTGGTAATACATAACAAGTCTTCCCCCTATCATCCCCAAGCTAACGGACAAGCTGAGAGCACAAACAAAATCCTATGTAATGTCTTGACTAAACTAGTAAATAATAAACGCTCTGATTGGGACAAACAACTTCATCATGATGTTTGGGCTTACCGAGTTTCCTACAAAATGGTACTCAACGCCACCCCATTTCAGATGGTCTTTGGATAGAATGTTGTGCTACCATTGGACTTCCTCATCCCAGCCTTAAAAGTAGCACAAGAGCATGAGTGGAATGGACATGAATTGTCCTCTAGGATCTTCGATCTAGAATGCTTAGGTGAGACAAGGCTACGCGCGGCGGCAGGCATCTATGCTGCAAAGAAAAGGCAAAAGGCATACTTTGATGCACACATCAAAGATAAAGGATTGAAAGAGGGCAACCTAGTGTTGGTTTATACGCTAAAGCAACATGCCCATAAGTTGGAAAAAGGAGGATACGAACCCATGATCATTAATAGAATTTCCACTAGCAGTGTAGTTCAGTTGGCCACTCTAGAAGGAGATATCTTGCCAAACTATATTAGTGGATGTAGAGTCAAGTTATACCAAGAACCTCTTACAGAGGATATACTTACGAGACTCAACACTGCTAAGAAGCGAAAAGAAGAGGAGTTAAGGGTGAGGGAGGAAGCATAGGCAGAGGCCAGAGAGCATATTAGGTGAAATAAGTTAAGGCGACTAGGCCTAGATGTCAACTCAAAAGTCCCAAAATATCACATGGATATGTGCCAAAAATGAGGCATAATTACTTCTCAAGTCATTGACAAACGGCCCTTCGTGACCATAGAGATACGACACGGAAAGGGTGCAAGGACTGTGAAAGCATTGATTGACTCAGGCGCAACAAGTAGTGTAGTTAGAATATCCTACTGCCAAGACTTATAGTTGAACATCAATCCCATAGAAGCTTATCTCATAGGATTGGGAGGTGTGGAAACCCCTTGTTTGGGTGAGGTGGAACTTCCCATCTACCTTCAAGATGTTCCAATGAAAGTCAAAGTGCTAGTGTGTCAAGATCAGAATCTTACAGAACCACTTGTCTTGGGTCAAGATTGGATCTATGACCACGCAGTTAACTTAAACCTAAGAAGTCAAATTCTTCAAGTTTGGGTACATGAACAATGCATTACATTAGAATTAGAGAATTGCATGCTCACAGATCATGGCACCACACACTCTCTTAATTCCTCTAAGACTAATCTTCACGAGCAAGATGGTGTATGTGTCAAAAGCTCTATGATCCAGAAGGACTCAATCATGGAAGGACAGTTGCAAAGGCAAGCAAACCCTCCTTCTTTTTTGAAGAGTCAAGCATCCACAAGAGTTCAACCTCAGAAGCAAGCGGAACAGTGCAAGACAACCAGTATATCAAATAGACAAAGAGCCTTCAAGGGTAAGGAAGTCCCTGGCATAAAGCAGATCTGATACGCAAAGGAGAGCAACCACCAACCTTTCCACAACAATTCCCATCGAAGCAGGCCAACCATGCCAGAACAAGAACCAAGCAATGAGAATAGGCTCACCCAGAAGGTCTTCGGAAAATTTGGGTGCCTAAGAAATTAGCTGCAGTTCAACAAGGCCAATTACAGATGTGGGTACCTAAGAAGCTCTTACATACACAACAACCTATGCTCTCCCACATGCGAAAGGTCTCAACAAAGAAGCGAAGGAGAGAAAAGGGTAAGAACCGCGTACAGAGACCGAAAGAAGATCACATCACCTCTTCAACAATAGTAGAAAGACGTGCAAAACGGGTATGGGTTTGGAAGCCGAAAGTACAAGTAGCCCCCATTGAACAAAAGTGCCAACCACACTGGATACCATGGTTCAGAAAGCATCTAAAGATGTAGATGCCTAAAGTGATCTCTACAGTGCCAAATGTTGTTCTAAAATGGACCCCAATAAGAAGGATTACATCATTTCGAGATCCAATGGATACCTCCACCAAAGTTGGCATGAACATCTACAAGTAACAACGAAATCCTCGATGAGCGACAACCATGGGCTTCTTGCACAACCCTGTCTTTTGAACCATTCAGGTCATGCACTTCCAAAGCATGCATTAATATAGGGCCCTATTACACGGCCGTGCATAGAAACATTTGAGAGTCCCATGCACAAGAGCACATTGACATATGTCAAAACTGATGAAACATTAGTCTTGCATTCCTATGAATACGGTCTTTCAAGATATAGATCTACGCAGCCTTACAGACAATAGATCCACAGGCTAATCTAAAATAGGTTATTAAACCATAGTTGATCACTTCACACATACTGAAACACATCTTATCTCCTAGAGTACATTACGAAGCACCCTGTATGTAGTCACATAGTGATGCTCTTGCAAGTCAGTTCTGATCTGTGGTTGTCTCCATTCACACCCCTCGACATCGTGCATCAAGATCATATGGAGAGTATGCAGGTTACTTGAAGATCTGTGTCCCCAAAGAAGCATGAAATAGTTGAGTAAAGTACTAACACATGCATGAACAACATAACTAGAATTATCAAGAACATGTCCATGGACTTCCAAAGAAGAAATAAAGATCCTTGGAGATTCTATATGTAGATGACAAGAAACACACTTAAAATTAGCATAGTCATTGAATTTGTTGTTTCTAGTGTTAAATCTAGAACAGTTAGTAGCTACAACATAAATCAATTGCAAACATCTTTATGCATCATATAGTTGATAATATTCAACATCTGATAAGAACATCCAAGAATTTACTTTGCTACAAAAAGGAGAGATGAAGCGTTCAACCTCTAATTTAGCTAATCTAAAATGAGAAGTTGAACGAACTCTTTTACTCTTGATTTAGAAAAATAAGTTGAAGCAAATGCATGTGTGTGTGTGTGCATGACTCATAGGATGGTGGAGATCATCATACATCTAGCTACTCTCTCTCATTGAAATTTTGTGAGCCATGATCAATAGCGTAACTCAAGATGGTAAATGTTCCGTGAGGGATCGCCTAACCAATTCTTAATGAGCAATGAACTCATATCTTTAAATGATTCTTGATTATGACATAAAGTCAAATTGTACAACCCCATAATAATGGGGAAAATCCATCTTCATAATTATCTAGATATGTGATTTGGGAGATATAATTTCTTGATGTTACACTTCCACTACTTGTATATTATAAATGTAATGCTCTTACACTTCCACTGTGAATAAAGATAAGATCTTTCTTTTTGATAAATGCTTCGGTAGCACCTGTCTCTAGTGATCGAGTTGATAGACTTTCAAATTCATTGTTTTTAGTGGATCCTTTCATGACTGATGTCCATGGCTTAGAATGTATTAATGATTCCCTATTCTCAGTTGATTCATTAAAGTTAGATTCTCAATGCAAAAATAGTCAATCCGATCCATATATTGAACTCAATCCATCTATTGATCTCTCTTCAAATTCAAGTTCATGTGGAGTAAAGAATGTTAGCAAAGAGAGAGAAAGAGAGTATACAAAGCATGTGGTGTTTTAAGCGAAGGCCTTGTGAAGTAAGTAAAGAAAGATTTCACTTCAGATAGACAAATTGCATTGGACATTGTGGGATTGATATTAAATTCATGTGGGATTTTAGCACACAAAGATCAGTGAACATGGACCAAGCATGTAATGCAGATACACTTCAAAGCTTTATGCATCCACCAGAAAGGAATATTTATGTAGGCCCAAGGATGACGAAACAAGGCGAAGCACAATAGCATGGAAATTGAAAGAAATAAATGTTGGAACATTTATTGGAGCCCTTACTGATGGTGATGAGGCTACAAGACTATTTTGGGTAGCAAAAGTGTTAGATTTCATTAATGATATTAATCAAAGAAGAATAGAGGCTTTGATAGTCCATTGGTATTATACAAAAAGTAGTAATGCATTCACTTGTAAGTATAATTGAGAAATGGTATGTGACACTGACAAACAAATAGGCTCAAAAAAGAAAAAGAATATTTGAAGTACATCCACCCTTAAAATGGATGATGTAGATATTCTTGCTTATGATTTTTCCTTGCCAAAAACAGGAGACTTGAGGAAAGCAATGATCAATATGATAAAGAAAAAGCTTCTAGATGTATGTGGAACATCTAATCATAGGCAAACAAGAAGATCTATGCATGATCCTATAGAATTTGGTATGTACTTGGATGAGGATAGAGCTCTTGTTGATATAGAAGAAGAAGAAGAAGAAGAAGAAGAAGAAGAAGAAGAAGAAGAGAACTCTCAACAATCTTAGACTGAATCAGATGCATCCAATGATGGGGATGTAGACATAGATCAAGAAAGTTATGAATTAATTTGAAAATGTATGACATTTTTGATGCTTCTACAACAGCTCGAAAGCACTTCGCATAAAGAAACCATGATCTATTGCATTTCTGAATCACTGCTGAAGATACTCTATGAAGACATGTTTAATCTATATTTTCTATATAAGATTTTTTATCACTTTTATATTTCTCATATAGATTCAAAAGATATCAATGCTAAAGCTAAAACACGGAAATGCATACCATGATTTCTTTGTCTATCAATAACAGCATGCATGGCACTCCGAATCTTAGGCACATTTTTACCTCCTAGATTCTCAAAAAATGACAGAAATGTCTAGAGATTGCATGTTTTCACTTGATTTTTGAAATGTATGTATACTGGTGTAAAGGGTTTTCATAAGATATAATTTTCTTGATTTTTGACAAGGGAGTGTGAAGAATACCATTGTAGGGCATTGGTCGATTGATATTCCCTTGTAATTTTCACAACTGTAATTTTCTCCATATGATAGTGTGGAGAACAATTGTGTTCTCTTGTTTGTTCTCTAAATTCCTTCCATAGAACTGCACCAAAACACATCTGTGTCTTCATATTGAACTTCCACCATAGTACAAGGATGCCATGCAGGTAGAATTGCAATTTCTGCCTTGGATTGCTCACTAAATTTTTGAAGATCAAAGAAATTCATGAGCTCTTCAACCCTTGCTTCTAGGTCTTTGCCACTCTTTCTCTCACCATCCAACTCATTCAATTTTACCTTCTTAAAGACTTGGTCAAGGGCAAACTAACCTGGCTCCATATCTTGATAATTGTGTTTTTGTTTTCCTCTAGGCTTATTAGATCTTCCCGCACCTTCATCTACTTAATTGTTCAGATCCACAAACAAATTTGTTGCTCCTCCTAGTTGCTTTCTGCCTCATTCTTTGCGCAATTCCCAAAGAAGCTTTTGAATAACCTCCTATTGTTCATGAGTCTTTTGTGTCAAACCTTCCATCATTGCCAAAGCTCAATTCTACTTTGATACCACTTGTAGCGTTTCCTCAATCATAATCTATCCTCAATCACAAACTTTCAATCACTCAAGAATAACAGAGGACAAAAAAATGCAAAGATTGCACAAGATACGAGAAAATCTAATGCAAAAGAGTAGAAAACATATGAATTAGAGAAAGAGGAATTTTGATACTATATATGTGAATCAATGGTTGCATTAGCTTTATAAATTAGCTTCTAGATGAAGCATCTACCTCCCGACCACCCCCGAGCTATCACAATCTCATTCACACTCGTGCTTGATATCTTAAGGTAGTGATGTGTATGAACACAATAGGACCACCGAGGCACGAGGTTTTTTTCCCCTTGCTTTTACATATGCCTATAACCCTAAGGGGTAACTTATCTTTTTACATTCTAATGATAATACATTTAGTATTGTGTGTTGTGCTCCAAGCTTCTTCTTCTTCCTTGTGTTGTTTGCATGCTTCCGTAGCCCTTGAACTCCAACAATTGGGAGCACGTTGTCGCTTTTCATCTAGGGCATCATGTACACCCTTCTGGTCACACTCTTAGAATCACACAAAAATTGATGAGAATACTCAAGGTGATTAGGAGATCAAAATGGCTTTAGTTTCTCTTGTCAAAAATCACAATTTGAGCTCGTTTTGGCCTCCAATGCACTATCATAATGCTTATGTAGGAAATTTTGTCTTTTTGTGCCAAAGATATATACAAGTTTTGGTTCGCTAGTATAAGTGACTCAAAGCCTGCTACACATTTAACAAAACTCATCAGGGTAGTTCTGTTCAACTTTTTCAGATATTGTCATTTTTGTACATCAAGGTATTTTAGTCGGTGGCCATGGCCAAAAGCATTGGAGTATTCCATATGTTGGCTATTTTAGATAAGTTGGATGGTACCAATTATCCATTATGGGCTTATATGATGCTTCATGTTTTGGTTACAAAAGGATTGTGGAATATTGTGTAGGGTGTTGCAAAACGTCCTATTACACCTGCAGACATAGTTGCTAAAGATGATGTAGAGGAATTTAAAGATGATGATATTCTTTAGGTTCATGTTCATGTTGCGGTTCCTGTTTCACCTACTATAGAGAAACTTCTTAGGGATGGAAAAGATGCTCAGGCACATGCATTGATAGCCTTTTATGTGAAACATCCAATTATTCCCCACATTCGCTCCTCCAAAACAACAAAGGATGCTCGGGATACATTGATCACGTTATAGCAGGCTAGGAATGATTTTCATATTGCCTACCTCCAAAAATAGTTGGAGAGTGAGCACATGAATGAAGGAGATTCCATGGACAGTTTTCTAACAAAGATCAAAGATTTTAAGGAGCAATTGATTTTTGCTAATGAAGTGTTGCTTGACAGATCACTTGTGTAGACTTTTTTAAATGGTCTTCCCGATTCATATCAGAGTTTTGCTTCTACACCTCCTTTGATGATGAAAGGCAATACAAATGTCTTAACATTTTAGAAGTTATTTTTTGTTATATTGCAAGAAGATCAATCTAGGCAGAACAAGTCCATTATGTGTGTTGTAGAGCAAGCTTTCCTTGCTAGTCAGAAGGGTAAAGGTAAATGGAGCTCTTCTATTAGTAAGCAAAAATCTACGAATTCTAAACAATCAAAGAAGGAAGACAGAGATGACAAGGAAACAAAAAATTAGATAATGATTTGCAAATACTCTAAAGGAAATTATCATGTCATAAAGACATGTGCAAAACTCGCTGCAAAAGAGGCAAAGAAAAAAGATTTTGGAATGGCCATTGTAGAGTCCTCTACACCAAAAATAGAGTTTGCTAATCTTGTGTAGAATGAAGAATGGGCATTTACCAATGTTTGCAGTTTTGACCCATGTTCTCGTGAGTAGTGTATGTGTGTAGTAGACTCAAATGTTTGGTACTTTGATAGTGGGGGAAATCAAACATATTACCTCGTAGCATAGTTTCTTCACTTCGCTTGATCCTACCACTATAGGGAAAACTATCACATGCACCAACAACTCCTCTTGTCCTTTCATGGGAGTTGGTAAGATCATTCTGACTATTACTAATGGTAGTTCTTTTACATTATCGGATGTTTTATTTGTGCCATGTATTAAGAAAAATCTCTAATGAGTTTCAACATTAGACAAGATTGGCTTGGTTGTGAAATTTCTTGATCACAAATGTAGGATTCATGACATGAAGATGTTGATGTCATTATTGCTTTTGGCATTTTATGTCATGGGTTGTATAAGCTCATATACTATGAAAAACCTGTGAATGATTTCGCATGTGCAGTACATGATTTTGAGGCTATGTCAGATGCAAAGTTTTGGCATGCACGCTTTGGTCATCTTAATTTTGGTAGTTTGGTATGCCTGCATAAATCTAAAATGGTGTCCTCTTTGCCCCAAATTCAGGCACCTGCTAACCATTTCTATAAGGGCTGTTTTTTGGGCCAAATGTAGCATTTCTCATTCCTAAAAGGTGGTTCAATTTGAGCTATTCAAAAATTGTAGCTTGTTCACAATGATGTTTGTGGTCCTATGAAGACACCCTCTTTTGGAAACTACCTTTACTTCATGACTTTCATTGATGACTTTTTCAGGCATGCATGGGCATATCCATTGAAAGCAAAGTCCGAAGTTTTTATATGCTTCAAACAATTTTTGGTCATGGCTAAAAATTTGTCAGCTTATAAAATCAGCACCCTCCATTCTGATTGAGGGGGGGGGGGGTATATTTAATGCATTTCTGGTTGAATGTGGGATAAAACAATAATGTATAGTGCCAGATACACCTCAGCATAATGGATTTGCTAAAAGGAAGAACATGTCACTCATGGAGATGGCGAGGTGTATGGTCAAGACTCAGGCTTTACCACATAGTTTCTCGCTTGAGGTTGTTATGTGTGAAGGATATGTACTTGACATGTGTACCATTGAAGAATTGCAATGTATCACTCCATATGAGGCTTGGCATGGTTGTAAGCCATCTTTTGCTCACCTGTGTGGTTTTGCTTGTTTCGCATATGCATTAGTGCCTAAACAACAATGCAAGAAGTTAGATGATAAAGTAGTGAAATGTATTTTTGTTGGGTATAGTTCTAAAAGAAAAGGCTATCGTTTGTATCATCCATACACTAAACACATTTTGGTTAGCTCTGATGTCTTTTGAATGGAAGACGCTATTCCGCCATTACTTTGATGTACTAAAGAGACATCTTCTAGCTCGAAAGACATGTATGATACTTTGCTACCTCTTTTTATAGGTGGAGAGTCTAGTGCTAGTCCTAATGAGGCAACGTCTTAGCCTTTATAGGTTTCGTATGATGATGGAGATCATTCCATTTTTTATGCAGATTATACATGATGCACTTATTGATGAGAGAGTTGATATTGAGGAGGAAAAACCTATGCCAAAATGGTTGGTGCAGAGTTGGAGTGATAGCAAATTAGATGCATCTCTATCATATTGTACTCATTTAGGCTAAAAATTTGTCAGCTTGTAAAATCAGCACCCTCCATTTTGATTCGGGGGGGGATATATTTAATGCATTTCTGGCTGAATGTGGGATAAAACAATAATGTATAGTGCCAGATACACCTCAGCATAATGGATTTGCTAAAAGGAAGAACATGTCACTCATGGAGATGGCGAGGTGTATGGTTAAAACTCAGGCTTTACCACATAGTTTCTTGCTTGAGGTTGTTATGTGTGCAGGATATGTACTTGACATGTGTACCATTGAAGAATTGCAATGTATCACTCCATATGAGGCTTGGCATGGTTGTAAGCCATCTTTTGCTCACCTGCATGGTTTTGCTTGTTTCGCATATGCATTAGTGCCTAAACAACAATGCAAGAAGTTAGATGATAAAGTAGTGAAATGTATTTTTGTTGGGTATAGTTCTAAAAGAAAAGGCTATCGTTTGTATCATCCATACACTAAACACATTTTGGTTAGCTCTGATGTCTTTTGAATGGAAGATGCTATTCCGCCATTACTTTGATGTACTAAAGAGACATCTTCTAGCTCGAAAGACATGTATGATACTTTGCTACCTCTTTTTATAGGTGGAGAGTCTAGTGCTAGTCCTAATGAGGCAATGTCTTAGCCTTTATAGGTTTCGTATGATGATGGAGATCATTCCATTTTTTATGCAGATTATACATGATGCACTTATTGATGAGAGAGTTGATATTGAGGAGGAAAAACCTATGCCCAAATGGTTGGTGCAGAGTTAGAGTGATAGCAAATTAGATGCATCTCTATCATATTGTACTCATTTAGGCTCTCATTGGGATTCTTTTGCATCAGATTTCTATGCTATGGTTGCCTCATCTGTGTGATGAGAATGAGCCTATTTCGTTTGATGAAGCACAACATCCAAATATTGAATGGTTGCTATGCAATCTGAATATGATGCTATCATGAAAAATGGTACCTATTCTTTATGTTACTTGCCTCCTTGCAAGAAAGCCATTAGCACTAAGTGGGTCTACAAGATGAAGCATATGCTGTTGAGACCTTTTCTTTATGCGACTTGCCTCCTAGCAAGAAAGCCATTAGCACTAAGTGGGTCTACAAGATGAAAAATACGCTATTGAGATATCAAGATCAACATGTGATGATCTAGGATGAGACGTACTAGTTTTTCGTTTCTCTGACATGTATAGTGGTCATGCCGGTATATGTCAGGGATACTTCATTGAGCTTTATTAGACTTATCTATCGAGAGTGATGGCACATTTGTTCCTTGCCAGGTGTAGCGTTCCCTCAATCACAATCTATCCCCAATCACAATCTTTCGATTACTCAGAAATAACAGTGGAGAGAAGAACGCAGAGATTGCACAAGGTAAAAGAAAATCTGATGCGGAAGAGTAGAACAAATATGATGCAGAGAAGGAAGAATTCTGATATTATAGATGTGAATCAATGGTTACAATAGCTTTGGACAATAGCTTCTTGATGAAGCCTCTACCTCCCGACCACCCCCGAGCTATCACAATCGCATTCTCACTCGCACTCTCAATCACACTCTCACTCTCACTCTCACTCTCAATCACACTCTCAATCACAAGGTAATTCTTAGATTTCTGTGTGTCCTCCGTGTTGATGCGCAGGCCTTCTTATCTTTTTCCGTTTGATGGCAGCCGTGCCCCCCAAAGAAGTGTGCGATCCACCAAATTTAGAAACAGTCGAGTTTCTCCAAAACTTTCGAAAAAAGCCATGCGATCGTAGTGTACTTCCTTTTTTTTAGCATACCTGTCAAAAATAGCAGAACAGAAACCAAGAAGACATATCCGAAAACATACATAATTAGACATGGTGACACATGAGCATGAGAATCACGGATTCGAATAGAATTAGAGAAGCCCTCGTTTTTTCTTTTTTTTTCCTAAGTGTTGGAAAAAACGGCACTTTTCAAAGCCCTGTAACTCAAAAACAATGAGGAATTAGGTTAAGCTTGTGAGAGACACTTTTATTCAATTTTTCGATCTGCACAATATTGATAGGGACGTCCGAGGTCCAAATCCACCTCCAAATGCCACTTTTGAGCCCTGCAAGGTTTAAAATTCTAGAGAGAGTAAAATCAAGGCATTTTCTTACAATGAACTAAACGTAGGACCCTGAACGAGGTACTTAGAACATGATTCACAAAAATCTCACAAAGGCACTTTTATTCTCTTATACTTGCTCTACCTTTCCCTCATACAAAGTTTTCCTTAATGCTTTCATCTTCACCTTCAAAATCCCACTGGAAAACATGATGCAATTAAGGTCTAGAGAGAGAATATGAAACTTGTCAACCCAAAATTTTTCCTACATGCATAAAATGACCTAATTATTCGTTCTAAGCATTATCCCCACAATGAAATTCAGAAAGTTCAAAATGGATTATTTCACTAGAAAAGAGGCCTATTACACCAGGTCACTCATTCGCGGACATTAAGTTTTTCCTTATGTATTGATCTTTATATACTACACTTGTTGTATTCTTGTTCTTAGGACATTCTTGTACATTCTTTTTTATGTAATAGCATTCTTCCTTGTCTCAATCTGTGTGTGCTTCTCCTTGAGAGTGAGAGTGTGTGTGTGAGCTCTTTTCCTTATCTCCTTTCTCGTGACATGGTATATGAGCCAACGTGGTTGTAGAGAGCTCGTGGAGAAGGCAATGATGAAGAATACGCATCAAGGCGTGGAGAAAACATGATTCACAAAGGACCTCCATTTACTACGAAAATCAGCATGAATGTAGAAGACCTCAAAATATTTTCAAAGCCATCTCGACCTCCGTTTCAAGCCCGCAAGGTGGGGCCCATAGAAAAACTAGGTCAATTTTAGAAATTGTAACTTCTTTGTGTTTGACAACACTTATTTATTCGAGATCTAGAATTTCAAGAGATTTCGTGTACTGTTGATACACGAAAACTGTGTTTTTTTGAGAGCGACTATCACGTCAAAGGGTGATAGTGTTCAAGCGGAAGTGTTGCTTGTAGTGTTTTGCAGTGTTGTGAATTGCTGCAAAAATGGCAAACGCAAATGCAATGAGTCAGGTTATGAATGATAAGTTGGACAAGAACAACTTCCATGATTGGAGATTCGGAATGACGAATTTCTTGATGGGAAAATGCTATTGGAAGTACATCAAAGGAGAGAATGAAAATGCTCCACAGTTAGGAGAAAGGAATCGGACTGCAAATCAGCTAAGAGCATATGAGGAATGGAATCAAGGAGCATGAAAGGTAATGTACTGGCTATCTATTAGCATACACGATAGCATGACTGGACACATATAGGATGCCAAGACTCCAAAAGATGCTTGGAATAGTTTGCTCACATTGTATGAGACCAATACAAAGGCACGGAAACTGCAATTCAAGAATGAGCTACATACATTGGAGAAGAAGAGCATGTTGGTAAGTGACTACACCTTGAAAATCAAAAGCACATGTGAGTCACTTGCATCTATTGGCGTGAATGTAGATGATGATGATAAGGTGGAAGTGTGCCTTCGTGGTTTAGGAGCTGCATATAAGCAGTTTGGAACTTCTATACAGACTAGGGAAAATATTTCGAATTTTGCTGATTTGGTATCCATGCTGATCATTCAAGAAAAGAATCTTGGTGAGGATTCAAACTCCCAAGGGAAGACCAGTTCTGAGCAAGTATTCTACTCTGGTATAGGAAGAGGTAGAGGTAGAGGTTTTGGAAGTGGAAGAGGAAATAGTAACCAAGATTAAGGTCAACAACATAATCATGCAGGAGGAAGAGGACAATTTCGAGGGAGGGGGAGCCAAAGAGGTCAAAAATTTTCCAAAGAAATGATTCAGGTAATGACAGTAAAGGTTACAGGAATTGTGGTAAACCTAAACACTTTGAACATGATTGCAGGTTGAAGAATCAACATAATAGAAAGCAGCAAAACAACTATGCATCCATAAGTGCAGATGATTCTGAGAAGTTGTTCATGGTTCAACATCACATGATGAATAAGACAGTAATAGAAAGCAGCAAAACAACTATGCATCACAGATGATTCTGAGAAGCTGTTCATGGTTCAACATCACATGATGAAGCTGTTCAAACTCAAATGATAATGTTTGGTATGTTGATTTCGCTGCTTCAAATCACATGACCAGTCATGCGGAATGGTTTAGTACTTTGCAAAAATTGCCAGTTCCTGGATATGTTGAAACATGTGATGACACATCAATCCTATTGAGCATACATGAAACATAGCACTATCTATGGAGGATGGAAAGGTAAAACATCTTGCTGATGTGTTGCATGTTCCAAATATAACAAAGAATCTAGTTTTTGTTGGGCAAATGGTTGACCAAGGATTACAAGTCAGGTTCAATGTTGATGGATTATATGTAGAAGAGTACAAGCAGAATGGACGATTGGGTTCCAAAGGAAACAAAGTGGGTAGGATGTTCACCTTAAATGTGAAGATTCCTGAAATAAATGCATCCATGTTTGCAAAAGGTGCAGGAGTTATTGCAGATATAGAGATGTAGCACAAACGGATTGGACATGCAAACTTGCAAAGGCTAAAATTTATGCAGTCAAAGGAGATTGTCCATGGACTACCAAATTTCGAAGTTGCAAAACTGCAAAAGGTATGTGCATCATGTCAATTTGGTAAATAGTCAAGAACATCATTTCCATATGACAAGCATGTTAGTGAGAATGTACTAGAAATAGTACATACAAATGTTTTGGGTCCAGCAAAGACCACATCCATGGGTGGTTGCAGGTTTTATGTTACTTTCATTGATGACCATACACGCAAAGTATAGGTATATTTCATGAAAGAGAAGAGTGAGGTATTCACTCACTTCCAGAATTTTAATGTTATAACCCACTCACACAACAGGTGAAGGTGAGTAGAGATGTGGTATTTGATGAAATGTCAAGCTTCTATGTAGATGCCAAAGAAGGACTAAATCTTGAACAAAATGACAAAGAAAATGCTGAAAAATCAAGTGTAGAATCTCAAGTTTTGAGTGGACCAGATGCATCACCAAGCAATAGTTCCAACTCAAATCCATGGAGTGGAAGATTGTGTGGAAATTTCAGTCCAACAAATTCATCAAATACATCCAAGAAAGGTAAAGAAAAGCTTTTTGCTGGTCATAAAACATGTGCAGGTTTTGAAGATGTCGATGGAGATTCAAGCGGTTCATAAAAGAGTCTCGATGAGGAACTTCAATTGCCCTCTATGAAGACTCCAAGAGTAAGAAATGCACATGTAGATGATACAAGGAGAAGTGACCCAGGACAAAGAAGATCCGGGATGATGCGTGATTTAGTGCAACTATTGGCATATGATAGTTACATGACTCGTCATTGTGCCTACATGACAAAGGTAATACAAGATGTTGAACCTTCTTGTTTTGAAGATGTAGTTGGTAATGTAGATTGGGAAAAATCTATGGATGAGGACATGGGTGCTCTTTATGGAAACGATACATGGAAGCTGGTTCCATTGCCAAGGAAAGAAACCCATAGGCTACAAGTGGGTTTACAAGATAAAGCACAATGCTAATGGCAACATAAGCATGTACAAAGCATGATTGGTAACAAAAGGATATGCACAAACTTATGGAATTGATTATGAGTAAACATTCAACCCTGTAGCTAAAATGTCTATTGTTAGAACACTTGTTGCATTAGCTACAGCAAAAGGATGGAATTTGCATTAGAATGCTTTGCTACATGGTGAGTTACAGGAAGAAGTATATATGGACCAGCCACAAGGATATGAAGATTCAAAGCATCCAGAATATGTTTGTAGGCTCCAAAAGGCTTTTTATGGGTTGAAGCAAGCCCGTGGTGCATGGCATGCAAGAATTGCTAATTACTTAACCAACATTGGGTTTTCTATGTGTGATGTAGATCACTCACTATATGCAAGGAAGGCTGATGATGGCATCACTATTGTGGCTAATTATGTTGATGACCTGATTGTAGGTGGTGATAATGAAGGAAGCATCAAAGAGGTAAAGCAACTTCTTATGCAAGAATTTGATATGAAAGATCTTGGTGTGCTCCGCTATTTCTTGGGCATTGAGTTTATACATAGAGAAATAGGTATATGGATGTTGCAAAGGCAATATGCCTTGAATATGCTGCAAAAGTATGGTATGGCTGATTGTAAGCCAATTTATATGCCATTAGATCAGAATTTGGAGTTGGATACTACATGAGGTGAAGCATTGGAAAATGCTACTTTGTACTGGAAAATTGTGGGAAGTCTTATATACCTCACAATTACAAGACTTGATCTAGGTTATACTATTGGACTTTAAAGTGAATTTATGCAGGTTCCCAAGAAGCCACATTTGGATGCTTTGAGGCACACTCTATGTTATGTGAGTGCTAGTTTGGGTTATGCATTGTTTTATGAGGCTAGTGTAGATTTACAAGTTTATGGATACACCGATGCAGATTGGGTTGGTCGCATTCCAGATAGAGGATCTACTAGTGGTTTTCTATTCTCACTTGGGAGTGCAGCTCTTACATGGAGCAGCAAGAAGCAACCTACTATTGCTTTGACAAGTACAAAGGTGTTGCAATGGCAGCATGTGAGGCATCATGGCTAGAAATGCTACTTGCATATTTAGGTGTGGAAGTGGGAAAGCCTATCACTATTTATTGTGATAATCTTAGCAGCATACAGTTAGCACGGAATCCTGTTTTCCATGCTAGAACAAAGCATATCGAGGTACATTATCACTTCATCAAAGACAAGGTATTAGCAGGTGATTTTGATCTTGTTTATGTGAGAACAGGTGAGCAGGTTGCTGATATTCTCACCAAAGCACTTGGAGCTGAGAAGTTGAAGAAGTTTAAGGAGATGCTTGGATTACAGTATATGGCGTCGAGCTTGAGGGGGAGTGTTGAGATATCAAGCTCAACATGTGATCATCTAGGATGACATGTACTAGTTTTTCATTTCTCTTACATGTATAGTGGTCACACCGGTATATGTCAGGGATACTTCATTGAGCTTTATTAGATTTATCTACCAAGAGTGATGGCACATTTGTTCCTTGTCAGCTCACTCATTTGCGAACATTAAGTTTTTCCTTATGTATTGATCTTTATATATTCCACTTGTTGTATTCTTGTTTTTAGGTCATTCTTATGTAATAGAAGAAGAAGAAGATCATTCTTCCTTGCCTCAATCTATGTGTGCGCCTCTCCTTGAGAGTGAGAGTCTATGTGTGAGCTCTCTTCTTTATCTCCTTTCTCGTGACATAAGCCTGATGGAACATTTGACAAGTATAAGGTTAGGCTTGTTGCAAAGGGTTATGCTCACGAAAGAGGCATTGATTTTGATGAGACCTTTGCTCCTACTTGCCGAATGACTATTGT
Organism: Ceratopteris richardii; assembly: GCA_020310875.1. Taxonomy (NCBI): domain Eukaryota; kingdom Viridiplantae; phylum Streptophyta; class Polypodiopsida; order Polypodiales; family Pteridaceae; genus Ceratopteris; species Ceratopteris richardii. The sequence continues at coordinate 87,883,873 of CM035413.1, read as the reverse complement.
TCGTAGCATTTGTGAACTTGCAGCTCATCATGGTTGAAATGTACATTAGTTCAACATTAAAAATACATTTATGAATGGTGATTTGCATGAGGAAGTGTATGTTTTCCAACCTCGTGGCTTTGTGCAGAAAGCGCATGAAAACCAAGTGTGTAGGTTGAAAAAGGCATGATATGGTTTGAAGCAAACACCACATGCTTGGTATGAAAAGATACAGGCCTATGTGATTGCACATGGTTTTGAGAACAATCCAACTAAGAGCTCCGTATATGTTAAGCATGAAAATGATGAACTTCTCATCAATGTTGTCTATCTTCTTCTCACTAGTCCTCATGAGAAGCATATTCCTGATTTTAACGCTGATTTCCATGCCTCATTTGAGATGTCAAATTTGGGGCATTTGCATCATTATTCACGAATTTACTTTATGCAAGTTGATGGGGGAATGGCTTTGTATCAAACCAAATATAGTGACACAGTGTTGTACCATTTTGGCCTTGAAGACTGTAAACCTATAGCCACTCCTATGGAGATAGGTTTAGGATTGAGTCTTCATGATGCTTGAGATGCATTCGATGATGTTGTCTTTCAACAGGCTATTGGATGCTTGATTCACTTATGCATTAATCCGCTAGAGATTTAGATTTTTGTTTCAAAAATGAGTAGGTTTATGCATTGCCTAGGTGTCAAGCATTGATAGGTGGTTAAGCACATCTTTAACTACATTATTTTATCCCAAGGGGGGATCACTATCACCATATTTACGTCCTTTTTATGACTCTGGTTGGGCTAGTTGCAATGACACTCATGTGTGCATTAGTGGTTTTTTCTTCATGCTTGATAGCTCATGCATATCTTGGTTGAGCAAGAAGCAACCTACTCTGGCCACTTCTAGCTATGAGGTTGAGTATAGGGAAGCTTTCATAGAAATTGTTGAGTGTGTGTGGCTCATACACCTTATGGCTGATTTGGGTGTTTGTGAGTCTTCTACCACCACCATCTTCACTGATAGTTGGAGTGCATTGGCCGTTGCGGGGAACCTTGTGTTCCATGCTTGCACTAAGGATGTTTAGGTGCATTAACATTATGCCAGGGAGAGGGTCTCTACTGGAGAGATCAATTTGGCATATGTGCCCACACAAGAGAACATTGTAGACCTGTTCACAAAGGCTCTACCTAGGGAGAACTTTGAAGCTTTCTACAAAGATTTGGGTTTACTTCCTTTTGTGGACTGATTCCACATAGTCTGGAACTTCCTTATACATAAATGCCAGCTCCTTGTTCAGTGCATCACTCCTAGGAGGATTTGTTGATATATTTAGGTAGTGGTTTGTGTGAGCACACTAGGATTACAGAGGCACTCTTTTCCCTCTCTAGGAGGTTTTTCCCCCACTTGTACATATGCCTATAACCCTTACAAGTAACTTATCTTTGTACATTCTAGTGGAAATACATTCAGTATTGCGTGTTGTGCTCCAAGCTTCTTCTTCTTCCTTGTGCTATTTGAACAACTCCTCTTATCTCTTATGGGATTTGGTAAGATCATTTCGACTACTGCTGATGGTAGTTCTTTCACTTTGTTAGATGCTTTATTTGTGCGAGGGATCAAGAAGAACCTGTTATCAGTTTCTGCATTAGCCAAGATTGGCTTGGTTGTGAAATTTATTGATGCTAGGTGTACAATTCATGATCTGTCAAATGGCAATGTGATTATTGCTTCTGGCATTTTATGTCGTGGGTTGTATAAGCACGCTTTGGTCATCTGAATTTGGCTAGTTTGCTACGCCTGCAGAAATCTGAAATGGTGTCCTCTTTGCCCAAACTTGAGGCACCGAGAAAACATGTTTGTGAAGGCTATATTTTGGGCAAAATGCAACGTTCCTCCTTTCGAAAAGATGGTTCAGTTCGGGCTACTTAGAAATTGCAGCTTGTACATAGTGATGTCTGTGGTCCTATGTAGACACTTTCTTTTGGTAATTATCTTTACATTATGACTATCATCGATGATTTTTCCAAGCATGAAGGAAAAGTCCGAAGTGTTCGTGTGCTTCAAATAGTTTTTGGTTTTGGCTAAAAATCTGTGAGCATGTAAAATGGGCACCCTCCATTCAGATTAAGGGGGGGAATATATGTGTTCTGATTTTAATGCATTTCTGGCTGAACGTGGGATAAAACACCAGTGTATAGTGCCGTATACACCTCAACAGAATGAAGTTGCTGAACAAAAGAACAGGTCACCCATGGAGTTGGTGAGGTGTATGGTCAAGAGTCAGGCTTTACCACATAGTTTCTAGGTTGAGGCCATCATGTATGCAGCATATGTACTTAACAGGTGTCCCATGAAAGCGCTATAATCTATCACTCCATATGAGGGTTGGCATGATCGCAAGCCATCTGTTGCATGTCTGCATGTTTTTGGTTGTTTGGCATATGCATTAGTGCATGAACAACATCACAGAAAATTGGATGATAAAGCAATAAAATGTATTTTTGTTAGGTACAGTTTTGAAAGTAAAGGTTATCATCTGTATCATCCATAGACTAAACGCATTTTGGTTAGCCGTGATGTTAGATGCTATTCAGCCATTGCTTTCATGTACTAAGGAGACATATGTTAGCTCCAAAGACATGTATAATACTTTGCTGCCTCTTTTTACAGGTGGACAGTCTAGTGCTAGTCCTAATGAGGCAACTTCTCAGCCTTTGCAAGTTTCATGTGATGGTGCAGATCATTCCATTTTTTATGCAGATTTACATGATGCACTAGTTGATGACAGAGCTGATATTAAGTAGGCTAAAACTATGCCAAAATGGCTAGTGCAGACTTTGCGTGATAGCAAAGTAGATGCACCTCTATCATATCGTACTTGTTTAGTCTCTTATAGTGCCTCTTTTGCATCAGATTTCTATACTAACATAAGCATCATACACTTAACATGCATATACGTGCATACTACACATGCTAACATACATCTATATGTACATTCCTATCATGCGTTTCTACACTCTTACTAATATATATGGATGTACTTACACATATACATGCACTTATGCATACATGCATACCTAGACAAACTAACATATTTGCACACATGAACTCACATATACATGCAAACATACACTTGCATTCATTTCACTTGCATACACATGCCTCATGCATTCATGCATCATTACTCATGCATGCATATACCTCTAACACACATGTGTACATATCTCTCATACATGCATGCATAACACTTCACATGCATTTACTAACATGCATACATGAACTTGCATTTACTAACATATATTTAAATAGCATGTATACACAATCATGTGTTAGAGGGCCACCGAACCAGGACGGATGAACCCGGATAGGTGCCGTAAAAAGTGGATTCGCGGAAACATTGTAGCAGACTTCTATTTAAAGCGCACAAAGGAAAGCGATAAAGATCAGTAGTTTTCGGAAAGAGCCTCTGCTTCTGTTGGGCATTGTAGTGAGTGGGTTGATCACGTCTCGAACCGAGGTGTTTGGAATTTGCAAGTATAGTATTGTGTTCTGTCTCTCTGTTATATTGATCCAATTTGGGAAATTGCGAGCATCATATTTGAGACCATGTATGAGGTATTGATGAGAACATTGAGTTCTGTTCTATTCTATTTGCATCTAACTATCCTGCTATTCTCCCTGTCGTGCCGAGTTCCGTTCGGTAGTCTTGTGTTGTGAGTCTGTTTGGTGATAAGTTATATACGGTTTTGGATCTTTTTCGTCATGAAATAGTGTGGTTTGTCATCCTGCGAGAGACTGTGTAAGGTCAAAGTGAATCATTTGCATTTTAGTATTTTTTCGGGTAAGTGACCAGATTCGATACAATAGTCTGCGTTTACTGAGGATTCCGATCTTAGGAAGAACGTGTATCGGTAAAGGTCTGTACGTGAACAGAAGCATTGGTAAGTTTGTCAAATTGTGGTAGGTACTTGTGGCTTGAGTCGGTATACGATAAGTTTGTGTAACCTCGATTATAGTTGTCTGTTGTATTATTGTTCGGTATACCTATCTGTCACATGGAAGCAGCATATTGAGTAGTATTCAATTAATGAAGTTGAGTATTCTATTAATTATAAGTCAAGAACAGGACCTCTGCTCCATTACTATAGCAGATTCAGTCCAGGAATCCTAAGTTTCCGTATGCCGAATAATTGTCAGAAGTCAGAATCAACCACTGCGCTAAGACGCGATGGAGTATTTATGAGTGTGTGAAAAGTTGGGAAAATAGTACAGGGCCTCTGTCTAACAGACCCCTACCACTCCCAAGCACCCACGTGGCTAAGAGAACGATTGCGGTTAAAGATTTGGAACCCAATGAGAGAGGAGCATTTGAATAGAACGTAAAGTAACGCTTAATCGGTATCAATTCAACCCATAACTCATTTTTACATTTAACATTTGGCGACCACGATGGGATAGTGGCAACTGTTTAACAATCTCTGCGGTAAAATAGAATTTAAATACGAGTTACTTGTGAGAAAGTGGCATTAGAGTGCTAAGCGGTTTGTAAGAAGCAAATATCTAGTAATATTTGATTTACTGACAGTAGCAACAGACCCAGATTGTTGCAAACTGCTTAGATAATATCACTGGGCAATGATACATGCCGGTTACTCGGTCTTGTGTAACGTATCCTAGGACCCAGACAATGGGAACAAGAAAAGTACAAAAAACAACTCTAGAAGAAGAAGGTATAACGCGACCAGACTCAGTGGACGAGCAAGTTAAGGATGCTAGAATTAATTCCGGTCATATTCCGGTGGAACGATCAACGCCTTTGGTACATACTGGTGTCACTTCGACCCAGCCTAACCAAATTACAGTAGTTCTAGAATCTATCAAGGCACCACTGGAGATTAGACAAACTCTAGGAAAAGAAATCAGTAATAGCGAAAAACCACTACAGTTTGGGAGACTGTTAGCTCATTCCGGTGATATTCCGGTGATAGAAACACCAACTGGCGGTCAAGGATTAGCATTTGTTGCAGAATCCTCAGCCAGACCCGCGTGTCTGGAAGAAAGATTTCGGATATTAGATATCCAAAAGGAAGGAGACTTATTCGAAGCAGAGATCCGAAGTATCCTACGCAAAAACAGCACACCGGAAGGCACGCTGTCACTCTAGCACAATGGTGAGTACCAACGTGAGGAGATACACCTCATAAATGTCAATCCGTGGAGACGTGAGGACCGGTATGAAGACCGTGAGCAAGTGATAGCACAAGTGCGTGAGTGAAAGCACACAAGCGTGCACACACATACACACACACGTGCACAAAGTAAGAGCAGGGAGTGGAACGATGGAAGATCTTCGATTATACAAGAGGTCTCTTACAAAACTAAAATCTACAACAAACCAACCTCAAAAATGAGCTCTCCAGCCCTTTTTATAGTTTTTGAGTGGTTTTGGCCCTGTCCAGACCTAGTGTCCGGCCTAGTTAAAAAATAGGTTCCAGGGCTTATTTGGGGGCTCAAACGGAGTCTAAAAATCATGAAAATTGGTAGGATGGTAGATCTAATACTCCTCAAGCTTGAGGACTCCTCGGCTTGAACAAAATGGAGTTATAAAAATGGAAAATGGTATTTACAATGGTTTCTAGTGATAAAAATCACTATTTTTGTAGGGATTTCTTCTGAAAATTTGACATGTGCTTCTTGGAGCTCCCTACTTGCTCCTTCTTCTTGTGTGTCCACTTCCTAGATGCGCTTCCATGCTTTGTCCTTGACCTTGAGCTTCAACACTCCCCCCCCTCTTGAGTCTGTCGTCCCTGACAGACCTTTGTTGTAGTGGTCGTTCCATGTAGTACGTTGAGAGGTAGCGTCCTTTCCGTCCAACAGGGGCGATCCCTCTTCCCAATGTATCCTGGTCGTTTGTCTGGTTCTTCACTTTGCCACTGTTATCTCTTGCAGTTTGTAGTCCCTTTGTACGTACTTCTGCCTTGTATTCCATCTGGGTGATGCATTTGTGAGTTTTCCAAAACTGCTAGCTGCTCGATGTGGTCAATGTTGATTGTGAGCAACTCTCGGTGGTGGGTGGCTTCCTTGCTCTTGTTGTTGTCATCTTGATGTCGTCTTTTCATAGTTTTCATGCCAAGTACTTGTAACCCATAATGAATGGTGGGTAAGTGCATTAGTGCATGGGTTGAACAAAATATGTGCCTTGTGCATGGCCTTGTAATGTGGCCCTACATATGCGTACTTGGAAAATGCATGGCAAGAAGTATGGTGCAAGAGATTGGGTCTTGAGCTAAGTGCTCAAGGGTATGCTGACGAAGAGGTTTCCTAATCTATCATGGTTATAGTGTTGGTGAAACATACACGTCTTACCATGGTGAAGGGTCCGTTGATCTGCATCTCTTCGTGTTGTGGTTCCCTCATGGTGTTTGACCGTCGGCTTGTCCTTTTTGTTGAGGGATGTCCTTGCTGGAAGTTCGCTGATGAGCATTTTCAAGCACATAGTCTTCTCTCTTTTTTCTTTTTTTTTTCTTTTTTTTTTTTTTGAACAATGGTGGCCGCAAACAAGAAGAAAGAGGTTAGTATCAATAACATATTTTGCATGTGAAAATTGTGTCTCATGTGCCTGGGATTTCTCGATTGTGTCTATGCACGGCCCTGTAAGGTGGCCCTATATTTATGCATACTTTGGAAATGCATGACCTGAATGGTGCAAACGACAAGGTTATGCCAAAGGCACATGGTTGCTGCTGGTCGAGGCTTTTGATGTTACTTGTATACTTGATGAATTCTTTGATTGGAGGTGTCTATCGGATCTCGAAATGATGTAATCCTCCGGATTGGAACCCATTTTGGAATAGGGTTTGGTACTGTAGAGATCACCTCAGGCCAGTTCTTCTTTGGATGCAGTCCAAACTTTGGTATCCAGTGTGGTTGGCCCCTTGGTTCTGTGGATGTTGCTTGTGCTTTTGGCTTCCAAACCCATATCCTGGGTGAGTGCCTACCTTTTTTTGTAGAGGGGTTGAGTTTAGCTTCTTTTGGTCTTTGTGCTCCGTTCTTACCCTTTGCTTTCCTTGGCTTCTTTGTTGAGGCCTTTCGCATGGCGGGGAGCATAGGTCTTTGCACGTGTAAGAGCTTCTTGGGTACCCACATCTGTAATCGCCCTTGTTGAGCTGTAGCTAATTTTTTAGGCACCCAAATTTGTACCTGATTGTGGTCGGCCTTCATTGATAGCTTCGGTACCCAAATTTGATGGATTCTTCGTGCTTGACCCTGTCGTAGGTGCTTGGTCCTTCTGTTGTCATGGTCGATCTGGTTGGGTGGGAGTCTTTGAGGTAACATCGATGGTGGTACTCCTTTCTTTACCCAGATCTGTGTCATGCCCAACACTTCTTTCCTCTTGAAGGTTCTTTGTCTATTTGATAGATTGGCTGTCTTGCACTGTTTTGCTTGCTTCTGAGGTTGAACTACCGTGGACGCTTTACTCTTGGAAAAACAAGAAGAAGGTTCATCTTGCCTTTGCGACTGTCCTTCCGTGATTGCGTCCGTCTGGATCATAGAGCTTTTGACATCTACGACATCTTGTTCGAGAAGATTAGCCTTAGAGGAACAAAGAGAGTGTGTGGTGTCAGTTTCAGTGGACATGCGATTCTCCAATTCTAATGTAATGCATTGATCATATACCCAAACTTGAAGAAGTTGACTTCTTAGGTTCAAGTTGACAGCATGGTCGTAAATCCAGTCTTGACCCAAGACAAGTGGTTCTGTGAGGTCCGCATCATGACACACTAGCATTTTGACTTTTATTGGAACATCTTGAAGGTAGATGGGAAGTTCCACCTCGCCCAAACAGGGTGTTTCCACGCCTCCTAATCCTATGAGATAGGCTTCTATGGGCTTGATGTCCAATTGCAAGTCTTGGCAGTATGAAAATCGAACTGCACTAGTTGCTGCTCCTGAGTCAACCAATGCTCTCACAGTCCTTACACTCTTTCCTTGTCCTACCTCTATAGTCACAAAGGGTCGTCGATCAATTATTTGAGAAGTAGTTCTGCCCGATTTTTGGCACATGTCCATGTGATATTTTGGAGCCTTTGTGTTGACATCTAGGCCCAGCCGCCGTAACTTATTTCTTCTGATGCGCTCTCTATCCTCTGCTTGTGCTTCTTCTCTAACCCTTAACTCCTCTTCTTTTCGCTTCTTAGCAGTGTTGAGTCTTGTGAGCATTTCCTCTGTAAGAGGTTCTTGATATAACTTGACTCGGCATCCACTAATATAGTTGGGTAGGACATCACCTTCTAAAGTGGCCAATGAACTGCACCGCTAGTGGAGAGTCTATTAATGATCATGGGTCCATATCCTCGTTTCTCCAATTTGCGGGCATGTTGCTTTAGCGTATAAACCAGCACTAGATCTCCTTCCTTCAAGCCTTTATTCTTTACATGGGCATCAAAGTATGCCTTTTGCCTTTTCTTTGAAGCATAAATGCCTGCTGCTGCCCGTAGCCTCGTCTCACCTAAGCGTTCTAGATCAAAGATCCTGGAAGACAACTCATGTCCATTCCACTCATGCTCTTGTGCTACTTTCAAGGCAGGGATTAGGAAGTCTAATGGTAGCACAGCATTCTGTCCAAAAACCATCTGAAATGGGGTAGCATTGAGTACCGTTTTGTAGGCAACTCGGTATGCCCAAACAGCATGATGAAGTTGTTTGTTTCAATCAGAGCGTTTATTATTTACAAGTTTCGTCAATACGTTACATAGGATCTTATTCGTGCTCTCGGCTTGTCCGTTGGCTTGTGGGTGATAAGGGGCAGACTTCTTGTGTATCACCATGAATTCTTGAAGGAGATGTTCAATGACCTCATTCAAGAAGTGCGTACCTCTATCACTAACCAACTCTATTGGTAACCCATATCTAGTGAACACATTTTCGAATAAGAACTTAGCCGTCGTTTGAGCATCATTCTTTGTCGTGGCTTTTACTTCCACCCATTTGGTAAGGTAATTAGTGGCTACAATAATGTATTCCGCATGGGAGTTTTTAGCTGGGGGGTTAATAGGACCAACAAAGTCTATACCCCACTTCGAGAATGCGCGCCCTTCCATCATTGGCCTCAAGGGCATTTCATCTTTTCTTATCGGATATTGGGCACGTTGGCATGTGTCACATTTCTTCACATAAGTATGTGCAACCATATGAAGAGTGGGCCACCAAAGTCCTGAGAATAGAATGGTCTTAATTACTCTGTCAGGCCCAAAGTGTCCACCTGCAGCACTGATGTGTGCAGTTTCTAAGACTTTCAAATAGTCTGATTCATGAACGCACAGTCTTAGGTAACCATCCTTGCCTCTTCGATATAGGTTGTCTCCTACTAAGGCATAGTCTTGAGCCTCTTGCTCCATGCTTCGTTTTCTTGCAAGACTAGCCTGATTGGGTAATGTTCCCGATTTCATGAACGCAACCAATGGAGCAATCCAATCTGGGATTAATGACACGTGATAAAGAGTGGCATGCTCCACTGGGGGTCTCTTCTGGCACACTGGACAATTTTGGATCCACTCCTGTATTTCTTTATCCATGCTAGGCCAATACACTCCTAACCGTTTTAGATTCTGCAATGTTCGTTGTTTAGAGTAGTGATTTCCTAGGAGTCCCTCATGGGCTTGTTGCATCCAACTAGTATGTTCGTCGTCCTCAACACAACAAGCTAGTACGCCCTCTGGATCTTGTTTGTACATGCTTCCGGCCAATATTTGATACTTCTGTGATCTTACAATTTCTTCTTTGCTTGTTTTCACATTTTTATTTGCAGGACCGAAGGTTAGGACTGGCACCAACTTGTTTGCCCATTTAGGAACAACTTCGAAATTGAACAGATAAGCATCGGGCAATTCATCAGACACTCCTTGCGGTGGCTCTCCTGAAGTGATGCGAGAAAGATGGTCTGACCTAAGATGGGTTCTACCTTTCCTGACAACAACTTCAAAGTCGTATTCCATTAGTAAGAGGAACCATCTTACTAAGCGGCCTGTATTGCAAGGTTTATTGACCAAATATAGTAAAGCTTGATGATCAGTGAAAAACTTGAACTTATTGGCCAATAGATAGTGTCTAAACTTCTTCACAGCATATACCATGCCTAAGCCTTCTCTCTCCGTTGTGGTATAATTTCGTTTAGCTGCATTTAATTGCCTACTAGCATATGCTATCGGCAAATCTAGGTTTCCTTCACCTGTGGGTTGTGCTAGCACACATCCTATTGCATGATTGGAGGCATCTACATGAACATGAAAGGGTTTGCTCCAATCCGGAGTAGTCAATATTGGTGCTGTGCACAAACGTCTTTTCAGCTCGTTGAAGGAATTCTCGCATTCCTCGTTCCACTCAAAATTTGTTAACAACCCATAAAGAGGTTTAGCTATGATGGCATACATGTGGATAAACCTACGGTAATATCCACAATGGTCCATAAAGGCCTGTACCTCTTTAACATTTCTTGGTCTTGGCAGCTCTGCTATTGCTCTTACTTTGTTCTCATCTGTTGAAATTCCATTCTTAGAAACAATGTGACCTAAGATCTTACCTTGTCGTACCATGAACACACACTTCTCTGGGTTCAGACAAACTCGATAATCTCTACACTTGTTGAAGATCTGTCTGAGCTCAGGGATGTGGTAACTTCTTTCTTGGGAATGAGCGCATAAATCATCCACATATACTTCTAAGCTCTTTCGCAAGAACTCTTTGAAGACATGACACATGAGCCTTTGGAATGTTGCAGGTGCGTTGGTGAGCCCAAATGGCATCACACGAAATGCAAAAATTCCCCATTCTGTGGCAAAGGCCGTTTTGTGTTGATCTTCGGGGGCAATGGCTACTTGGTTGTAACCTGAAAATCCATCAAGGAAGCTATAAACTTCCTTGCCTGCAACACGCTCCAATAGATGTTCGGTGATTGGAAGTGGATAACTATCTCTGATCGTAGCGGCATTAACTTTTTTAAGGTTAATGCACACTCGCAATTTCCCATTCTTCTTGGGCACCACTACAATAGGGGACACCCATTCAGTGTGCTCAATCTCATAAATGAATCCAACTTCAATCAACCTGTCAATTTCCTCCTTTATTTTGGCTGCATAATTGTCATTATATGTCTAGGTCTTTTGTTTGGTGGGCTTGGCGTCAGCGGTCATCGGAATCGTATGAGAGCAAATCTTTGGATCTACTCCTTTCAAGTCTCTATAGTGCCATGCGAACACATCCCTATATTCCCTTAATAGAGCTACAAGCTCTGCTTCTTCTTTTGCACTTAGGTCGTCTCCTATGTACGTGCATCGCTCTTCGTTCCTTCAATGGTCACTACAATTTTCTTGGTCTTTTCTTTATTGTCATATGCTTCTCCTATAATGGCCTCTCTCTTAGGCATTCGTACCAAAATTTTTCGGTCTTCCACTTCATATTTCTTGAAATTTTCTGGTACTTCAAACAATGATTCTTCCTCTTCTTGTTTCATTGCTTTTCTTTTCTTTTTCTTTTGACCTCCCTCACTTCCTTCCTTTGAAGTTATCGTTTTAATACTCCTGAGGGGTTCTTCTTCTTTTTGGGTTAACACTCCTATGTCTTCTAAATAGTGTTCCTCTGAGTCAAAGTAAGTATCCATCACAATGGATTCTAAATCATCGTCATTCTCTTCTTCTTCTATGAACTCACTAGGATCACACTCTTCCAACAGGGGCTGACACATGAACACTGAAATATCATAACCCTCCTCATCACAATGAGGTGTCCATTGTTCTTCATTGACTGCTATGTCCATGGTAGCTAAGATTTCTGCCCAACCATGAGGTTCAAATTCCTCATCTGGAAATATCATCGGTGTATAGGCTGGGTCTTTTATTGGTCTATCTCCTGGGGGAGTTCCTTCTTCTCTCGCTTTTAGGCGCTTGTCCTCTTCCTCTGCGACCTTGCACATCCACAAGTGAGTATCTTCATGCAGCCATGATGGATCAGGTGAACTTCCAGAATGCACGGAGATTGAATCTTCTTTTGCTTTGTGGATAGGATTCCACTGTAGGGGTGGTACATCTCTGAAGGTGTAATCCTTCAGATTGACCTTGGTGGTAACCCCTAAGTGCTGTAAGTACAAGGAGTTGGTTCCCCAATCCTGTACTATTTGCAATTGTCGTAGGAAGGGTCTTCCTAGGATCATCTCGTAGACATTATTTTTCTCAAAGTCACATATAGCAAACGTATGTTCAAACTCTACACCACATGTGGTTAGAGTTATCCCTTCAAGCAATCCTAGAGGTCTTTCAAAATGACCATCTGCCATTTGAAGTTTCATTCTCGTTGGTCTTAAGGTGGGTTCGCCCCATCGCTTCCACAAGGAGGTGGTCGCAATAGCAACACCAGAACCTGAATCTACGATTGCTTTGGTTGTGTAACCGTGATAGGTGATCGGAAGATAAGTGTTACCTTCTTCACCTTCGCTCATGTCTCCTATCTTGTCGAGAGGTATCTCTGGAACTTTTTGCTTAGAGCCTACTTTTGGCATATTGGATTCAAGTTCTGGAACTTGATCCTTCACATGATTCCAGAGCTCAGGTTTTGCTTTGAGCAGCTCTTCCACAGTGAGATGACATTGAACCTTAGTGTTCTTCACAACATCAGTGTTTCTTGGAATCACTGAGTCTTCATTTCTTACCAATATTGTGGGGGCTCTGATCTGGAGAGATTCAGATTCCCACGGGCCTGTGTAATGAGGCAACTCTTGTAAAGAATTAGATTCAAAATCTAATCTTTCATCTTCTTGTTGCTCTGCTTGGTCTCCATAGATAGACGGAATGTCTTGGGGAAATTGGTCATGAAGATCATCAATCTCAGGAATAGGAGGGGAATTACCCTTCTCCTTGGCCCATTTCTCTTCCTGTATTTCCCGCAAGAACTCTTGAGAGTATTGTTGAATTGAAGGAGGTATTCCAGCATCCGTGGAATTAGGAACATAAGCTCCCATTGGTGGTGAGCTTCCTCTTTCAATAACTGGTTGAGCCTGTGGAGGTAAAGAAACTTGTGGTTTGTTTACCAACTGCTCTAATCTTTCTAGTAAGCCTTGGAAATGCAAATCTGGTTTGATAGAGTTTGTCTGATTGAACTTTTGATTAGTCTCAAGTATAGCTTGAGCTTGTTCTACCATTTTCATGCACATTTTCATCCGTTCAATCTCTAAGTCTGCTCTAGGGTAACTCTTGTCTAGGTTTGCAGCTGTTGGCCGTTCTTGAAGACGAGCCTGGTAGGCCTTGAACATCATGTCCAAGCCTTCTGGGGTTGGATCTGCAAGAACAGACCCTGATTGCAGTCTATTTACAATGGGCGGTGGGGTGGAATGAGGTGGAATGGATGGAGCTTCGGCATGCGAGGGGTTTTGAGATGCAATGTCTTCTATTTTTGTTTTGGCATCTTTTAGACTTTCTTCTAGCTCGGATAGCTTTTTGTTCCACTTGCGATTAGCCTTCTCTCTGGTATCCTTCCATGTTCTTGGTTTCCTCTTACTAGGCTCTCCTGCCTCACTTGACTCCGACTGCTCAGATGGTTTTGCTTGTTGTGTAGCCTTTGCCCTAGTAACTGCCTGTACAGGAGCCACATTATTGCTACTTGAACTTGAATCTGCCACTAAGCCTACCACATTGATGGGTTTAACCTTGGGTACACTAGAGGGATTCCTGGGACACTCTCTAGGAAGATGTTCCTTGCCGCACTCAGGACAAAAGCCTTGTATTGTGATGTTCTGTCCTAGTCCTAGAGCTGGTTGGTGGGGACATTCACGAATGAAATGGTCGCCCTGACATCTAAAGCATGGTCCTCTAGGGGCTTGTGGTCTTTCCTGTCTCAATTGGGGCCTAGGATTTGGATTCGTATACATGACATTGGAGTATTCTGGCTCCCAATTTTGTTCTATAGGTGGTGTCCCATATTGATACTGAGAAGTCTCACTTTGCTCAGGTGACTCTATATAATAATCCTGTGGACTATCTTCATGGAAGTAGTCTGAACCATGAGCGTGAGAATCATTTTCTGAGACCAATGGGGTTAGTGGCACCAATGCTCTATTATGGTTCTCCTCCGCCATCGTATATTTAACTGGGATCACATTGGCCGGAGCTGGCGGTTGGTTTCCTAGGACTGGTTGTGGCCTATATGGTGCCTGATATTGCTGCTGGTATTGAGGTTGATATTGTTGTGGCCTATTATATGGCTGTTGGTACTGATTCTGATACCTACCCTACTGGTAAGGTTGCTGATAATTTGTCTAACAGCTTGCCTGTTATACGGACAATCTTGGGCCGTATGATTTGTGTATTTCCTCTCAATGGTGCAATATAGAGCATTAGGGCTTCCTTGGGGTTGAGTCATCAATGGGCAAACATTAGCCATGTGCTCTCCTCCACATGTATAACATCGCTTCACTGAGGGTCAGGTATGACTTGTAGAACTATCAGAGTCCTTATAGAGTTTGGATAGTCCTAACTCCTCACCCAAGTTGTCTTCTATGTCAATGCATATCCGTATACACTCTTCTATGGATCTAGGATCTTTCAGGCATACATATGACCTTAATTTTGTGCTCAATAGGCCATCTAAAAACAGTGCCACCTGTTTAGCTGATGTGGGTAATTCTGGTACAGGGCATCTTTCCAAGTACTGTCTAAACCTTCTTCCTACAAGTCGCACTGTTTCTTGGGGTGTCTGTTTGAAGCTGTGGATCAAGGATGATGTGTTATGCCTGATACCGCTTTTGGAAAATTCCACAATGAATTCTTCTAGCAGCTGACCTATCTCTCTATAGTTGCGACTGTTTAGAGGTTGAAACCAAGCTAAGGCAGTACCCTTAAGAGTCAACCCAAATGCCTCAAACTGGGTGAATAAGTCTTCAACTTGTTCAGCTCTTAGCACTTGTTTGAACTCCGCCACATGATCATAAGGATCTCCAAATCCATCAAAGTAGTTCTTCATTGTCTTAACCACTTGAGAGGGTCTAAGGGTTCTTGAGTGTTCTCGTGGTCTAGGCAATGGGAAATCATGATCATCTCTTTGATGTCTATGAACTCTATGTCTCTCCCTTTCAAGTCTTTCCGTTCCATATCCTGATCTGTCTCTGCCTATAGTGTCTGCAAAGCTTACCTCCGGTCTCTCTCTAGTTCTTTCTCTCTGGGTTTCATGAGCCTTGGATGATCCGGCTCCTTGGAGGCCCTGGGAAACATTAGATCTTGGTGGAGGGAAAATTGATTCACCTTGCCAAGTGTAAGCATGTCTGTCATGATCTGATACCAAGAATAATTTCTGAGATGTGTGATCTAGGTAGACAGCTTTCCCTGGTGTCTCTGGGTCCTTGAATTCGTAGATGGTGACTACTGGGCTGGGTTGATCTGGCCTAAATCTCCAAAAGGCTTCCTCCGTTTCTCTATTCACGAATAGTTCTATGCTTTTATTATCTTGAGGAATCCATTCTGGAGTGAGCACTCTGGTTAAGACTGACTTACCTCTAGGGGTGTTGGGTTCTCTTCCTAGGTCTCCTTGCTCTAGGTCTCCTATCTCATTCTCAGGGATGATATTTCCAAACTCATCTGTCCTATCTGGTAAGTTGGTAACCACATACATGGTTCCTTCCTTATCAATGTAAGCACCCTCTTCAAACTTGACTACTGGGTGTTCAAGTCCAAAGGGTTGGTCAGGATTTTTGAGTTGAACCACTGATTGCCTTAGACCATCCTCATAGATGCGAGCACCTAATTGGTTGGTCCTGATATACTCCAATTGGGTCTTATAGGGACCTTCTGGTGTCTGTAAATAGGCAGTGTCGGAGCTACGTGTGGGTCTTTCCATGTTAAAAGACATTTCCGAGTCACTGGTTTCTGAACTTCGTGTGTAAGGATAACCACTAAGCTGTTGAGCCCCAGACTTGGATGTATGGTTGACACTAGCCTCAGATGACCTAATGCTTTGTCTATCCTTGCCTAAGTGTCTGCCAGATCTCAGGTTCATAAGCCTTGGCTTCTAGTCCCAAAGTTCTCTTATATTGCTCAAAATCCTTTGGAACACCTTGGTTTTCCAATTTTCCTGAGGGTCAACTTCAAAATACCCCACGAGCTTTCCAACAAAACCAAAATCAGAGCAAACGGATTTCGTATGAGAAAGTTATGCCAGTTCAGGGTTTTGGGGGTTAAAACAGGGAAACAGGATCTCTCTGGGAACTCAAAACAGGCGATACGATACCAGATTTTCCACGATACGATACCTTTGTCTTACACGATATCCCTCAGACGATACCACCTAGACTATACGATACCACTAGGATAACTGCGATCGCGATACCAACCTCACGATACGATACTGCTCTCTTAGGCGATACGATACTGAAAGTGGTCACGATACGATATCTCTAATTTGCGCGATACGATACCAACCTCACGATACGATACCTCAAGGTGCACGATACGATACCAGAATCTCAGACGATACGATACTGTGACCGTCGCGATACGATACCACGGGATTGGACGATACGATACCGTTGAGGCGATACGATACTGAAATTGGAGGCGATACGATATCTCTAATTTTGCACGATACGATACTTGATTAGTTGGCGATACGATACTAGTGATTAGGACGACACGATACCACTCCAACCGTGATACGATACTGCTTGTGCCACGCGATACGATACCACAGAGTGCACGATACGATACCAGAAATTTGACGCGATACGATACTAGTATAGCCCACGATACGATACCACTGGGGCAACCGTGATCGCGATACCAGCACTTGACGATACGATACCAAAATGGTATCGCGATACCTCAAGTGGGGCAAGCACGATACAACACCACTTAACCTCGCGATACGATACCAAAATTTAGACGATCGCGATACCAACTTGGCCGGCGATACGATACAGCACGATCGACGATACGATACCAAGACTAGCACGATACGATACCACTAGGGCGACCGTGATCGCGATACCAGCACTTGACGATACGATACCAAAATGGTATCGCGATACCTCAAGTGGGCATGCACGATACGATACCTCAACAAATATCGCGATACACGGGAATTCTGGTATCGCGATACCAAAACTCAACCGGACATGATACTTGGAGATTTTCACACCCAAATTCAAAAATTTTTGCAAATATGTGTACCTTATTTCCTCCTTGTCACTTCTATCAGAGTGTAGATGCAAAATCTAGCTCCAAAGTCACACAACCACTGTCGCGATACCAGACGCAGGTCGCTTCAGCCCGCGCGATACTGAATCAAATTTTTGGAGTTTGAGAGGTTTTCCAAGAATGTTTCTTCAGCGTTTCTGCTCTGAACAGCCTCCGCACTTGTTCCTCATAGCCGCAAGTGAAAAACGAGGTGAAGATGTAGGCGAAAATGAAAAAAATCAGAGAATATGAAGAGGGAAGAAGATGATGATGAAGGTGAAGATGAAGAAGAAGAAAAAACTCAGAAACTAAACTGAAAATGGTGATTTTTTACCTTCCAACGTCGCTACTCTACATCTTACCGTCACACGCTCGTCCTCCAAGGTCTCTCCCCAGCAACGGCGCCAAATTTGGTGTCACTCTAGCACAATGGTGAGTACCAACGTGAGGAGATACACCTCATAAATGTCAATCCGTGGAGACGTGAGGACTGGTATGAAGACCGTGAGCAAGTGATAGCACAAGTGCGTGAGTGAAAGCACACAAGCGTGCACACACATACACACACACGCGCACAAAGTAAGAGCAGGGAGTGGAACGATGGAAGATCTTCGATTATACAAGAGCTCTCTTACAAAACTGAAATTTACAACAAGCCAACCTCAAAAATGAGCTCTCCAGCCCTTTTTATAGTTTTTGAGTGGTTTTGGCCCTGTCCAGACCTAATGTCCGGCCTAGTTAAAAAATAGGTTCCAGGGCTTATTTGGGGGCTCAAACGGAGTCTAAAAATCATGAAAATTGGTAGGATGGTAGATCTAATACTCCTCAAGCTCGAGGACTCCTTGGCTTGAACAAAATGGAGTTACCAAAATGGAAAATGGTATTTACAATGGTTTTTAGTGATAAAAATCACTATTTTTGTAGGGATTTCTTCTGAAAATTTGACATGTGCTTCTTGGAGCTCCCTACTTGCTCCTTCTTCTTGTGTGTCCATTTCCTAGATGCGCTTCCATGCTTTGTCCTTGACCTTGAGCTTCAACACACGCTGTTCGGCGAGCCAGATTCTGATAGTTCAACTAATCAACCTCAAGATACAGGACCAGAGACACCCACGATGAATGGACAACAACAACAACAACAGTTAGGTCAACCGAGGCTCCCTCCAACCGGAGTAACCTACACAAAATTTGATGGATTCCCAGGAGATGACCCATATGCTCACGTACGTACTTTCAAGATCAGTTATGTAGTCCTCAACCATCCACCGGATCAGGCATACAAAGCCATTGTTTTTCAATCTACGTTGGTCAATGAAGCGGCTAGATGGCTTACGGAATACGACATTAATCATTTCGGTACCTATGATGTAGTACGAGATGCCTTTCTACAATGATTTAGACTAAAGAAGAATCCTGCTGAAATCTTTGAGTATCTACAGAGCAACCGACAGAAGGCAAATCAGACTGTCCAGGAATACGCTACTCTCTTCAGAACACATTTACGGCAGATACCACAGGCACATGCTAATCTACCTGATGATGTCATCACTCAATGGTTTATCAATGGCTTAAACCCGCAATTAAAGCAGATCATGATTATTAGATGTGTCGGAGCAATGACATTAGATGCAGTCATCGCCATGGCTTTGCAACTGGAATCCAAGGTTGGTGGATTTTCAGAAGACTTGGAATGGTTAAGGACAAACAAAAATATGACTGAAGATATAGCCAGGCAAGTATACTGCACCACATGCAAAAATTCAGGACATACAAGTGCTAACTGTGCGCTAAATCAAACATTTTGCGCTATCTGCAACACTGCCGGACACTCCACCGGAAATTGTATCTACAATGCTAGAATACAGGGAACAGCAACAGTCAATGCTGTTATTCAAGAACATGGGCAGGCAGCAAATCACTATGTACCTCCGCAACTGAGAAACAATCAACCACAGGGATATCGGAACTACCGAGGACAAAGGAACAACAATTATAATGCCAACCGATGGCAGAACGGACCACCACCGGAAAACCCCAATTTACCACCACCACGCTGTCATTTTTGTGGTGAATTCGGACACATTAGAAGATATTGCAAAGACGCAGCTGAGTATGATCAAAGGAAGAAGGAGCGGCAAAACCCAATGGCCAATATGGTACAAATTACTCCGGTAGAAACACAAACTGCTACAGTCCAGACCCGATCAGGTAAACAACTACAGCCAGCAGCAGAAGTATTTGAACCAGGGATACGAGAACAACATAGGATGTATAACAAGGATAGTCACTAGACCACTACAGAACCACCAGTGTTCCCAGAACCCATTCCGGTGACTCAAACCTCGGCAGCAAAGGAAGGAATGCAACAAAAAGAAGCAACAGTAGAACAACCATCAGCAGAAGACATAACAGCAGATACTTCAGCAACAACAGAAACTTCAAGTTCAAAAGAGCAGGATAACCAATCTCAACAGGCCTGGGAAATTTTATCCAAGGCATTTATCACCCTACCTCTCGGCCAACTTTTGACGTTAGTACCTGGAATCCGGCAACAGTTTCAACAACATTTTACCCCGGCACCCTCTTGCATTCCAGCAACCGCTGCAGTTCAACCAGAATCTGATTCTACGGTTGATCATGCAGTGCCCTTGATTACAGTATGGTATAAGAATCAGAAGATCACGCAGGTATTAATTGACGGAGGCTCCGGCGTAAACATTGCAACCGCAGCATTATGTAAAAAGCTAGGCTGGACCGAAATCGAACCAGTTCAATTCTTCGTCAGAATGGCTGATCAATCTAGAGTCCATCCCATATGACTTGTACGGAATGTACCCATTACTCTACAAGGTACGACTTTCAAAATGACTTTTGTTATACTAGATCTACGCGAATCCACCTTGGATTACAATCTTCTTTTCGGCCGACCTTGGCTGAAGCATGCAAAGGTAATACAAGACTGGTCTGCGCAAGAACTCACCTTCAAGGATGCCAATCGTAAATATGTAGTAAAACTAGATGCTATACAACCCTGCGAACTTCACGCCAGACCTTATCTCGCTGAACCAGTTCATATGTTAGATGGACTATCAGATGATGAAGAAGAGCAATTTCTGAAAAACAACGCCGATTTAATGTCTCTAGGAACTGTTGATCTACAGTCTGTCATTAATAACTGGAACACTTTAGTTTGTGCAGTAGTAGCTATCACCGAACAGTCTGACCAAGCAGATAATGAATTACAACCATTATTCAAGCCAACAGAGGATACAGAGATCCCACAACAATTTTATGTCCCTGAAGACCAGTTGATCACGTACAATCTGGGAGACAAGAATAATCCTCGACCTGTAAAAATAAAGCAAAACTTACCGGAAATTTTTCAGGCTAATTTGATTCAGCTCCTTCGAGAATTCTCAGACGTCTTTGCATGGGATTACAAAGATATGAAAGGATTAGACCCGCGCATATATCAGCACAGAGTCATGCTGAAGCCTGAAGCTAAACCGAATAGGCAGCCCAGTTATCGGATGAATCCCAATTATGCCTCTCAGGTAAAAGACGAACTTGACAGATTGTTAAAAGTAGGATTCATCGTACCAGTAGAACATGCTGAATGGATTTCACCAATTGTGATTGTGCCAAAGAAAAATAAGCAACTACGAATCTGTGTAGATTACCGGAAATTGAACGCAGCAACAATACCAGATCCTTTCCCGATCCCTTTTTTAGATACCATGCTTGATAGGGTAGCAGGCCACGAAATGTATTCATTCTTAGACGGATACAGCGGTTACAATCAGGTTAGAATGGCTGAAGAAGATATACCAAAAACTGCTTTCATTACCAATTGGGGTGTCTTCGCCTGCACCGTAATGTGGTTCGGATTAAGAAATGCACCAAGCACATTTCAGCGATGTATGCAGGAGATATTTTCTCCTTATCTTACTTCATTCATGCAAGTATATCTTGACGACTTCTCGATCTTTGGGAAGATGATAGCACATTTAAGTCATTTACGATGTTGTTTTCAGAAATGTAGAGAATATAGACTCTGTCTTAACCCAAACAAATCCATGTTTGCGGTTTCATGTGGCAAAGTACTTGGGCATATTGTATCTGCTCAAGGTATCCGAGTAGACCCAGATAAAATTTCGGCAATATTAGAAGCCCCGGTACCCGCAACTCCAAAAGAAGTAATGCATTTTATGGGTCAAATACGGTGGCATGGCAGACACTTACGATGGCTTGCCCACCTAGCAGTACCATTAAACAGGCTAATCACAAAAACTCCCCGACAGTTTGAATGGACTGAAGAATGCCAAACTACATTTGATCGGCTCAAGTATCTCTTGACGCAAGCTCCAATTTTACAACCACCGGACTGGGACAATCCGTTCCATGTTTTTGTCGACGCTTCAGATATTGCAATTGGCAGTATTCTCATGCAGCAAACAGATAAGTGGTTTCGCCCTGTTTATTACGCCAGTAGAAGGCTTGCACCAGCAGAAAAGAATTACTCCACTACTGAAAGAGAATGCCTCGGATTGATTTACTCAATTAAAAAGTTCAGACATTATTTATTAGGACGGAAATTTACCTTTCATGTGGATCATGCTGCCCTTGTTTATCTAGTAAGACAGCAGCATCTAGGAGGACGGTTAGCACGATGGGTGCTACTTTTACAAGAATTCGACTATGACGTCATTCATCGACCTGGAAAT
Source organism: Ceratopteris richardii (assembly GCA_020310875.1). Taxonomy (NCBI): domain Eukaryota; kingdom Viridiplantae; phylum Streptophyta; class Polypodiopsida; order Polypodiales; family Pteridaceae; genus Ceratopteris; species Ceratopteris richardii. The sequence continues at coordinate 87,861,954 of CM035413.1, read as the reverse complement.
GCACATGCCTTAGCAGATTTCTTATCCCGCCTGGATTCCGGTGAAGCTCCGGTAGGCATAGATGACACGACTCCTGCGATTTATAATGCTGAACTACTATCCGATGAGACCGCCCACCCACAAGCACCATCTACATACTATGATCAGATTCTAACTTTTCTCACCGAAGGATGCTTCCCATCTGAGACCACCAAGGCAGTTCGAAGGAAATTGGCAGTTTTTAGCCGTCGATTCCGGCTCGTAGCAGGAGAACTATATTATACAGATCATACTGGGATCTTACTTCGCTGTATTCCACCTCATGAGGTTAATTCAGTTATCACTTTGGCGCACTCAATTCCTTCTGGTGGCCATTTTGCAGTAGACTTAACTCAACGGAAAATTCTGCAAGGAGGTCTCTGGTGGCCAACAATGTATAGAGATGTCGCACAGTTTGTTAAACAATGTGATACTTGTCAAAGAACTGGTCAACCTTTGCAAAGGCATCTTTTTCCTCTGCAACCCATCTTACCACTCGAACCATTTCAGAAATGGGGATTAGATTTTATCGGTCCAATCACACCCCCAGCAATCTTCAGTAACAACAGATACATACTAACCTGTACAGATTATGCAACAAGATGGGCAGAAGCATGGGCTTTACGATCTGCTACAGCGGTCACGGTAGCAAAATGTCTACTCACGGATGTCTTCCCACGATTTGGCTTACCCCTGGAAATTGTCTCAGATCAAGGTACTCACTTTGTGAACAATCTAATGAAGGCCCTTACACAATCATTCCAGGTCACACATAACTTTAGCTCTCCTTATTATCCACGTGCCAATGGATTGGCCGAAAGTACAAACAAATCACTTTTGAATATCCTCCGGAAATTGATCATGGAAGCACCGGAAAGATGGGATCAACTACTACCCGGAGTATTATGGGCTTACCGGACTACATATAAGGTAACAACAGGCTTGACACCTTTCAGACTAGCTTATGGTCTAGAAGCAATAGCAACCATGGAATTAGTCATCCCAAGTCTGCGTGTAGCAATCACTCAGAAAATGCTACCGGAATATTCACTGATAGCACGAATGGAAGCACTCAGAGAACTTGATGAGCACCGATGGCTCAGTTTTTTAACTATGCGCGAAGTACAACTAAGGCAAGCCAAGACACACGATCGATATTTGAAGACTCCAATCTTTTCGGTAGGCCAGCTTGTACTCTTCTATAACGCAAAATCGGATAGAGCAGCAGGAAAATTCAAACTACGATGGTTCGGCCCTTTCAAGATCTCAGAACAAATCGGTCTGGCAACTTTTCGGTTGACTACGTTGACCGGAAATCCACTTCCAAAGGTAATCAATGGGTCGAAGCTACGGCCGTATTATCCCACTACTAGTACGCATTAAATTATTCGGCGGCGAACCGCGTTTTGTATAAATTTTTGTGTTTTTCTTTTTTCTTTTCTCCCTTTTTAGTAGTGTTTTGTACGAATCTTTATGTTACTAGCCGCCTCTCCCTATCGGTCACTCAAGCACACACGCCAGCATGCAAACAGTACCTTTCCCGCACCGCACAATGATACCCATCCCACTTCCCTCTCCCACCGTGTTCTCCTTATTTAACCCCCTCGGTTGCGCCTAAACACTATTGTGTTCTCGAGACTATACGTATTACCTTTGTCTTCTGTGTTACCTGTAAGTGTGCTTGTAAACACCATGGAAGCGCTAGCCAACTACGCTGCTTTTCGTGATGGTATCCCGACAGACGTCGGCGAATACCTGCGCTGCAGAGGATTGTCCAACTTCGCTGAGTTGCCCTGGCACTCAGTGGAAGCCCATCCCTTCTCCGCACAAATCATCCACGCCATCGCCCAATTCCCCATCACCGAACGACAGTGGGTCTTCCCTTGCCTCCCATATAGAACCGTCATCACCTTCCAAGCCTTCGCTGCAGCCTATCGCCTTACCCCGCAAGGACGCGAAAATGGTCTTAGCATCCCTATCGCTCGCATGACCGCACTCTTTCCCCGCTCCTCATCAAACGAATATGCCATTCTTTGCCGCCCAGAACCCGAACGATCCGCCCTACAGTTCCTTGTAGCAATCCTCAACCTGCAAAAACGAACCTACGGCATCTCTCGCCCCTTCTATTCTGCCCTAGAATTAGCCACCCGCGAACCCGTAAACTTTGCCTCTTATTTCTTCCAACGAATCCATAAAGAATCTGTCGCTATAGTAAAACAACTCCAGAAAGGCAGCTCTCCGTGCTCTCGCCTTCCCCACATCATCTCCTTCCTCTTCCCAACCATTCTCGCCGCACAACCCCCATCCACAGGCCCAGCACTTAGGCACGAAGAATCAGCACAACCACTCGAGGAAACTGAAGAAGACGACGAAGAGATCAATCAACTCTTCCGCACGAAGCGAATCAGGATCAGCTCTTCAGAAAGTGAAGTCCAAGGATCCGCCGAAAAGAAACACGACGCCGAAGAAGATAAGCAAGAAGAAACTTACCACGACACCGCCACTTCAATACACAACAACACTTCGACAGAGCAACAAGACCAACAAAACCAAGCAGATACAGAGATACTGTCCACCGAAAAGGAATCTGAGCATCAACAGGACGAACCGGAAACCGCCACAAAAGCACTGGATGAACTTATTGAGGCCATCAATCATACAGAAGCCGAACAACAGACCGTTGCAAAGGTAACCACAATTGACTCTGCTCTACCTACCCCACCTGTCAACCCCGACTTCCCACCGGAACCATCCCGCCGACCCGGTTCTGAACCTACACCTTCCTCCTCTTCCTCCCCTAACTACTCTCCGCCAAATTCTCAGAATCTCCTCACCGATACTTCCTCTCAGCCTCGTCAACCACCACCACCATCCACCGTATTTTCGGAACTAGCCTCCATGGGGCAGTTCCTCATGCAGTTATCACACCAACTGCCCATACAATTTAAGGAAGCCACGGAGAACCTGAAGGCCGAATATCAATACAAGGTCGACGTACTGGAAGCTGACATTACCCCCCTCCAAGAAGAAATCGAAGCCACAAAGATTGAAAACCATCAGCTCCAGACGAAGTTAGCAGAGCTCCAAGCCAAATTCTCGGCAGAACAGACCCTAGTAGAGCAACGAGATGCAGCCCTCGAGCAACTTGCAGCCAAAGATCGACTCCTACACGCCGCGCATGAAGAAATTCGCGCCCTGAAGGCCACCCTCCACGAAAATGAAGATATCAACGCCTCCCTCGAAGAATTGATCGCAGAGACAAAGACTCAATTACAGGAGTCCATCCAGAAGAATCAGGATCAACAGAAAGAAACCGAACAAATTCAAGAACAGTTACGGCGAGCCAAAGAATGTGCAAATGAAGTTAAGAGTATCCTAAAACGCCAGCTGATATGGGAAGGACAATACCTCAAGGATATCGACAAGACGCGCAGAGAACGAGATGCATTTAAGAAAACTCTTGATTTCCAAACCCAGCAGTTTGAATGCCAAGACAACCAACTACGCAACCAGAAGGAGTATATTGCAGAGCTAAAGACCAAACTGGACGAAATGAAGACTTCCAGGGACGCCGCACTAGCCAACGATTTCTATCTACAGGAAGCTTTTGTGCAGACCCAGGCCGAGAATGTGCTCACCGAAGCAATCACACTTAGCTCTGCTAGAATAGATGCACAGCTTCTAGAGCCTGATACGTTAAATCAACTATTAGAAACTCTTAAGAAAAAGATAGCTCGAACATTTAGATCGGCTAGGAGTATGTATCTCGAAGGTCTCATCGACGAATGAGTATATTCGCCCATCCAAATTCATAATGTATGAATATGATAATCAAATTTTGGTTTTCTGACATTTTCGCACATGAAAAGTCTTGTTCAGTCTAGCACCAATCGACAATGTAACATGCGGCATAATGATTTTTACTCGGATACAAATATTATCAAGGGAGGGAAGAGTCATTTCCTACTGACATACAATCAGTAGAGCAAATGGCCGTTCAAGCACCGGTGTTTATAAAATGCGTTTGCAGAGTATAGCTTTCTAAATTAGCATTCTTCGAGATTCAGCACCTGTTAGCAACTTCTAGCATATTCTTCTCAGCAAACCTTAGCCAAGCATGTCGGAATCTGACATTCTCCGCTGGCAATTCAGAAAGCGCGCCCATACGCAGACCTATGTGGTAACAACAACAGATACCACCCTACAAGATGAAGCAGATGACGCAGTAACTTCTGCATCAGAAAAGACCCAGCATAAATTCTCCACCGAATTTAAAATCGAGCTCGACATCAAATCGCAAAAGAATGAAGTTTGGCTACAGAAGATAGGGCTCCTCCAGTTTGCCCAATTACCGTGGAATCAGTGGATTGCTAATGACGACGCAGAGGACCAATTACATAGCATGCGACAAACCAACGGCTTCATTCTCAATCAGGTACGATTTTCGCCCCAGCTCGTCTCAGCCGTATTTAAACTACCACTCTATGATGGTGCCCGATATCTTAAATGTTCAAATGAGGACCTGAAGAAGGAATTTGGCGACAGTGAAGGTCCCCGACGGTATTACATGTTGAAAAAGGCCACCTATCACCGACGAGAACAATTTAAATGGTATTTAGAAAAGCTTTGTTTACTAGTAAAATTCGACTTAATGTCGAAAGAAAATTTTTCCCCCCTATTGCATGCCGAAGAAGGAGGTCCGGTTAGCTGGACACATTGGCTCTATGACCACCTCTACGCACAAATCATTGTTGGGGATAAGAGAAGATCCCACACCAATAGCAGACTAGCAGCCTATTTAGCTGCTATATTTAATTTTGTCCAATCTGTAAAGGATAAGCAGTTACACTGGTCCCCCCCTTTTTATCCCGGTGAACATGATCAAATAAATTCAGAACACCACACAGAGCCTGAGGAAGCATCTTTATTCCACACAGGTAATAGCGCACAGAATCAGACAGTAGGGACGCCGTTTCGACTGTCCATTAAAAGACGAATGGCAGACAACTTGCCAACTGCCAGTCCAGAGCAAGCACCGGATGACCCCCAACCCGATTTTGTCATAAGGATGCAAAACCAACTCCAAGAGGTTTCTCAATATTTACGCCAACAAGAACAAGCGATTCAGCACAAAAACGAGTTATTATTGGCCATGATAACTAAGTCCAATTCAGTAATGACACAGATGCAAAAAGAATTGGATGACAAAGAAGAGTTAATACAGGTGTTACAGAAAAACAACCAGCATCTTATGGCAGAATTGATCACCGCAAAAAAGTGTGTCCAAGACTTTAATCAGTGGCATCAAACTATCCAAATACAAATTCAAACCGAAATGTCCAGTTTTTCTACCCTGAATGCTCACCTGCAAGCCGAAAATGAAATTTTGCAGTCAAGGATACAAGTATTGCAGGAGTTCGAAAAGCAGATATTAAAGGATGAGGGTGTAGAACTAAATGCCACATTGATGACAAATGTGGACATAGATTTATTAAAACAACAGTTGGATAGCCGTGTTCAAAATAGCTGGACACTTTTTCACAGGAGATGGCTGGCTATACTTATTCCGCCACTAGAACAAGTGCAGTCAGAAAGGATTGGGGAGTCAAACCCTGGCATGGACCGACAGGCAGTGCAAAAGGATGTTGCCAACAGTACTGCACCTGGGGGTTCGAGTCCACCGTGCGTGCCAGTGTTAGAGGGCCGCCGAAACGGATGAACCCGGACAGGTGCCGTAAAAAGTGGATTCGCGGAAACATTGTAGCAGACTTCTATTTAAAGCGCACAAAGGAAAGCGGTAAAGATCAGTAGTTTTCGGAAAGAGCCTCTGCTTCTTTTGGGCATTGTAGTGAGTGGGTTGATCACGTCTCGAACCGAGGTGTTTGGAATTTGCAAGTATAGTATTGTGTTCTGTCTGTCTGTTATATTGATCCAATTTGGGAAATTGCGAGCATCATATTTGAGACCATGTATGAGGTATTGATGAGAACATTGAGTTCTGTTCTATTCTATTCGCATCTAACTATCCTGCTATTCTCCCTGTCGTGCTGAGTTTCGTTCGGTAGTCTTGTGTTGTGAGTCTGTTTGGTGATAAGTTATATACGGTTTTGGATCTTTTTCGTCATGAAATAGTGTGGTTTGTCATCCTGCGAGAGACTGTGTAAGGTCAAAGTGAATCATTTGCATTTTAGTATTTTTTCGGGTAAGTGACCAGATTCGATACAATAGTCTGCGTTCACTGAGGATTCCGATCTTAGGAAGAACGTGTATCGGTAAAGGTCTGTACGTGAACAGAAGCATTGGTAAGTTTGTCAAATTGTGGTAGGTACTTGTGGCTTGAGTCAGTATACGATAAGTTTGTGTAACCTCGATTATAGTTGTCTGTTGTATTATTGTTCGGTATACCTATCTGTCACATGGAAGCAGCATATTGAGTAGTATTCAATTAATGAAGTTGAGTATTCTATTAATTATAAGTCAAGAACAGGACCTCTGCTCCATTACTATAGCAGATTCAGTCCAGGAATCCTAAGTTTCCGTATGCCGAATAATTGTCAGAAGTCAGAATCAACCACTGCGCTAAGACGCGATGGAGTATTTATGAGTGTGTGAAAAGTTGGGAAAATAGTACAGGGCCTCTGTCTAACAGACCCCTACCACTCCCAAGAACCCACGTGGCTAAGAGAACGATTGCGGTTAAAGATTTGGAACCCAGTGAGAGAGGAGTATTTGAATAGAACGTAAAGTAACGCTTAATCGGTATCAATTTAACCCATAACTCATTTTTACATTTAACACATGCATACACTCATACATGAACATGCATACACTAACATACATACATGAACATGCATACACTAACATACATACATGAACATGCATACACTAATATACATACATGAACATGCATGCACTAACACACACATGCATAACTAATATGCATACTAACATACATTTAATTAACATACATACATGCATACATGCATCCAACATACATTAACATATACATGCACTAACATGTATTAACATATACATGCAAAACATCTGACATGCATGCACTAACTAACATCTAACATGCAATAACATATACATGCACTAACATGCATTAACATATACATGTACCAACATATACATGTACCAACATATATATGCACTAGCATACATTAGCATATATATACACTAACATGCATTAACATAGACATGCACTAACATGCATTAACTCATATACATGCACTAACATGCATTAACATACATATACAATCATGCATTTACTAACTTACATCTAACATGCATATACTTATACATGCAAAACATGCCTAAGATGCATATAAGCACTAACATTTAACATTGATGCATACACTATCATTTAACATGCATTTATCATAAGCTTCAATCATACGCTAAGTGTGGGTTGGAGAAGTTTGGCTAATGGATAGGAAAAGGAAATGAAAAGTTATGATCAGATAGGATAAATAATTGGGAATGGAGAAGCTTTATAAGTATAATGAAATCTTTGGAAAAGATAAGGAAAAATGGCTAAATGGCTCCTTCTTTTGTTAACCTGCGAATTATCAAAGAGGTTTAGGTAATCAAATCATAGATATGTAATCAATTTAGTTATATGAACACACATATCTCTCTAATTTATATATTAAATATACCTTACATAAATAAAATGAATAATAAACATATAAAATATATATAAAGTAAAAATATATAATATTTTTAAACATAAAATATAAAAGAAAAGAAATAACATAAAAAAAAGGAAATAAGAAATAAGAAATAAATTTAAAAACACCTCTCTCTCTCTCTCTGTGTGCTGCTGTGTCTGTTGGCTGCAGGGGGGAAGAAGGAGAGATTTAAAAAGAAAATAAAATTAAAAATAAATAAAAAACATTCTCCTCTCACTCTCTCTCTTTCTCTCTCTCTCTCTCTGCGTCCACTGGCTATAGGGGGAGGAAAAAAGAAAAAAAACTCTCTCTCTCTCTCTCTCTCTCTCTCTCTCTCTCTCTCTCTCTCTCTCTCTCTCTCTCTCTCTCTCTCTCTCTCTCTCTCTCTCTCTCTCTCTCTCTCTCTCTCTCTCTCTCTCTCTCTCCCCTGTGCGTAGCACACTGTGTCATCGGCAGATATGAGAGGGAAAGAGAGGGAGAAAGAGAGGGAAAAAGGGAGAGCATTAAAGAAAGGAGAGAAAAAAAAATAAAGAAAGAAGATCAAATCAGCCTCCTCACTCTTCTGTGTCGTCAGAAATTAAAAAAAAAAATTCTTTTCATGGAATGAATTGCAACAGTGAGAGATGGTCTTCTCTCTCCTCTTGCCAAGGGCAGCATGAAAATGAGTTCACATACAATCATAGCCTAGAGCTTAGAGTAGATAAAGTACCTGAAAAATAACATGAGCTCTTGGATACGATTCCCCTCCTTTTCTGCATGTGAGTAGCCCACCATGCCCACATTTTCCCTAAGTTAACTCATTCATGCAGCCTCCAATTAACTCCACATCCACTCAACTTATCTCAACCAAAAAAAAACATGTGGGTTTTTTTTCTTCCATTTATTTTCCCAAATTTACAATAACCAGTTATAAATGAATATCCACTTGACCCTTTATTTATTTTTTATCATCCTTTTAGAATAAATTCAGCCTTTCAAGTTTTCAATTATTTATTTACTTTAGAATTGATTAATTTTATTTTATCAATTATTAAATTCAAATATATTTTCCATAATCTTAATATTATTTAAATAATATCAATTATTAATTAACATATTTAATTATTCATTTACATTTGAAATATTTGCTAAGGTTTCATTTAATACATTTTTCCCTATTTATTAACTCCTTTAGAGACTAAAACCTACTTAATTAACCTCTTCACCAAAGATTTACTTTATACTACCCTTAAATCATGTTTTTAACCCTCAACAAACCCATAAACTAGACTTCTACCCTATCAAAACCCTTAAGATATCTTATCTAAACCCTTAATTAACCTTGATATTAAACTTTTACCCTATAGAACATATTCAAACCCTACATTTGACCCTTGAATTTACTTTCAAACCTTAAATAAACCCTTAACTAACCCTTTATTTTCAATCAATACCCACAACTACATTTGAAAACACGTTTTTAAATACTTTCCATCTTTGTACTGATCATCAAAACTTCTTGTTCTGCAAAATTTAAAATCAAACATAAGTTAAAATTTCATAAATTATTAAAACTTAATTTAATCAATTAATCTTTTAATTTTTAATAATATTTTTAGAGGGATAAAATCTTTTCGACAGCATATATAGAAGCCGGGGGAAAAAAACCTCCTAAAGAGGGAAAAAGTGCCCCGACGGTCTTAGTGTGTTCACACATATCACTACCTAAATATATCAACAAAATTTTCTAGCTCATAGACTTAATTCTCTTCTTTCTTTTATGTGTCAATTGAGATTATGGAGGCAAAGCATGATTTGATTTTTCTAAAATCATCTTTTTGTCTCATGATTTATTGTAAAAGAATGACATTTGATGACTAGTGTATCTAATGCATATAATTCCATGAAAAATTTCTAATTAGAGTAAACAATTAGTTCAAAAACTTGGGAAGAATCATTAAAGTACAATGAAGCTACTCTCTAACGAATGGAGTGGTACCATTGCATTTTTTTCTCTTCATAGCTGCATGTAGGAAATGTTATTTTTCATGAAATGTTTTATGGTATTGGATCATAATGTTCTTAACGTGCTCATAAAATTTAATGAAAATTAAAGATTTTTTGATAGATTAAAAGATCCTAAAAGTTTAAACTTGTAAAGAAAATTTACCCTCTAGAAGGTGTACAATGGTCACTTTGTAAGGCCATAACTGATTAAGATAATGTCAAAGGGATAAGATTTTTCTTGGATTTTTTAACTTATCAGCTATATTTGTTGCACCCAAACGTCCATCAACTTTGGAGTTTTGGATAAAGAAAAATCACATAATGTCTTTGGTTAGTGTGCTAAGAATTATCTCTAACAAGTTCTTTCAGGTGTACCAAGTTATCATATGAGACATAATGAATTAGGAACTTTTGCACTCTTTATAGAGGCCTCCAAAAACAAAACTTTCTACATATGGCATATGTGGTTTTGTGCACACATCTTTGCCAATGGGGAAGACTAGGAAGAGAGAGGACTCATATATTCTCACATCTCCTCTTATGTGACTATCGAATTCACTACCTACACTCACTAACTTGGCCATATCTTGGGCTATACATATCCAAAATCAAGAAACCCAAAATCCTATGGATTCCTTTTAAAGACCTATTCAATAAATGGTTGGATTCCATTTTTTGACTCTTAATGACTATCTATATAGGGCTTACTGAGAAGGATTGTGAGAAGTCCTAGAGGCTCCAGTTGCAATTGGGCACAAGCAAATTCCACATAAAAATTTGTAGATGTCAAAGTTGATGTAGTCAAAGGAGCTTGTCAATGGACTATCAAATTTCAAGGTTGTAGAGATGTAGAAGATATGTAAAGCATGTCAATTTGGTAAGCAATCAAGGGCCTTTTTCCACATGACAATCACGTTTATGAGAATGTGTTGGGAATAGTACCTAGAAGTGTTTGGGGTCCTAAAAAGACCACATCTATGGTATTTTGTAAGTTTTATGTCAATTTCATTGACGACCATGCACGAAAAATAGGTAAAATTCATGAAGTAGAAGAGTGCGGTGTTTACTCACTTTCAACATTTTGAGGCTATGGTGGAAAATTAAACAAGAAAATTTATTGAAAAACTAAGATCTGATGGAGGAAGTGAGTACATATCAAACACGTTCAATAGTTTTCTAAAAAGTCATTGAATTTGATGATAATTTTCATGAATAGAACTTTGACTACTATTGCACGTTAAGTTACACCTGAAGAGATGTTTATAGGTAAAAATCCAAACTTGTCAGAAATAAAAGTATATGTCTATATTGCATACGTACATTCTTCCACATGATATGAGGACAAAACTTGATCTAAAAGGATAAAAACATATCTTCATTGGGAATTCTTTTCTAGCAAAAGGGATAAAAATTTTACAACCCGTTAACACAATAACTAAAAGAAAGCAAATATGTGGTGTTTGATGAAATGTGAAGTTTCTATATTGATTCCATAGAAGGACTCAATCTTGAATTGAATGCCAAAGGAAATGCTGAAAATCATGTAGAATCATTTGTTTTGAATGAACCTCATATGTCACCCACATTTTCAACTCAAATAATTGTAATGGACGATTGCATGGAAGTCTGAATCCACAAAATTCATCCACTACCTTTGAGAAAGGCATAGAAAAGGTTTCTACCAATAATAAAGCACCTTTAGGTTTTGAAGAAATTGATTGAGAACCAAGAAAATTCAAAGAGAACCTTGATGAAGAATTTGGATTTCCCTCTATCAAGACTCCAAGAGTAAGAAAGACATATGCAAATGATATAATAGGAAGAAGTTATCTAGACAAAGAATATCTAGAAGGATGCAAAATTAAGTATAATGACTAAGACATGATAGCTACATGGCTCGTCATGGTGCCTAAATTGTTACACATGTGTTCCTCGAATAGCTTTGATGTGAACCTTTTCCCTATACATGCGCACTTTTTACTCTAGTGCTGGCTAGAGGTTTTTTACCCATGTTACCACATACTTGATACTCTCATATGTGATGGTACTTTGTACTTAGGGATATTATTCAGCTCTTACTTCAGTTCAGTTCATCGATCAATAGAGAGAGCTATTCTAGCCATCGTCTTCTCCGTATGTCTTGCTACATTTGTGCTCTTTGTGTGTGCTTCTCGTGTGGCTCTCGCATTTCTACACACACCCAATAGTGGTATCAGAGCAGGTTTAGCTTCTTCTCAAGTTTCGATTTTTTGCGTCGCGGCGCGCGCGCATTTTAACAGTGCAAATCGACTTCCGAGCATAGAAGTGTGAATTTGAGCAGCCCGGAAACATTTCCACCAGGTGCGTTGGGGTTTTACCCCCATTTCAAAGCCATTTGTGCAATCAGAATTGCCATCAAAGTGACGGGTTGTGAGCTGAAATTTCATCACTCATTTAAGTTTTTGTTGAAGTGAAGATTTTGTCACATTCTTGTTCATTAGTAAAATGGCAGGCAACAATGACTTGTTTGGCATGCTTCAAGCTGAAGATAAGATTGATGGGACCAACTATCCGATGTGGTCTTACATGATGAAGCATGTTCTTGTTGCAAAACAACTTTGGAACATAGTGGTAGATGTATATCGAAGATCGGCAGGTGCTTCTACTTCACAGTCTACTGTCACTGATGGAGCTTCTTCTTCGAGTACAGTGGTTTCTCCTTCTCCACCTACACAGGAGCAGCTTAGATGGGATGGAAAAGATGCTCAAGCTCATGCTTTGATTGCCCTTTCAATGAAGCGTCATATAGTTCCACACATTCGGTCATGTTCTACATCGAGATAGGCATGGGACACTCTTGCTTCTTTGTATGCCGTGCGTAATGAAGCACGTGTTGCATACTTGAGGAAGCAACTTGAGGATGTATGTATGGCTGAAAACAAGTCAGTGGATGTGTATGTGACACGCATCAAGGACTTGAAAGAGCAATTGGTAAACATAGATGAGATCATTCCGGATGCATCAATCATTTCTACATTGTTGAAAGGATTACCAAAATCTTTTCAAAGCTTTGCTACTACACTTCGTTTGGTTGCAAAAGGAAATCCTAATATGTATGCATTTGATGAGGTTGTGTCTCTTCTTTTGGAAGAAGAGCAATCGAGAGTGAATAGGAGTGGTTTGATTGAGGGAACGCAAGCACTTGCTATCTCACAAAAAGGAAAAAGCAAGTATGGTTCAGCTTTGGGTTCATCAAAACCAAAGCCTCCAGCTTCCTCTTCCACTCATTCCTCTAATGATGGTGATTTGCAAAAGAAGAAGAGATGCAAATATTGCCAAAACTTTGGTCATACTATTGATGAGTGTAGAAAGCTTGCTAAACGCAATGAAAAGAAGAAGGAATCTGGCATGTCTATTGGTGAAAATTCAGCAAATGCAAAGAATGATGAAGCTAAGATGGCTCAAGATTTTTGGGCATGTGTTGAATCATTACCCTACAAAAGCATTGAGAGCCATCACTCCTTATGAGGCTTGGAATGCTCATAAGCCTATGGTTAGTCATATGCGTGTGTTTGGTTGTTTGCCATATGCTCTTGTGCCATCACAACAACGTCACAAACTTGATGACAAGGCAAAGAAATGTATACTTTTTTATTATGGTGCTGAAAGTAAGGGATATCGGTTGTACCATCCATTGACGAACACAATTATTGTGAGTCAAGATGTGGTATTTGCTGAAAATTCAGTTTTCCCTCTACTTGAATCCAAAAAACTGCCAACAGTTAGCTCACAAGATGTGTTTGATACACTCATGCCTTTGTTCCAAAATGGTGCGCTTGACTATGGCCATGTAGACCAGCCAACTGAGGTTCAAAGGGCTGAAAAATTCCAGCCAAATAGGGCTGAAGATGCAGAGAATTTCGAGCCAAACATGGCTAAAAAAATTCAGCCAAAAATTGTCAAAACTGCTAGAAATTTCCAGCCACATATGGCTCAACATTTGCGTCAAAATATGGCTAAAACTGAGGATGAAATTCAGCCCACGCATGATGTACATATTGAAGATGTTTTAAATAATGAACGCATGTCTATCAAGAGTGCACAATCTATGCCAAAGTGGCTGAAACAAACTTTGCAGGATAGCAAATTGAGTGCACCTTTACTTGGTAGAACAAGATCAAGCTCTCACCATGCATCAAGTAATTTTGTGGATTATTCTCTTACTGCTACAGCATGTAATGAAGAGCCACTTTCTTTTGAAGATGCATGTGACAATCCACAATGGATGAGTGCTATGCAATCATAAATGGATTCCATACATAGGAAAGTACAACCACATATGAGAGTATTAAGTATGTGGTAACATGGGGAAAAAACCTCTAGCCAACACTAGAGTAAAAAGTGCCCATGTATAGGGAAAAGGTTCACATCAAAGCTACTCGAGGAACACATAAGTGTAACAAACCCCCCGAGAGCGAATGATGTGAACACATATAGGGAGTGACAGATCAGCCCCCACAAGGTAGCAAGCCTAAAGCTTTGCGAAAAGCTTCAAACTTTTCCCGTGGAAGAGCTTTGGTGATTATGTCTGCCACATTATCTTGTGTAGGCACATATGCGAAATCAATATCTCCTGCATGAAGGTGCTCTCTCACATAGTGATAATGCACCTCAATATGTTTGGTGTGTGCATGAAACACTGGGTTTTGTGCAACACCCAAAGCACTCTGACTATCTATGAGAATATGCGTAGCAACATCAATCTCCATGCAAAGATCCATCAATAGGCATCTCAGCCATATACACTCCACTGTCGCTGTCAAAACTGCCCTGTACTCAGCTTCACAACTCGATGTCGCCACTGTAGGTTGCTTCTTACTCAACCAAGATATGCATGAGTCTCCAAGGAAAAAGCAATTACCACTAGTGGACACACGAGTATCATAACAACCAGCCCAATCACTATCTGTAAAAGCATGCAAGCATGGCTAAACATCTCTGCCATAAAAGAGACCTAAACTCAAAGTGCCTCAAAGATATCTAAACACACATTTCACCACTTGCCAATGCTTAGTGCCAGGGCTATGCACGAATCGAATCAACTCGGAAACTGCATACTGTACATCCGGCCTTGTGTTGCATGCATATATAAGACATCCCACAGCTTGCTGATAAAGAGAAGTGTCAAATGCATCACTTGAATCCTCAACTGAGAACCTGAATCCTGTCTCAACTGGTGTAGAAACTGAATTACAATCCTCAAAGTCAAAACGCTGAAGTAGTGTTTCAACATACTTTGCTTGATGCATAACAATTCCCCCCTCAACGGATACAAATTGGATGCCAAGATAGTAGCTCAAAAGACCAAGATAAGTGACATCAAAAGTATGCTACAAATCAGCCATAAGAATGTCAAGTTTTGCATCACATGACCCAGTCAAGAGTATGTCATCGACATAAAGAACAAGCACTATAAGATCAGCCCCAGTTTTGCGTACATAGAGTGTGCTTTCAATCGGACTACATGTGAAGCCAAGAGCAATCAAGTGCTTATGTATTTTGTCATACCATGCACGAGGAGCTTGCTTGAGACCATACAAGGCTTTATGCAAGTGACAAACCATATGCTCTTTCCCTTTCATAGAAAATCTAGGAGTTGCTTCACATAGACCTCTTCTTGCAAATTTCCATTCAAGAAAGCTGTTTTTATGTCCAATTGATGCACTTTCCAACCTCGATGGGTAGCCAATGCAACCATGGTATGAATGGTAGTCATGCTCAATGCCATATTGTTGTGCATATCCTCATACTCAATGCCATATTGTTGTGCATATCCTTTGGCAACCAATCTAGCTTTGTAGCGATCAATGCTACCATCAGATTTTCTCTTAATCTTGTAAACCCACTTTGTACCAATGGCATTCTTTCCTTTTGGCAATTCACATAACTCCCATTACTTCAGTTCAGTTCATCGATCAATAGAGAGAGCTATTCCAGCCATCATCTTCTCCATGTGTCTTGCTGCGTTTGTGCTCTTTGTGTGTGCTTCTCGTGTGTCTCTCGCATTTCTACACACACCCAACATAAATGACTAATGTAATACAAGATGTTCAATCTTCATGTTCCGAAGATGCAATTGGAAATGCATAATGGAAGAAAAGAGTGGATGAGGAGATGGTGAAATTTATTGAAATGAAATAAGGAAGCTGCTTCCATTGCCACAATGAAAGAAACCCATATGTTGCAAGTGGGTTTACAAGGTAAAACATAATGCTGATAGTAGCACAAGAAAATATAAAGTGTGATTGGTAGAAAAAGGGTATGCAGAGAAACAAGACATTGTTTATGAGGAAAATTTTAGCCTTGTAGATAAAATGGCCATTGTTCATATTTTCTCTCTATTGGTGGTTATCTCTGCCTTAATTCAACTTTCTTGAAAGTATTAGACAATCATGCAAGAAGTAATCTCCCCCTTCATTAGAGTTTGTTCTTTTTAGGGTTCTATCTCTTGGATTTTGCACAAGAGCTAGATTCTACTCAAAACATGAGATCATCTTTATGCTTCATAAAGTAAATCATGGTCCAATTTTCTATAATCATTCTTAAATAACACATAATGTTGTAAGCTTCAAATGGATGGATCGCTTGTTGGTACCTGCAAGATTACGACCACCACATGCTAGAGAGATGACTCTCCTCCCAACCAAATGCCTCTATATATAGCTCTCTCCAGGGGACTCCCTTCTTGGGTAGGTGGATACTAACCATCCATGTGTCAGCCATGTAAGTGCATGTGCACCAAGTGTCCCATTTAACTCGAGTTAACTCAAGTGGATGATTCTAGAAGGCTCTAGATCTCTTTGAGAAAAATACTCTCCCCATGTCTCCCATGGGGATTAAACCCAAGACCTCCTCCTTCACATCCTTGAGACTTAACCACTAAGCTAAGTGGGTCACTTGTTCACAAGAGCACAAGACCTCCTAGTAAGTCTAAACTCGAGATTCCCTATCTTCTCCACAAGGTGCTTGTATCATCACCCATTCGGACCAAATGCTTATTATTTGGATCCTCTAGATCTAAAAGCAATGCCACATTCCCTACTAGATGGTTTGAGCATAAATATTCAATGTAGAACACATGGTCATAAGATTTACAATATTTGATTCTTATATTGGTAAGTAGGAGTCAACCCTCTTGGGATTGATAATTTGTGTAATTTTTGTGTATTCACTTCTTCCTTTTGTATCTCATTGGTAGTTATTGTTGTAAGTATTGTTATTGTATCCATATGGGCTATTGTATCTACCTCTAGGAACTACATATCCACCTTTTTTCTATCCTCTTCCTCTTTCATTCCCTGAATTTATGAAGCAATGATTTGTGATGTGGTTGGATAATCTTCATATGGCACAAGGTGAGGAGATTTGAGATCTGCCCATGCATTTTCTACCTCCTCTCCCTGTCCTCTTGAACTTCAACCTCTACCCACAAAGTTAGCTTTGGATATGCTTCCTTCATTCTTAGATTTTTCTTTAATTTTCCTTTGTTATATTTACCTTTACTTTTATGTGTGAAAAGGGTAGATGCTTGATTAGCTTTCTGAATCTCACCATTATTCATAAGTTTGGCCATATAAGTGAACAGATGTCCCATGTCAATGTTGAAGTTTGGCATGTGCATGAATGTCATCTAGTTTCGAGTGCATGAACTCATCTCCTACGATGTATCCATACATGTTTCTCCCTTGCAAGCAAGCCTTTATTCTAAGACACTTTGATGACTATTTTCTTTGATCCAATTTATCAGCCACTAAGGCAAATCCATCACGCATAGTGACAAGGATATGACTATGCTCTTATACCACTATGAGGAGAGATAGGTAGTATGTAGAGATGTGAGGGTCTTTGCAAAAACCTACTTCACACCAGCCTAATTAAATGTATGAACCTTTAGTAAACTTGCTGAGATTCCAATATATGTAATAATAATACGATGGTACCATAGAACATGAATCTCAAAAATCTATGGCAGAAAAATACTTCTCAATGCTTCTCAAGTTGAGAAAGTCTTCTATTTTTGGTAGAAGGTACTCATAGTTTTATTTGGATCTCATACCCTAGTTGGAATTAAGCCAAGACATTTTCTTCACATTTAAATGAACTGATCATTCACCTACTACAATTTCTATGATTATTTTAGAAGCACTATGCCGGGAAAAATATGCATAAGAAATCAAGGAGATGATCATGACATTTCAAGAATAAGAAGATGCATAGCCATGGCCATAAAGCTCTATTCATAACTCTTTGTGTAGTGATCCAATGAACTCAAAGCTTTGTAGTACTTAGAAAAGTATCTTCACAAACCAATCAATCAATGAGACAATGAGATCATGTACATGGTGCAATGACTCTAAAATGTGGACAAACTTGAAGTAATGTACTTTATCAATAAACAGAGAACAATGTGACTAACGAAATGTGACGTAAATGTATTTCTAAGTAGGATATGATACAAACGGATGTTGGAGGACTCTTGGAGCTTCAATGTAAACAAAATATTCAA
>CM035413.1:87688732-87838732 GCA_020310875.1 Ceratopteris richardii | reverse complement strand
ATTTCACCTGTTGGCACTTCAAACATTCACTTACATATTTTCTAATATCCCGCTTCGTGCATGGCCAGAAGTAAGAATAATTTGTTTAAACATAGGTACTTGAATAACCTGGATGTGCAAAAAAAGGTGCATCATGACAATCATGCAATATTTTAACTTTTAAAGGACATTCAGAAGATATGCATAGCCGATTTTTACAATACAATCTTCCATTCTACAAATGAAATTTTTCCTCATACATCAATCCCTTGTTTGCATTCAAAGAATTCATAATAGGTGCATAAAAAGGATACTGTTTTATCTCTTCTTGAATTTCATTGAGAAAATCAGAATTTATTACAGAAACAAGATTACACAAAGGTCTCTGACTCAATGCATTAGCAACCTTATTTTCCTTACCAGCTAGATACTTAATATCAAAATCATACTCACTTAAAAATTCAATCCAACGTTTCTACCTCTTGTTAAAAAACGGTTGTGTGAAGATGTATTTTAGACTCTAATGATATGTTTTGAATTCAAACTCAATCCCTAACAATAGATATCTCCAATGCTTAAGTGCATGCACAAGAGCAAGCATTTCTAGATCATGAGATAATATATAGATATGCACTCTGAACAACAAAACAAAAAGGGTACTATTGATTGGTATGTTTTTGTGTATTTGATTATGCATCTGCTACGTCTTTCATATGGTTAATATTGTGGAAGAGTGAATAATGATCACATGATGTGATTGGGTACCAGATATAAATTTGGAATTTATGTTAGACAATGGTCAAACTGATCAGATAACTTTATTTGGAAATTTGATTACTATGGAACAAAAGAAACCTGCCTCACAGATAAGAATTAACTACATCATGATCTAAGAGACAACTTACCAAATTCTTCTATCTTTATCGGAATGATTAATACGAGAAATTAAAGATATTTTAACAAGTTCATGATGAATTAGTTCTTAATTCTAGAAAGAAACAAAATTTGTTTGACGCTTTGGAGTTTTCACTCACTTGAGGCACCTATAAGCATCCCGTGTGTGTCGTGTATTAACGGTTGACCTTATCCACTAACCGTCACTTTCGTGTCGAGATTTGGTAAAGCCGACATGAAAATATATGGCTTGGCGATCTCAGATGATGAATGTTTGAATTTTGGTTTATTAATGAGCATGTTCTTATTTTTGCAAAAATAAAATCATAGCTTGCCTTCCATTGATGCGGTATCTTGAGCAACAATTTGCAAACCTTCCTGGCTGTTGAGGGCTAGTCTTATGACTTGAGCACCTAGCTTTATCCTCATTGCTTCACCTTTTCCTTCAAACGAAGCTAACACTTTGGCACATTCAGTCACATAGCTTTCCTTGTTTTAGGATTGATTTGTTCAAAGTGTACTTAAACTTTCACTAACATACACTCACATTTAGCCTCTTCTTCAAGCCAAAAGAAGGTAATAGTTATTTCGAATTCCATCAATTCGTAATTTAAAATCCAAACATAGGAAAATGTTATTTTTACTTACATTTACCAAAAATGAAAAATAATCATATGCATAATTTCATTTCATCCAATTTTGTGCTTTTTATGCATTTTAAAGCATAAACATAATTTTAAGTTTAGATCATATGTTGGAGTTAGACGTCTGCAGAAGCACGCGAACAGCACAAGGAAGAAGAAGAAGCTTGGAGCACAAACACACAATACTGAATGTATTACTAGAGAATGTACAAAGATAAGTAGCCCATTAGGGCAAATAGGCGTATATACAAGCCGCGGGAAAAAAACCTCCTAAAGAGGGAAAAAAGCGCCCCGGTAGTCCTAGTGTGTTCACACACATCACTACCTAAATATATCAACAAATCCCACCTGGGAGTGATGCGGTGAACAAGGAGTTGGCACTCATGTATAAGGAAGTGCCAAGCTATGTGGAAATCACTTCACAAAAGGAAGTAAGCCCAAAGCTTTGCGGAAAGCTTCAAACTTCTCCCTAGGCAGAGCCTTCGTGAAAAGGTCTGCAATGTTCTCCTGCGTGGGCACATATGCCAAGCTTATCTCCCCAGCAGAGAACCTCTCCCTGACATAGTGATAATGCACCTCAATGTGCTTAGTACAAGCATGGAACACAGGGTTCCTCGCAACTGCCAATGCGCTCTGACTGTTAGTGAAGATGGTGGTGGCAGAAGACTGGCCAACACCCAAATCAGCCATAAGGCGTCTGAGCCACACACACTCAACAGTCGCTATGAAAGGTGCCCTATGCTCAGCCTCACAACTGGAAGTGGCCATAGTAGGCTGCTTCTTGCTCAACCAAGATATACATGAGCTACCAAGCATGAAGCAAAAACCACTGATGGTCACACGAGTGTCATAGCAACCAGCCCAATCTGAGTCAAAAAAAGCATGCAAATCTGGCGGTAGTGATCCCCCCTTGGGATAAAACAACCCAAGTAGCCGAGTACCACTCAAGTAGCAAAAGATGCGCTTAACCGCCTTCCAATGCGTGACTCCTGGGCAATGCATAAACCTGCTCATCTATGAGACAGCAAACTGAATATCTGGCCGAGTAATGCATAAGTAAATCAAGCATCCAACAGCCTGCTGATAGACAATAACACCAAATGCATCTCCAGCATCATGAAGACTCAAGCGTAAACCTGTCTCCATAGGAGTGGCAATAGGCTTACAGTCTTCAAGGCCAAAACACTGCAATAATATTTCAATATATTTCGTTTGACACAAAGCCATTCCACCATCAACTTGCATAAACTGAATGCCCAAATAGTGATGCAAGTGCCCTAAATCAGACATCTCAAATGAGGCATGCAAATCAGCCTTGAAATCAGCAATATGCTTCTCAATAGGACTAGTGAGTAGCATGTCATCAACATAGACAACAATGATCAGAAGCACATCATTAGCACGCTTAACATATAAGGTGCTTTCAGTTGGACTCTTCACAAAACCATGTGCAACCAGATAGGCATGTATCTTCTCATACCAAGCACTTGGTGCTTGCTTTAAACCATATAATGCCTTCTTTATCCTGCACACCTGGTTTTCATGCCCTTTCTGCACAAAGCCACGGGGCTGAAAAACATACACTTCTTCATGCAAGTCACCATTGACAAATGATGTTTTAATGTCCAACTGATGTACATTCCAACCATGATGGGCTGCAAGTGCACAAATGCTCCGAACAGTAGTCATACGGAATGTAGGTGCAAAGGTATCATGAAAATCAATGCCTCTTTCCTGTGCATAACCCTTTGCAACAAGCCTAGCCTTATACCTGTCAACTGTACCATCAGGTTTACGCTTTAGCTTGTATACCCACTTAGTGCCAATGGCCTTCTTGCCAGGAGGCAAGTCACATACAGACCATGTACCATTCTCCATTATAGCATCATATTCAGATTGCATGGCAGCCATCCAATTTTCTGAATTCCGTGCTTCATCAAAAGAAACAGGCTCATTCTCATCACAGAGACTAGACGCAGCCATAGCATAGCAATCTGATGCAAAGGAGGCACTATGAGAGCCTAAACGAGTATGATATGACAAAGGTGCATCTAATTTGCTGTCATGCAAAGTTTGCAACAACCATTTTGGCATAGTTTTTGCCTGCTCAATATCAGCTCTCTCATCAACAAGTGCATCATGTAAATATGCATCAGAAATAGAATGATCTGCATCATCATATGAAACCTGCAAAGGCTGAGAAGCTGCCTCATTAGGACCAGCACTAGACTGTCCACCTGTAAAAAGAGGCATCAACATATCATACATGTCTTTGGAGCTAACAGATGTCTCCTTAGTACATGAAAGCAATGGCTGAATAGCATCTTCCACAAAGATAACATCACGGCTAACCAAATGCGCTTAGTCTGTGGATGATACAAACGATAGCCTTTACTTTGAGAACTGTACCCAACAAAAATACATTTTACTGCCTTATCATCCAATTTTGTGCGATGTTGTTCAGGCACTAATGCATATGCCAAACAACCAAAAACACGCAGATGAGCAACAGATGGCTTGCGGTCATGCCAAGCCTCATATGGAGTGATAGATTGCAGTGCCTTAGTGGGACACCTGCTCAGTACATATGCTGCACACATGACAGCCTCAAGCCAGAAACTATGTGGTAAAGCCTGACTCTTGACCATGCACCTTGCCATCTCCATGAGTGACATGTTCTTTCGTTCAGCAACTCCATTCTGTTGAGGTGTATACGGCACTGTACACTAGTGTTTTATCCCACGTTCAGCCAGAAATGCATTAAAATCAGAAGACATATATTCCCCCCCTCCATCAGAACGGAGGGTGCCCATTTTACATGCTAACAGATTTTCAGCCAAAACCAAAAACTATTTAAAGCACATGAACACTACGGACTTTTCTTTGAGTGGATATACCCATGCATGCCTAGAAAAATCATCAATGAAGGTCACAAAGTAAAGGTAATTCCCAAAAGAGGGTGTCTGCATAGGAACACAGACATCACTATGTACAAGCTGCAATTTTTGCATAGCCCAAACTGAACCATCTTTTGGAAAGGAGGAACGCTGCATTTTGCCCAAAATACAGCCTTCACATACATGTTTTCCAGGTGCCTCAAGCTTGGGCAAAGAAGACACCATATCAGATTTCTTTAGGCGTAGCAAACTAGCAAAATTCAGATGACCAAAGCATGAGAATCATGAACTGCACATGCCGAATCATTCACAGATCTTTCATAGTCTATGAGCTTATACAACCCACGACATAAAATGCCCGAAGCAATAATCACATCGCCATTTGATAGATCATGAACTGTACACCTGTCATCAACGAATTTCATAACCAAGCCAATCTTGGCTAATGCAAAAACTGATAACAGATTCTTCTTGATCCCTGGCACAAATAAAGCATCTGACAAGGTGAAAGAACTACCATCAGTAGTAGTCAGAATGATCTTACCAACTCCCATAACAGGATAAGAGGAGTTGTTGGCGCATGTGACAGTATTCTCTGTAGGGGCAGGCTTAAGTGAAGAGAAGAAACTGCGCTGCGAGGTAATATGTTTGGTCGCCTCACTATCAAAGTACCAAACATCTGAGTCCATTGCAGACATGCACTGCTCATGAGAAGATGGGCCAAAACTGCAAACAGTAGTAAACGCCCATTCTTCTTCCTGCACAAGATTAGCAAACTCTGTTTTTGTTGTAGAGACTTCTACAACAACCATTGCAGCCTCCTTTCTCTTTGCCTCTTTTGCAGCCAGTTTTGGACAGTTCTTTATGATATGATCATTCCCTTTACAGTACTTGCAAAACAATTTCTGCTTTTCTGATTTCTTCGCATCTTTATCCTCGTTCTTCAAATGTGCAGCATTTGCAGATTTCTGCTTACTAGTAGAAGAGCTCCATTTTCCTTTGCCCTTCTGACTAGCCAGGAAAGCTTGATCTACAACACGCATAATGGACCTGTTCTGCCTGGACTGATCTTCCTGCAACATAACAGAATTGTCAAAAATTTTAACTTTATTTTTCAACTCTAAAGTTTCAGATTCAAGTGTCTGCATATACGTCTGCTTTGAAATTTTCAAGTGATCTTATAAAACCTACTCCTAGGATAATATCAAGAAAGTCAAATAGGATGCGAAAATGCATTATTCAATGTTTTTAGTGTGACCAGATCAGTCATACCTATGATAATTGTATTGCATTTGAATATGCATGTAAACATCAAATAGTTTATCAAATTGGAAAGAAAATATGTGATGTCCACACTCATGCCCCTTTACACTTAAGCTTAGGTCGAGGAGGAATGAAAGAATGTTTTGAGCAAGAAAAAAGTTAAACCACAAAATTCAAGAAGAATACAAACATATAAAAATCAATGGAGACCAAAGAATCAGAAAAATGATAAAGTTGTTAACCAAGAAATTAAGATGTCGATGAATAATGAAGTGAAAATAGTTGATGAATCAAAAACACAGGAAAACCAAAAACTTGAGGGAAATGAAAATGAAAAAGTAAAACAAGAAGATGAGCAATTAATACAAGTGATCAAGAAACATGATAACTATTATCACATGTGATCTTCATCTTTTAGAAAATGATTCAATATTTGATCAAAATAAAGTGAATAAATTGAAAACTAAATTAGGAAATGAGATTAAAAATTATGAAAATAGTCAAAGTAAACCTAAAGAACTTGATGAAGAGAAGAGCATAAACAAAGAACAAAAGATGATGATTGATAACATTATTAAAAAAACTGAACAAAATATGAAAAAGTCAACAACAACTTTGAAACCTTTAAGAGAAAACAAGAGTTATTTATGTAGGCAATTGAAGAAATGTTTGGATAATGAGTGAGGTTGAAGATGAATGAAAACAATCAGGTGAAACAGTTCTGAACTTGACTTATTTCTTAGTTGTTTATAAAATTTCTTGCATTTCATGATTGGATATGTACATTTTTCTGATATGTAAGGAAAATTATTAAAATTATGAAGCAAAGAATTCATAATAAAGTAGGAATGTGTGTGAGGTGAAGATAAGGAATTAGAGACTCTATTGCTATCATAAGGCTAGAAGGGAGAACACTTGACTTGCGATTCCTAGTAGAAATAAGCTTATTTTATATAGCTGGGCTATCTTAGTTTTGAAAACATTTAGCTAATGAGATCCTAGTTCTGACTCTAGCATGCTTCTAGAACCTCAACTCTAAATAGGGCTTAAGCCTTTCTTCTTTAACAAAAAAGTTGTGAAAAACCAAAAAAAAAAGATAGAAAAATAAATATATCAAGTAGTACATTAATGGCTGCTACAAGATGGAAAAGAAAAAAAAAAAGAAAAAAAGAAAAAAAAACAAAGAAAAAGAATAAGAAAAAAAATTTATCATGATTTAGTTGTGGTCTCAAAATCACTCTTGAAATGTATTGCGGGCTATATGAGGCGGAGGTCTGCCATAGAAGAATTAGTTACATTATCGTATGGCAAATGGCTAAGAGATGAGGGATAGAATACTTGTATAAAATATTTATTACTTTTGAAAAGGGTTGATAAAAGAACAAGTACCATGACTATCTAAATGGCTTTTACAAGACTTTCTAAAACTTGTCTTCAAATTTGCATTGAACGAAAAAGTTTATAATTCAAGCTTGCATAATTTTAAAAGTTTTCTTTAATATTAGAAGTTGTACTTACCTTTAGGAGCATATTTCATATAACGTTTAAAAATAATCTGAGAAACATTTGCCAAAAGAATTTGATATTGCCTTATTTAAATTACACGTTTGGCCCATCGAGGGCAATGTGCAAGATTGGTGCGGGTGAATGTCGGAGAGATCCTCTCTCCCCTTTTTGATAAGAAATGAAGAAACATTTTTTACTCAAGAGTCTTTTTCTCTTTAGGATATTAATTCTCTTAATGAGCGTTTGATGAGTTTAATTTTATCTTTTAGAGAAGTACTTGGTTGGACAAGTTAAATCTTGATTTCAAGTTTCAACAAATGCTTGTCACGTGAGAGAAGCTTCAGGAAGCTTTCAAGAGAACTGGTGCTTCTAGCTCGAGGAGTCCATCCATGGAAGTTTTGAGAGCCCACCAATTCATAAAAGTTTGATGGAAGAGGAAGGAGATATGAGGTTCATTTGCTTCAAAGAAAATTACGCAAGAGCATAACCTTGAAGAAGACTAGAAATTTAAGTGTGATATATGTGTGACTATGTATCTATTTTTGTGTATGTGAAAGGTAATATATGTATGTATTAAATTGTGTATATGAACCTATAAATATATACGTGAAATCTTATAGTTCTAAAGTAGGAGTGAAGCCCATTGAAACAATGAAACATTAAAGAAAATAAAAATAAAAATAAAAATAAAAAGTAAGTAAAACATAAGTAGCAAAAAGAAACTAAGAAAATAATGTGTTGATATTGTGAGTACGATTAAGTGAGTGGTTTCTGCAATGTATCTACTAGAATGTTTCCTTTTTTGAGATAAACATAGAGTAAGTCGGCACTTGCATGATATTCTATTCTCGAGAGAATAATGATGAAATCAAGAATGTTTCTAAAGGCAAGGAGACTTTGTGGCGACATGAGAGAGGAGGGATCAAGGTTTTGTTTTTAGAAAATATGTAAGGGAGTTGTTGCGGCAGATAAGACTGGCTCGGTGGCTGGAGAAGTGGGGGCTCATTTTTCTTTTTGTTGCATAGATTTGGACGAGAGGAGGCATGAACAGAGAGCTCCAGAGAGCTGATTTGAGAGATCATCTAGCTATAGAGAGGACCTCTGTTTATTAACTCATAAGGAGGCACGTAGTTGTAGAGAAGGAAAGGAGGGGGAAAGCAATCGATTCTAGTGACTTATGAATTTTTTCAATGATAACTTTACTAAACCATCAACGCTTAGTAAAAAAGTTCCTTGACCTAAGTCCTGCACAATCTGATACGGACCTTTATATCTCAATGTAAGTTTTCCTGGATGAGGATCTAATTTGTAGTTGTACACCATCACCCAATATACTACTTGAAATAACTTGAATTTCACATTGATATTAACCCAAGCCTCTCTCCTTCTTTGAATTACTTCTGTTATGTATGCACTAACTAAGCAATCCTCCTCCAATTGAAGAAGATACTTACTTCTATGCCTGACCGAGACTTCAGGAGACATCTTCTCAGTAGTTACTCTCATAATTGGGACTACAAACTCCATGGGAACTATAAATTCCAATCCATAAACCAATCTGAATGGTGGCATACCTGTTGTCACTTTAAAAGCTATTCAAAATGACCATAATGTTGAATCAAGTAACAAATCCAAATTTCTTTGATATCATGCACTAAATTTTTAAGAATATCCATCAAAGTCTTATTAGTGCTTTTTGCTTGACCATTTTCTTGGGGATGATAAGCGATAGACTTTTTATGCATAATGAGATGTGTTCTTGTTAACTTTGAAATCGCTTCATTGAGAAAGTGAGCACCTCTATCACGTAGTAACTCTACTAGACAGCAAAACCTTGTCATAATGTTGTGGTAGAGGAACTTTTCCACACTCGCCACTTGTCCTTGTATGCCACTGCTTTTACCCACTTTGTGCAATAATTTGTAGCTACTAAAATATAGTTATTACCACGTTGAGTAATGGGCTTAATACGTCCAACAAAATCCATACCTCATTTTTGAAATGGATCCAAAGGTAAAACAGGGTAATCAGACATCCCATCTGAATTATTTGGTTGGCCTGTTTTCTGAGAAATCACACATCTTTTAGAAAATTCATGAGCATCCTTTAATATAGTAGGCCATCATAATCCTGCTTGTAAAACCTTTTTCCCTGTAATATCTCCAAACAAATGACCTCTCACTAGACTTGAATCTGCTTCTTGTAACACAGTTGATTGTTCAAAATCTGGTACACACCTCTGAATGACTTGATCAATCGTTCTCTTATACCATGCACCAGCTATAACCAAATATGGTCTACTTTTAAGAGAAAACTTCCTCCTCTGATTCGGTGTAAAATGTTGAGGTAAGGCTAAATCAGTTAGAAACACTAAAAATTGATCATACAAGGAATCTGATTGACGAATTTGTTCATTGAATAATTCTACATCTAGAAACTCATCACTAACACCTGTCGCTGCTTCCCGTGATTCCCATCTACTAAAGTAATCTGCCATTGCATGTTTTTTATATAGAGTATGAATAATAAAAAAATGAATTTCTTTCAATAGAAGCATCCACCTAGCCAACCTTCCTCTCAATAAAGGCTTCTTGATCAAATACACCAAAGCCTGATGATCAACATGAAAAATCACTTTATTACCCAATAAATAATATCGAAACTTATTAAGAGCATATACCATTGCTTTTTTTTTTAACTTACTAATCAAGGCTTCCTCTTTAACTTTGTGTTTTCGGTGCCTTCTCACCACCACTTCTTCATCTTGAGTATCAAAATTAGAATCAGTGGTCCCTTTCTCTGATTCCATTTTTGAATCCGATTCAGCATCTGAACTAGAATCACTATGTATCTTCTTCGATTTGCCAAATCTTGTTTCCACTCTTGCAGCGGCTAATACTAATACATCAAAACCATTAGCTATATCCACACTTGCAACTACATGCCTGATGCTGCTCCTTAATCCTTTTAGGAAGTAACTAACCAACATCTCATTGGTAGGTCTCTCATTACCTTGTAATCTTTCCATTAAAGTTCTGAATTTTTGAGCATAGTCTTCTACTAACATGGTCCTTCGTCTAATTGCTCTCAACTTCCTTAACACATCAGAGGGAGTATTTTCTTTTCTAAATCTTTGAAAAAATGTTGTTTTTAATGCATCCTATGTAGCAAGATGAGCAATACCATATTGACTAAACTAGCTCATTGTTCTTCCTTCCAATGTAGCTGCAAATTGCTAGAGTTTGAGTTCATCACCATATATGGCTGGATTCCATTTGCTACAACTTTATGTCGAACTAAGCAATGTGATATTCAACATCTTCTTTAGAACCTCCTCTAAAATGGGTTGCTTTCAAACCTTAGGATTTGGAGGCAGTTGCACCATTAGCTTTGGTTGAGGTGTATGCGTAGTTCTCTAACCGGTCATCCCTACAACTGGGTTGAGCTAGAGTTGTCTTCTAACTCCGACAATTACTTTTGTTAGGAATAGCCCTCCCACTATATCGTCCAATAGCCTTGCCTTTGCTGCACGTGTTCCTTCTTCCTCTTCTTCAGTTTCCAGATTAGAATCCTCTTGTGCTTTATACCAATCACAATATTCGGAAGATTACTCCCCATTAGGTGCTTTTGCTTGCACTCTTGTATAATAAACTTTACTAAATATTCCTCTTCGTCATTTCATGCATCTCTTGCTTCTTTATCAAATGCAATAGGATCGCCAAATGTGTTTGGGTTCAGGAACAAATAGCTACTTACACACACTACAAACTTCCAAGGAACTCAACTTCAACACTAATCTACTCAGACAAAGAAAAATACTCACAAACAAACTTCAAATTCAGCACTTTTCTATATTATTCAACAAATTTCTGCTCTAATACAAAGAGAATTAGATTTGCGCTAGGTCAAAAAAATATAGAATTCTTCATTAAAGTTCTTCAAAATCAGAGTAATTATAAGATAAGCAAGAGTATCACTTCTCTGAACAATGATAATGTTGCTGCACCTGATCTGTATTCAGCCTGTGCAAGAAACACGTACAGAAACTCTCCTTTCGTCTTCTTGGACATATACTCTCTTCTTCCTCTTTTTGTTCATCTCCCCCTCTTGAAATATGATTCTTCTCCCTTTTCGTCTCTTGAAAGATGCTTCTTCTTCCCATTACATATGTGCACGACAAAATACAATGGACATAATCACACAACATCGATGCCCAACTAATTTGTAACTGCTTATTAAAATTCTGAGTCAGCAACATTCTGATTCAGTAAGATTCTAATTCAGCAAAATTTCGAGTCAAGAGAATTCCGATTCAGTAGACTCTGAGTTAGCAGACCTTCAGAAATCTGACTCACTGCTTATTCTTACAATTTCTCTCCCCTCAATACTTATGATCTTTTGGAGATGGTTGTGCAAAGTGAGCAAGAGCCACAACCTATCTTTAACCCATTGTATCCAAGTATGGTGATTCTCCCATATGCAAAGCTTCTACAAGCTTGGAAGATACAAAATGCAAATGCACTATATTATATAGTGAAAAATTGTGTGGACTCTATTCTACCTCTTATTCAACAAACATCCAAGGCAAATGAGGCATGGAGTATATTGAGGAGTCATCATGAGATAAGAAACCAAACATGCATTCAACATTTAGAAAATCAATTCGAAGCAGAGATGTTTGTAGAAGGAGAGAAAGTGAAGGCGTCCATTACTCAAACCAACAAACCATGTGATGGAATATCTTTTGAAGGGATAGAGAAGACTAGAAAGGCGCTAGCTCAAAGGTGTCTCCAAAATACTCCACCAAAGTATGATGGAAGGGTAACTACTCTCATCACTCGAGTGAGACCTCAAGCTTTGATAGTTGAGGATTTTAATTCAATACCAATGGAGGAGGATTCACGTAAGAATGAAAAGAGAAGGAATAGTAAGAAGAACATTCAAGGACAATGCTTCGCAAAAGGAAGGGACATACAATTGCAGATTGTCATGTCAAGAGGATAGATGAAGTGAAGGAGGAGACAACACATGAAACGAAATCAAAGGTGGTATGCTCCTCAACACAAGAAGAATCAATTGTGGATTCATGGGTACTAGACAGTGGTTCATCTTGTGAAATGACCAATGATAAAGGTCAACCTAGTTCTATGAAGCCTCAACAAGAACCCATCATCGTGATAGGGACAATATATAAGGAGATGCGAAAGCAAGGTATTGTTCTTAATCACTTGCCTACAGTGAACGGAATGAAGGAACCTTGTAGAGCTTGTATGATGGGCAAGCCACACAGAGAGACATTCCCGCAAGAAAGCAAGAGTAGGTCAAAGGCTCCTCTAGTGTTGGTATGTGCTACCTTATGTGGTAAGATGTCTATAGAGGCCTTGGGAGGACCTTCCTACATTGTGATTGTCGACGACTATAGCATGAAGATGTGGATGTACTTTCTTCGTGATAAGGATCAAGATTTTGGTAAGAGTTAAAGAACAACCAGAACTTGTTGAAAATGAACCATAGAAAAGTGTGAAAAAGCTTGGAGGAGGTGGTGATGAGCTCAACTTAGAGGAGTTGGAAGGCTTTTGCAAGTACAAAGGGATATAATGTCAATCATTGAAACCTCACACATCATGGCATGATGACATTATGGAATACAAGAGTGACACCATTGTTGAGATAACAATGTGTACAAAGGAAGGCATGGGCTTTCCATATCAAATCAGAATGATTCGTCATGAAGTCTACATTGGTAAGAATCCATCAATCTTACACTTTAGAATTTTTGAGAGTGTGTGTTATGCTCTTGTCCGGGGTCAAAGAAGAATAAGTTGGAAACAAAAATCAAGAGATACATCTTCTTAGGTACTAATGAAAAGTAAAGGGCTTTCATATTGTATGACCAGGAGCCAAAGAAGATCAAAGTGAGTCGCGATGTGATGTCTATGGATAAACCACATGCAATGGAGGAAAAGAATGGATCTTCCACTTTATCATCAAGCGAAGGAGTAAGTGAGTATGTACCTACCCCAAGAGTCTGTTGAGATATCAGCTCAACATGTGATGATCTAGGATGACACGTATGAGTTTTTCATTTCTCTAACATGTATAGTGGTCATGCCGATATATGTCAGGGATACTTCATTGAGCTTTATAAGATTTATCTATCAAGAGTGATGGCACATTTGTTTCTTGCCAGCTCACTCATTCATGGACATTAGGTTTTTCCTTATGTACTGGTCTTTATATATTGCACTTGTATTCTTGTTTTAGGTCATTCTTGTACATTCCATTTTATGCAATAGAAGAAGAAGAAGAAGAAGAAGAATAAGAAGAGGATCATTCTTCCTTGCCTCAGTATGAGTGTGTGCTTCTCTTTGATCGTCAGAGTGTGTGTGTGTGTGTGTGTGAGCTCTCTTCCTTATCTCCTTCCTTGTGACATGGTATCAGAGACAGCGTGGCTGTAGAGAGCTCGTGGAGAAGGCGACGGTGAAGAGTATGCAACAAGACGTGGAGAAAACGCAATTCACATACGACCTTTGTTTTCAATGAAAATCGGTGCGAAGGTAGAAGATCTCAAAGTATTTTTGAGAGTTATCCCTTTAGGATCACTTGTTTTTGTCAGATCCAAGTTTTGGAGCCATCTCGACCTCCATTTTGAGCCCGCAAGGTGGGGCCCCCAAAAAAACCAGGACAATTTCAGAAATTGTAACTTGTGTCCTATTCTTCAACACTCATATATTCCAGATCCAGAATTTCAAGTAATTCTATATACTGTTGATACAGGAAAACTGTGTTTTTCTCAGATTGAAGTGTCACATCATAGTGCGATAGTGTTCAAGTAGAAGTGTTGCTTGTAGTGTTTTGTAGTGTTGAGAATTATTGCAAAAATGGCAAACATAGCTGGAATGGGTCAGCTTATGAGCGATAAGCTGGATAAGAACAACTTCCATGCTTGGAGATTCAGGATGACGAATTTCCTCACGGAAAAATGCTACTCGAAATACATCGAAGGAGAGAACGAAAATGCTACATAGTTGCCAGAGAGGAATCAGACTACAGACCAGTTAAGAGCATATGAGGAATGAAATCAAGGAGCACTGAAGGTAATGTACTGGCTATCTGTTAGCATATAGGATAGCATGATTGGACACATACAGGATGCCAAGACTCCAAAAGAGGCTTGGAACAGTTTGGTCACATTGTATGATAACAATACAAAGGCACGGAAATTGCAATTCAAGAATGAGATGCATACATTGGAAAAGAAGGGCATGTCGGTAAGTGACTACACTCTGAAAATCAAAAGCATATGTGAGTCACTTGCATCTATTGGAATGAATGTAGATGATGATGATAAGGTGGAAGTGTGCCTTCGAGGTTTAGGAGCTGCATATAAGCACTTCAGAACTTCTATTCAAACCAGGGAAAATATTCTGAATTTTGCTGATTTGGTATCCATGCTGATCATTGAAGAAAAGAATCTTCGTGAGGATTCAAAATCCCAAGGAAAGCCCAGTTCTGAGTAGGTATTCTACTCTGGCAGAGGAAGAGGTAGAGATAGAGGTTTCGAAAGTGGAAAAGGAAATAGTAACCAAGACAAAGGTCAACAAAAAAATCATGCAGGAGGAAGAGGATAGTTTCGAGGCAGGGGAGCCAAAGAGGTCGCAGAAATTTCCAAAGAAATGATTTAGGTAATGATAGTAAAGGATGCTAGAATTGTGGTAAACCTGGACACTTTAGAAAAGCTTATAGAAGTTAGCTTCTGGAATAATTCAGATCTAGCACGAGAGTGATTTTCTCCCACACTACAAGGGAACTATGACAAACCCAATCCATTTTTATTTCAAAGAGATATGGTAGCTTTATTAAGGCTTGAAGAATGATCTGTGAACCGATAACCATGGTGCAAATTAGTTCACTATTTATTTGTTCGCATGATTGATAGGAATTATGAGGCAGCTGATGCGCCATTTCTTTGTTTGAGTCTAAGAGAAATTTTGAAGTTGATTTAGATACAAAAGATACTATAGAAGATAGGAAGATTTTGGGAATGTCTATGATCTCTGCTCTGCTATTTAAATGGAAGTGGCCAATGTTCCAGATGTTTCTTGTTGCGACGTTGTCAATGAATATGAAGGAATATACTATGCATGGAGGATAGACCTCATGAAGTCAAAGCCTTCGAATACTGAAACAAAGATCTTCACCTGCTTTCATCTTGACTTATGAGGAGACAATTACAATGGAACCTTTGCAAGTCTATGAAGATACGAGTGAAGATGATGATTAATGAAGAATGCACAATGTTTGGAAGATAGAGGAGGATGCCAGTTTGCAAATGTAGGTCAATTTGATGGTACAGACTAAAAGGTTTATGAATTTTTTTAAGAGAATGAATTCTGACACTGCTTGTTGAAACGAAACTTATTTAATGTGTTATTTGTAAATCTTGTCGGAGTAATTTCATGTGAATATTATCTTGATGTTACATGCTAACTGAATTTCACACGAATGTTTGTTGAATTCAAGAGAATTTTTGCTGATGGATTCTCATGGAACTATAAAGCATTGTTATATATGCTACAAGCCGTAATGCATTATCTGAGATAATTCAGACTTTCCTAATAATTCTCTATAGAAATGTTTGTTGTCAACATTAAGGGAGAGCTTATATATTTCCTATATTGAAAGTGTGAAACCTCTGCTTAAATCTTGACATAAGGCTGCACAGTACACCATAGACTGAATTCACTAAGAATTCACTGCTATTCCATAGACTGAATGTTCACATTTGAATGTTTTTTCCCTCTTCTGCTCGTTGTTTAAGATTCTAACTATAATCTAGTTTTTGACTTTCGCTATAATCATTTTAAGCTGAAGTTATCTCTTTTTCAACATTCCATTCTATTTTAAGTTCTATCCTATTCTCAAGGTGATGAGACATCAAAATTCGTAGTAAGGATGTTTTGAAGTCATGCGTATGCCATTCTCCACACATAGTTAGTGATACGTGTTAATTTATTTTCACCAAAATTATCTTTGAGCAGACAATAATAGGGGAAGCATGAATCGATAAGCTCGTGAGTGATTTGTTTGATTACTTTTAGTTGCATGGTACAATAGATATGATTGTGGTAGCTTTCTAAGATGACGTCTCCAAATGTTATCTCTATTATAATGATTCGGAGTTCCCTGTTTGCACTTGAGCTAGTTCATGTTAAATGTCGACCATAATGAATTTATTTGATCGCGAATCTTGAGGCTTTGAAATATGTATATGATTATCACAATCTATTTGTGCTTTAGAAAAAAATATTGAAACCAAAAGACTACCTTTATCAGCAGATAGGAAACTTCGGAATCATGAAACATCGAAACAAAGATGAATTTTCACACGTAACGTTCTTCATTGCATACGTTTTTTTTTTCTTTCTTCTCTTCTTTTCTATGATCTTAGATCTCGTTACTTTTTAACGAAGTTAGGCATGACAAGAAGACTATTATTGTGTTACGGTTGCAATGAATGTGCATACACACCTTGTGCATAATCGAGAATTATCCTAGGAGCATGATATGGTGTGTTTTGATCCACCTCTAAACATGGTCTCGACCACATCATTGAGTGGAAGAAGGAGGAAAAGTAGGGGTTGATACCTAAAGAAAGAAGACTCTTCTATCAAAGAGTATCAACTTTACCAAACTTGGAGAAAGCCCATGATTAGTCGAGATCCCATCATTAATTCTACCTTTCAACGAAGACCGCGATATACTTGGTGAACTGGACACGAACGAGGAGAGTGTAGAGACTTCGATCCTCCCTTAGCTAGTAGTGCGGGTTGAGAGAGCTCTTTGTGTCTAACCATTTATGGGCGACACTACAATGGATGTTATAACCCAGCTCTTGCACTTTGAGTAGGACGAAAAAAGACGAAGTGCCATCGAGGCATTCCATGAACGAGTTATTAAAAGGAATGGGTATTTCAAGGGCAAAAATGTTACTCACTTTTGTAAAGAGTACAAATTAGAGGCGCGATATCTTAGCATGGGGCTTACGCCATTAAGTGACCAAGAACTTATAGATAATTTTGTATATGTTTTTGAATTGCATCTGCATGACTGGCTAGTTGTGGATGCACATTGACTAGTTGTAGAATGGCAAACAAGATGGTCTCCATATAAGACAATACTCACGAGAATGATTGCACTTGATGACAATGATAAAGTAATTTGGTCAACATTTCTAAAATGGATACATAAACCTAAAGACCAATCCATTTTAGACATAAAAAGGGAATTTGTTCAGCAGTTTGGAGATTTGTCTAAATATGATAGGAGGGCTATAGCTCAAGAGAAAGTATCCTGGTTTCTCCGGGCTATAGATACGAAAGCTCAAGAAGAACTTTTCCACAATTACAATATGTAGGAACTGAGACTCGTCTTAGTGAAGACAGGGATAATGTGGAAGAAGCTGTTAGAAGGTACATTGAAAAACAAAGAACTTTGTTTAAATTTATGCGGAGCTGGCATGACGATATGCAAGAAGAACAAAAGCAGGCTGTTCAACAACCTGTAAAAAATCCTCAAGTGAACCCACTAGTGCCAAAGGATGTTATGCCTGTTAGTACAATTGAAGACATGTTTAAGAAGTTCAGTGACCTTACGATCCAAATTGTGAAACAAATGATTGAATCTCGAGCTTCACAAGCACCAACAAGTAAAACTCAAACAACCCGTGAAATTAAGAGGTGTATTTTGTGTGACTCTCCTGAGCATAATAGGTACTCGTGTGAGAGTTTTAAAGAAGCTCTAGCTAAAAACCTAGTCTTCATAAAGAAGAAGATGATCTATGATACAAAGACTCGGGAAAAGGTAATATAAACTTTAGAAGAGGGGGAAGTAAAGTATTTTTTCTTGGGACTTCAAGCGATTTTTGCTTCAACATCTAATATGACAACGTATGCGTGTCTAGTGATAGATGAAAATGGAGAGATAGAATCCTGGGATAGAGTAATGAAGTCTCTTGACCGGGGAAAGATGTATCAAGAGGTTCTGAAATCAGCAGGGAATGAAATTCGGGGAGTAACTCGGTTGAAAGATCCAAGAGATATGCTTTCTATAGTTACATATTTATGCTCGTCGATGGACCACGAGGCAATAGTAGAAGAGAAAAGGAGAAGAGGTACTGAGGATGAGAAAGAGAAGAGAAGGACAAGACGGCAGCTAGAGATGGAGCAAAATCAACAACCACAAACAAAAAAAAATCAAACACCCCAAGAAAATCAACCAACCCAAACAAATCCATCAACATTGGCACTAAGTCAGCCAAGTCAAATTCCAAATCAAAAGCAATAGCCTGCTTCTATCGAGCCACAAAGTTTGAGTCCTACCACTGATCTTCCTCAAGATCAAGAAATGAATCCCACAAAGAAAGGCCAAGGAAGAGTTAAGAATCCTTCTTATATGCTTAATTCACATATTGCATGAGCGACAGATCTAAAACAAGTACTTGAAAAGTGCCTTCTCGATAGTGTGACTGAATTCACACTAGGAAAATTATTAGGAATAGCAAAGAGAGAATTATTAGAGGTGATTATCAACCTTCTAAGATGCAAGTGACAACCAATAACTGATAGCCAAGAAGTTGAAAGAATGGAAGAAGATCTACCTACTCATACACTATAGGCACATGTTCAAGAAGAAAGGAATGTGATTGACCAAATTGAATGTATTACACACCCTTGTGCACATGAAATAATTTCGGATAGGAATACTTTTGAAATTGTTCCATCAAGCCACTATTCAAAGGACCACTAGGCCCGAGCTATGACAGAGACATTGGTAAAGTTCGACAGGGTTAACTCTCATGTGGTTGTCCTAATTGACCATGGATCAAAGATCAACCTTATATCCAAAGATCTCTACCAAAAAGGAAAATGATCAATTGATATGCAGCCAGGCTGGAGGATTCAAGCAACCAATACGATGCCAAGGGAGCCTTTTCGAGGATTCCTACAGATACAAGTTAGAATTGGGGATGTTGGTGATTATCAGAACTTCTTTGTTCAAGACCATTCTAGATACTAGTTGATTTTAGGGCAGCCATACATTATTGCCTTGAGGATGGAGAAAAGATTCTTGAAGGATGGATTGGCCTATATATGAATCGGAGCAAGGATAGAAAGAAAGCGGTCCAGTTTATGATGGTTTATATAGACCATGTCAAGAATAGAACTTCTCTTTGGACCATGCCTATTCTTGAAGAGTTTGAAGATCAAAGTTTTTAAATGAAGCTTTCATAAATTGGGACTATGGAAGCTTGGAAAGTGAAAAGATCCTAAATGTAAATATGTTCATATCAAGTTTCATAGTGCTTTCTTCAACAAGTTCATTTCAGTTTCGTGTTTTTTTGAGTTAAAAAAGTGGGAAAACCAATACATAGCAGATCTTCAAAGAAACTTTTATGGGTGTAGAGTGCTCGACTTTGATGAGGAAATTTTTGGAGTCTTTGATGAGATATCTTTTGCAGACACATTGTTTGATCTGCAAGACTTGATTGAAGGAAGAAGGAGTGATTATGTGATTCAAACACACTCTATTTCCATGTATAAGGAAATAGAAAATTTTGAGCAAGATGAAAAGGGGAAAGACGCTTTCGTTGAGACAAAATACAAAACGATCGATAAAAAGATAAAACTAGTTGCAGTTCCACTTCCTGAAGATAGTAATAAACTTATGGATGGAGCAAAAACCTAGCCACCTCTTAGAGACAAAAGAAAAATAGGTCACGAATTCACTAAAGAAACACTTGAGCAAATTCAGTTAGGAAAATATGGTTTTGTCAGTGAAAAAGAGAAGAATGTATTCTCCCAGATGATATTCAAGCATGGAAAGGCTTTTTCTTTCAATGCCCAAGAAATTGGATGTGTACATCCGTCTGTGGTGACACCTATGATAATTTTCACAATACCACATGTACCTTGGAATCTTCGACCGATTGTAGTACCGAAAGCTCACATTTCAAAGCTAATTGACCTGTTGAATGAAAAAATTAGAATGGGGATTCTTGAGCCATCAAGGGCTCCCTATTCTACTAGTTGGTTCATAGTACCAAAGAAAAATGGATCATTGAGATTCATTCAGGATCTACAACCGATAAATAAGGTGAGGATCAGAAATATGGGACCTGGGCCCATCGTAGATGAGTATGCAGAAGCCTTTGGGAGAAGATCTATTTAGTCAATGGGAGATTTGCACTCTCGGTATGACCAATTCCAGCTAGCTCTCGAGAGTCATGACTTGACGACTATGAGGACACCACTTCGGCTCATGCGCATGTGCACTTTGCCACAAGGCGCCATGAAATCAATGGCACATATGATGAATGGTATGCATAAGATGCTTAGGGACCTTATTCAACATATGACCATGCCATTCATTGAAGATGTCCCTATTAAAGGTTGCAAAGAAAAAGATAAAGATGAGATTCTTGAGGAGGATAGATCTCGAAAATTTGTTAAAAATCACATAAATGATTGCAAATCCATTCTCACTCGGCTGAAAGAGTTTCACTTCATATTGTCTGCAGAGAAATCAATATTTGGAGTGCAAGAGGTATTGATTGTAGGAACCTTGTGTGGTCCTAAAGGAAGGAAACAATGTCTGAAGAAAGTAGATGGTATTCAACATATGAAAGAGGTCTGCTCCTTGATCACTGAGGTAAGGAGATTTCTTGGGGTATGTGTTTTCTACATTGTGTGGATTCCTCATTTTGCCCATGTTGCAGACCCACTCTATCAATTTCTTAGGAAAGGTTAGAGATTTCAATGGAAGGATATCTATACTCAGGCTGTGAGGAAATTAAAAAAGGCACTTGCTGAAGCACTGTTGCTTTGAAAGACTGATTACAGTGAAAATAAACAAATTTACATTACTATAGATACGAGTTGGACAAATATGGAGCTTTGGGGAATAGTAACCGCTTTGAAGAATGATAAAGAGTATTTCATAGGGATGAATGTTATAGTGGAAATAGATTGTCTCCCTTTGCTGGGGATGATCATGAATTGTTCCATTGTAGATATTTCCATGCTAAGATGGATAGCGTATATCAAGTCACTAAACCTAGAATTTGTACATATAGCCAGGAGAAATAATGTAGTGGCTGATATGTTGTGACAAGCAATTTTTGAGAATGAATACTTCATGGTTGTAGAGGAAGAAGATGTATGTTCAGACTTTTATGTTTTGCTTGTACATATTTCTAGTTCAAAAGAAGCACATAAAAGTTAAAATAAAATTGAATCTGATTATCAAAATGAAGAGTCAAAGGTTAATGATGAGTCTTCAATAAGAAGAGTTAAAGATATTAGAGGGGGTGGGAATGTTAGTTTAAAGATAACAGAAAAACTTTATGATATTCAAACGAATGCAATAGAAGAATTGGATGAATCAAAATATGAAAATGAATGGAGAGAAATTGGAAGATACTCGAGTGTCCTAACTCTAGATCCAAGTTGGAGCAAGGACAAGTTTAAAAGTATTCGGAAATGCAAGCCTGGGATGAATAAAATTCCCCAGCGAGTTGTAGGATGTAATAAAGAAAGAAAAAGAAGTATGATTAAGATGTATAATTCGCTATGGGCTGTTCATAAAGGATTTCAAGGGACCTATGAAAAGATACAAGAGTGATATTGGTGGCCACGAACATATGTATATGTTCAGAGATTTGTAGCGACATGCAAAACTTGTCAGGTATTCTCAAGTGTAAAGCATAAAGATGAGTTGCATCTGACGTATCCCCTAAATATCCATTATAAATGGATTATTGATCTGGTTATTATGCCTTTAGGGATGCAACAGATGCGATACATCGTACTAACAAGAGAGGATCCGACAACTCATGTTTAAGGAAGAGCACTGAGGACAAA
The DNA here is from genome assembly GCA_020310875.1 of Ceratopteris richardii. NCBI lineage: Eukaryota > Viridiplantae > Streptophyta > Polypodiopsida > Polypodiales > Pteridaceae > Ceratopteris > Ceratopteris richardii. Next base: position 87,816,628 of record CM035413.1, on the reverse strand, counting down.
ATCTACAAGTAATGTATGCAAACTCCTTTTGGAAGAAGTTTTTAGTAGGTTCGGGTATGTAGAGAAAGTAGTTGCTGACAGAGGTGAGTTAGATGCACAAGAAGCAAGGGACTTCTTTGCAAAGTATGGGATTCAATTGTCTCTCACCAAGGCATATAACCCAGAATCCAATGGCAAAATTGAGCGTGGTTGTCCACCCATAATTAAAGCCTTGGCGAAAGCCTACAATGGAAAGATTAAAAATTGGCCAATATATCTCGAGTTTGCCTTGTGGGCAGATAGGATGACATATATCAGGACTACTGGCTATATGCCATTAGAACTCATGTATTGTCAAAAACCTATTCCACTTATAGAGTCACATGCATTAGTATGGAATTCTTTGCCCTAGGAAGATGGGATGTCAAGAGAGGATCTACTAGCGATTCATATCCTTGAGCTTGAAAGAGGACAGAACCTACTAGAAGAAGCAGTGACCAAGCTCAGAGCCTCTAGAGATAAAAACAAGATAGCCTTTGATAAAACTCATAGGTTGAGGCCAAAGTAGATCAAAAAGGTGATTGGGTATTAGTCTATGATAGCTCTCTGGATACACAGTATGAGGCCCGAAGAAAGTTGATTAAGAGATGGTTCGGTCCTTATGTTCTGAGTAAAGTATTTAATAATGGTACTTATGTACTTAGGGAGTTGGATGGAACAGAAATAAAAGACTTAGTCACCGAAAAGCGGACTAATCTATGTATACAGAGGGAACATGAGGGATTTGAAATTATGGAAGAAAGAACTATTGAAAATGAAGAAGAAGAAAGTGAAGAAGTGGAAAATGAAGAGATTGGTAAACAAAATGACTAGAAAAATTATATTATGAGATAATATACGTATAATATATAGATACATACATACATACACACATACATGCATACATACACTCACACACGTGTGTATATATATATATATATATATATATATATATATATATATATATATTTATATATATATATATATATATATATATATATATATATATATATATATATATATATATATATATATATATATTAAAACATGTAAATAAGTAAAAGAAAAATGAATCAGCGTGGATGTAAGAAATGAAGAAGGTAATAAATAGAATAAGTGTATGTGTTTAATTTATTTATGATCTTCTATTAGTTTTTTTTTTTGTTCTTTGCAGGATACTGACAGAGATCTATGAACAGGTTTGATAGTAGGCAATCCTTTGGACTTGATTGGATTGTTTGACCATCTTAGATTCTAAAATGGAGGGAGAAGATCCCAATGATACATCCATACCAGATGGTAGCACTCCTGATAGATTTAGAGACATATCTATAAGTGTACCTAAAGGAAGAACCTTAGATAACACTTTCATATCAACCTACTTGTTCCCTATGCTTGAGAATGATGAAAGGATTCCTACTGAGTAGTTTGTTAAAGATCATGTTACTAGTGAGACTTTGATCTCAACATCATACGAGGAGAGTGTGTCCACGTATCAAGCGGCGCAGCCATATGGAGAAAATGACACTTCAATGGACCATGAACCGTATTTTGTGACAATCAACCCAAGAGAACTTCTTATTTATAGTTGTAAATTAGCAAACTATGCAGAAACTTTACGTCAATTTTCTTTATTCCGCAGGGAACGTGAGGGAGGGGGAGCCATCTTAGAGATAAACTAAAAAGTTGTGTTAAACTATGAGTAAATACTATTTCTTTTGAAAAACAAGTTAGGTTTTCAATGAAGAATAAAACCAGGAGAGATCTTCGGAAGCCAACAAGGAGTCAATTACCAGTGGACATAAATAAACTCAAGTAATATTTTCCTTTTAAGTAATTGTTTCTATATAAAATCTTGTGATATAAACTTCTGTTTTATGGAGAATGATCTAGTTAGAGATGTTTGAAGAAGAGTGATCGTCAAGTTCGAAACCCTAAAGGTGATATACTTTCTTTTACAATTCTATTTCCTGTTTATATAAATGTGCATATGTAAGTATGCATTAAATAAATAAACATGTGATATATGAAAGAGTGAAGAAGTATTATGAGACTCGAGTGAACCAAGAATTGCATACATCTACTGAGTTTAGGTATAATGCATGAATGATTAGAACTATATTACAATATATAAAGGAAAGGTAGAAGGTACTTTGACATAAAAAGTAAGGAGGCTACCTGTGTTTTGGATTCTAAAAAGAGGTACAGCCTCGAAAAACATAAAAGCGGGGAATTTTTTTTTATGACACGAAGGAAGGGGGGATGCATATGTCTGGGCTAATTAAAGAGCTCCTAAAAATTGTTTCCTATGTGTTCATCTTTGGAGGTAGGAGCTGGAATCGGGAACTCTTCAGAAGGAACCATGGAGAAGGAAGGCTAAAAATCGGTGGACTAGACCAGCTGATGTGGTGCTCTTGATAGCAAAAGGGACTAATTTTTGAGTAAGGACGATGCGTACGGTTGTGGGGGATTGATCTCTTGCGCGCTCTTTGACCAAAGATGGCGTTTCTGATATCATCGATATCTTTGTCTCAAAAAGCAAGGGCATGCAAGAATGCTATGAGGAAGGCAACAACTCTTCTCTAGAGGATTAAGAGAAGGAAACACAAGAAAGAATATCGGATTAGGCATGTGGCAGGTGATTAACAACAACCAGGAGAACTCAACTTGTTGATGATGCAAATTAAAGAATAGGGCATTCAAAGTCTTGAGAAAAGCTTATAGAAGTTAGTTTCTAGAATAATTGAGATCTAGCACGACAGTGATTTTCTCCCACACTACAAGGGAACTGTAAGAAATCCAATCCATTTTTATTTCAAAGAGATATGGCAGCTTTATTAAGGCTTGAAGAATGATCTGTGAACCAATAACCATGGTGCAGATTAGTTCATTGTTTATTTGTTTGCATGATTGATAGGAACTATTAGGCAGCTGATGCGCCATTTCTTTGTTTGAGTCTAAGAAAATTTTGAAGTTGATTGAGATACAAAAGATACTATAGAAGACAGGAAACTTTTGGGAATATCTATGATTTCTGCTCTCCCATTTAAATTGGAAGTGGCCAATGTTCTAGATGTTTCTTGTTGCAGCGTTGTCAATGATTATGAAGAAATATACTGTGCACGGAGGGTAAACCTCATGAAGTCAAAGCCCTCGAATACTAAAACAAAGATCTTCACCTGCTTTCATCTTGACTTATGAGGAGACAATTACAATGGAACCTTTGCAAGTCTATGAAGATACCAGTGAAGATGATGATTAATGAAGAGTGCGAAATGTTTCGAAGATGGGTGCCAGTTTGCAAATGCAGGTGAATCTGATGCACACTAAAAGGTTTATGAATTTATTTAATAGAACGAATTATGACGCTGCTTGTTAAAAAGAAACTTATTTAATGTGTTATTTGGAAATCTTGTCGGAGTAATTTCATGTGAATATTATCTTGATGTTACGAGCTAACTGAATTTCACACGAATGTTTGTTGAATTCAAGAGAATGTTTGCTGATGGATTCTCATGGAACTATAAAGCATTGTTATATATGCTACAGACCATAATGCATTATCAGAGATAATTCAAACTTTCCTAATAATTCTCTATAGAAATGTTTGTTGTCAACATTAAGGGAGAGCTTATAGCATTTAAATGTGGCCTTTGAACGAAATTGGGATGACTGCACGGTACAAAGAGTTGGGCGCGGAGAATTCACTGCTATTCCATAGACTGAATGTTCACATTTGAATTTTTTTTCCCTCTTCTGCTCGTTTTTTAATTCTAATTTGCTATAATCTCGTTTTCTACTTTTGCTATAATCATTTTAAGCTGAGGGTATCTCTTTTTCAGCATTGCATTCTATTTTAAGTACTTTCCTATTCTCAAGGTGATGAGAAATCAAAATTCGTAAATATGGATGTTTTGAAGTCATGCGTATGTCATTCTGAACACATAGTTAGTGATTGCTGCATACCTGTTGTTAATTTATCTTCACCAAAATTATCTTTGAGTAGAGAATAATAGAGAAAGCACGAATCGATAAGCTCGTGAGTAATTTGTTTGATTACTTTTAGTTGCATGGTACAATAGATATGATGGTGGTAGCTTTCTAAGATGATGTCTCCAAATTTTATCTGTATTATAATGATTCAGAGTTCCCTGTTTGCACTTGAGCTAGTTCATGCTAAATGTAGACTATAATAAATTTATTTGATCGCGAATCTTGAGGCTTTGAAATATACATATGATTATCACAATCTATTTGTGCTTTAGAAAAACTTATTGAAACCAAAAGGCTAACTTTATCAGCAGATAGGAAACTTTCAATTATGAAACATCGGATTAAAGATGAATTTTCACACGTAATGTTCTTGATTTCATTTATTTTTTTTCTTTCTTCTCTTCTTTTTTTCTTATATTTTTCTTACACTTTAAAACATACATGAACGTATGATCTTAGATCTCGTTAGTTTTTAACAAAGTTAGGCATGAGAAGAAGGCTATTATTCTGTTACGGTTGCAATGAATGTGCAAATATACCTTGTGCATAATCGAGATTTATCCTAGTAGCACGATATGATGTGTTTTCATCCATCTCTAAACATGGCCTCAACCACGTCATTGATTGGAACAAGAAGGAAAAGTAGGGGTTGACACCTAAAGAAAGAAGACTCTTCTATCAAAGAGTACCAACTTTGCCAAACTTGGAGAAAGCCCATGATTAGTCGAGATCCCATCATTAATTCTACCTTTCAACGAACACCCTGACAATGGAATAGTTATCCTTATCCAATTTCTCCACTTGTTGACCCAAGTCAGCCATAAAAGACTATCAAAAACTTTGAGAGTTACCTCGAATAGTTATATTGTCCTTTGCTCTTGCGTTTGTGAAGCTCCCCCTTTTTTTGTAGCTCCTCTTTTGCTTTGCTTTATTCCCAACTTTGTTGATGAAGCTTTAGAACCAAGTTTGCTATGATACCAACTGTGGAGAATGAGTTCTCCTATCCGCAACAAAAACGTGTAGTGAACCCTTGTATGTCCAACACTTAGACAGATAGTTGCACCTTAGATAGCTTGCTTCTCTCATTACAAACCTCAAATTGACCTGTGCCTCTAGTCAGTCAAAGTAGATCAAGAAAGCTTTCTAACAAGCTATAAATAACTTAATTTGGACATGTTTTGATTGGGAAACACAACTCACAAATATGAACTACATGTCCACACAAGTATGCTAAAGAATTGAACTTCACTCTTAGACTAATAACTTTGTGAATATATATCCTTTCGGGAATATATTTCAGATAAAGTGAACACAAATGGCTTTTGAACAAGTTAAAAATCAAGTAATTTGGATGAGTTTTGGTCAAGAAATTCAACTAAGCAAAATAGACCACCTGTGCACACAACTATATTGAAAAACGCGACTTCACTCTCTGATAGATATCTCACAAAATATAAATCCTTTGAATGATATATTTGGGAAAGAGAAAGTAAATGCAAAGAGCTTTCCAACAACTTAAAAACCAAGCAATTTGGATACGTTTTGGGCGAGAAATGTAACCAACCAAAATAGACTACTTGTCTACATAGGTATGCTAAAAATTGGACTTCACTCTTTGACTGATATCTCACAAAATATATGCCCTTTGAAAAAGGTATTTGCGATAGAATAAATAAACAAGATAATCTTTCCAATGAGTGTTTAAATCCAAGAAATACCTTTATCGATGCCAATGTCTTCATAACACATAGTCATGTTGTGTAGATGATAACAGCATACGTAAATTCTTTTTCTTTGTCCATTCAGAATCTTAAAATAGACAAGCAATACCTCAATCACTAAGCATAGAACTCTTACAAAGCATGCGCATCCATATGAATATATTTAGCTTTTATGCGCTCATCTTTGTATTTCCGGTTTCACAATATAACACTCGCTATAAATTTATACTTGTATCGGAGTCTACGACAGTTTTACAAAACAAACCAAGCAAGTCCACTTTCAATATATATAGGCTACTCAAGCTGCCTTCTATTTCATTTGCGCTGTTGTTCATGAGAAAGGAAATGGAAGCACAAAGCGTTTACATGAAAGATTGGAAAGCTCAAAGTAGCATTGAACTTGAAACGCAAGAATAATTACACATATGAACACATGTCATACACACTAGATATATTGTCGTCGCGTACCAGCAGACTAAGAATCAGAACACTCTCGAACCTTCTTTTTCATTCGTAACAAAGTAAATGTTTCTTGTTCGCTATATAATAGACCCCTTATCATGTGAATCACTTTCTCCAGAGGTTATGCGAATCACTTTCTCCAGAGGTGTCATGAAGCTTCGGTTTCAAAATCAAAGTTTTACTAAAAACATGTTATTCTTGGAGAGATTAGAAAATTCCATTAGAAATCAATACTTACTTGAATTATGAGTTTCAGGAACCCTGATGGGATATTTTAATCATCAATGCGTAATAAAATATCAGAAATAAAATCATCATTTTTCAAAAAGAATGCATGTAAGACAGGTACGTAAATCCTGTCACTCTTGTAAACATGTTCATTCCAAGAAGCCCCCACAGGTCAACAACTTCCCATTTAAACAATTGTCTACGGAAACATAAAACAATTCACATGAATCAGCGACGTGATCAGAAGGGATTAAAGCCCAAAATGTTCCTGTAAAACAAAATGTTTGTTGGAGTGATGATAAGTTTCAAAGTTACACATCAAGTAATTCTCAGACTATGTGTAATGTGCAACTATGTGTAGTGTGCAGTTATCTATTTAATTATTTTTATTGTTTTGTATGCATTAATTTTCAATGATATTCAAACAACTTATCATTGATTACTAGTCTGTCGCAAAAGTTCTAATCATATTATGTATCTCCTGACATAAACAAACATGATATTTGAAGGCATTTTAGCTTGCTCAATCCCTGGATCTCATGAAATATATCTTAAAATAAGTAATATGTTAGTGTTTGACCTTGCTTGCACTATATGTAATCATTGCGAGAGGTTCGTACCATAAAACCCATCTGACACATTGGAAATATCTCAAAAACTCCTTAAATTCGTTATCTATGTATTGGTATCAGAGCTAAAGATGTACGCTAAATCTTGTGAGCATCATGGTCAGTAGCAAATGGAGAGAGCCGCAGTATAGCAATAAGAATAGCAGTAGCTTAACAATTAGGACAATAACCTTGATTAATTTTAATCTTACTGAAAGAAATGCTCCATCTTCTCTTTGGTTCAACAAACGCAAAACTATAGTCCATCAAATAAGTTGAATAGCTCCACCACTCCTATTATCCTCCTAAGGTGCTTGCCACAACATGAATACCTTCTAGATTACTCGTCCTCACATTATTTTGCACAAAGTCTCAAGACTACACGTTGTAAGGACTCAAACCGTAGCAAATAACTAATTCGTTTGTATCTTATGAACCGCATTGCACATCAAACACTCTTCTGGATGTGCGATCAGACAGTGTAGTATGTTGTTTATCATAGTTTCATAATGTTTGCGTGTTAGGAAAAGAACATAGATTGCTGATTGTTAAGGGGAATAAAAAGCATAACTCGTATGTATATTAAAAAAAAAGTTCAGCGCTCATCATACATGCATGAATTTCAAGGCAAGATTACGAAAGCTTAGTACTCAAACTGAGTACCAGATAGTTCTTTAGCCTTCCCTTGATTCTCCCGTGAATTCAGCGTTGGAGATGAGTTAAATGGAAGAAGCAAACTTCATTGCTGAGCCATCAAAAAACGGTAGTGGTAAGATCTATGTTGAGCTCGACAAGCCTTCCCTTGATTCTCCCGTGAATTCAGCGTTGGAGATGAGTTAAATGGAAGAAGCAAACTTCATTGCTGAGCCATCAAAAAATGGTAGTGGTAAGATCTATGTTGAGCTCAACATGTGATGATCCAGGATGACAGGTGCTAGTTTTTTGTTTCTCTGACATGTATAGTGGTCACGCCGGTATATGTCACGGATACTTCATTGAGATTTATTAGATTTATCTACCAAGAGTGATGGCACATTTGTTCCTTGCTAGCTCACTCATTTGCGGACATTAGGTTTTTCCTTATGTACATATCTTTATATATTACACTTGTATTCTTGTTTTTAGGTCATTCTTATACGTTCCTTTTTATGTAATAGAAGAAGAAGAAGAAGATCATTCTTCCTTGCCTCAATCTGTGTGTGTGTGCTTCTCCTTGAGAGTGAGAGTGTATGTGTGAGCTCTCTTCCTTATCTCCTTCCTCGTGACATCGTATTAGAGCCAAAGTGGCTTTAGAGAGCTCGTGGAGAAGGCGACGGTGAAGAGTACGCAAGAAGGCATGGAGAAAACACGATTCACAAACGACCTCCATTTGCTATGAAAATCGGCATGAATGTAGAAGACCTCAAAATATTTTCGATAGGGTCACTTGTTTTTGTCAGATAAAAGTTTCGAAGCCATCTCGACCTCTGTTTCGAGCCCGCAAGGTGGGGCCTGTAGAAAAACTAGGTCAGTTTTAGAAATTGTAGCTTGTGTTGTGTAATAATATATTCCAGATCCAAAATTTCAAGTGATTCCGTGTACTGTTGATACATCAGAACTGTGTTTTCCTGAGATCAAACTTTCACGTCATAGTGCGATAATGTTCAAGCATAAGTGTTGTTTGTAGTGTTTTGTAGTGTTGTGAATTGCTGCAAAAATGGCAAATGCAGATGAAATGAGTCAGCTTATGAGTGATAAGTTGGACAAGAATAACTTGCATGCTTGGAGATTTAGAATGACAAATTTCCTGATGGGAAAAGGCTACTAGAAGTACATCAAAGGAGAGAACGAAAATGCTCCACAGTTACCAAAGAGGAATTGGACTGCAGAACAAAGTAGAGCATATGAGGAACGGAATCAAGGAGCACGAAAAGGTAATTTACTGGCTATTTGTTAGCATACAGGATAGCATGATTGGACACATACAGGATGCCAAGACTCCGAAAGAGGCTTGGAATAGTTTGGTCACATTGTATGAGACCAATACAAAGGCACGAAAATTGCAACTCAAGAACGAGCTGCATACATTGGAGAAAAAGAGCATGTCGATAAGTGACTACACTCTGAAAATCAAAAGCATATGTGAGTCACTTGCATCTATTGGCGTGAATGTAGATGATGATGATAAGGTGGAAGTGTTCCTTTGTGGTTTAGAAGCTACATATAAGTAGTTCAGAACTTCTATACAGACTAGGGAAAATATTCTGAATTTTGCTGATTTGGTATCCATCCTGATTATTGAAGAAAAGAATCTTGGTGAGGATTCAAACTCCCAAGGAAAGCCCAGTTCTGAGCAGGTATTCTACTCTGGCAGAGGAAGAGGCAGAGGTAGAGGTTTTGGAAATGGAAAAGGAAACAGTAACCAAGACCAAGGTCAACAACAGAATCGTGGAGGAGGAAGAGGACAGTTTTGAGGCAGGGGGAGCCAAAGAGGTCGCAGAAATTTCCAAAGAAATGATTCAGGTAATAATAGTAAAGGATGTTGGAATTGTGGTAAACCTGGACACTTTGAACGTGATTGCACGTTGAAGAATCAAAATAACAGAAGGCAACAAAACAACTATACATCCACAAGTACATATGATTATGAGAAGTTGTTGTGTTGTTCATGGTTCAACATCACATGATGAATATGATGTCTGCTGGTGTTTAAAATCGAATGATAATGTTTGGTATGTTGATTCAGGTGCTTCAAATCATATGACTAGTCATGCGGAATGGTTTAGTACTTTGCAGAAATTACCAGCTCTTGGATATGTTGAAACAGGTGATGACACATCACATCCTATTGAGCATACAGGAAACATAGCACTATCGATGGAGGATGGAAAGGTAAAACATCTTGTTGATGTGCTACATGTTCTAAATATAACAAAGAATCTGGTTTCTGTTGGACAAATGGTTGACCAGGGATTACAAGTCAGGCTCAATGTTGATGGATTATATGTGGAAGAGTACAAGCAGGATAGACGATTGGTTGCCAAAGGAAACAAAGTGGGTACGATGTTCACCTTAAATGTGAAGATTCTTGAAATGAATGCAGCCATGTTTGCAAAAGGTGCTCGAGTTATTGCAGATATAGAGGTGTGGCACAAACAAATTGGACATGCAAACTTGCAAAGGTTGAAATTGATGCGGTCAAAGGATATTGTCCATGGACTACCAAATTTCAAAGTTGCAGAAATGCAAAAGGTATATGCATCATGTCAATTTGGTAAACAGCCAAGAGCATCATTTCTACATGACAAGCATGTTAGTGAGAATGTACTAGAAGTAGTACATACAGATGTTTGGGGTCCAGCGAAGACCACAACTATGGGCGGTTGTAGGTTTTATGTTACTTTCATTGATGACCATACACGCAAAGTATGGGTATATTTCATGAAAGAGAAGAGTGAGGTTTTCACTCACTTCCAGAATTTTAAAGCTATGGTGGAAAAGTAGACAGGGAAGTACATTCAAACATTAAGATTTGATGGAGGTGAATACATGTCAAATGAGTTCAATAGTTTTCTAAAAAATCATGGAATTCCGCATCAGTTTTCATGCAGGTACACACCACAGTAGAATGACGTTGCTGAACACAAAAAAAGAAATATTATAGAAATAACAAGAGCCTTGATGGCTGAGAAGAATATGCCTCATTGTTATTGGGCACAAGCTGTGCATACTGCTGTATACATCGTGAACATAACTCTGACTATTGTTGTACATGAAGTTACACGTGAAGAGAAGTTTAGAGGTAAAAAGCCAAACTTATCATATCTGAAAGTTTTTGGCTGTATTGCATATGTACATGTTCTAGATGAGTTGAGGATGAAGCTTGATCTGAAGGCAGAATAATGTGTCTTCATTGCATACTCCCTTGAGCAAAAAGGGTACAAATGCTATAACCCACTCACACGACAGGTGAAGGTGAGCAGAGATGTGGTATTTGATGAAATGTCAAGCTTTTATGCAGATGCCAAAGAAGGACTGAATCTTAAACCAAATGACAAAGAAAATGCTAAAAAATCAAGTGCAAAATCTCAAGTTTTGAGTGGACCGGATGCATCACCACGCAATAGTTCCAACTCAAATCCATGGAGTGGAAGATTGCGTGGAAAGTTTAGTCCAGCAAATTCATCAAATACATCATATAAAGGTAAAGAAAAGCTTTCTGCTGGTAGTAAAACATGTCTAGATTTTGAAGATGTTGATGGAAATTCAAGTGGTTCAAGAAAGAGTCTTGATGAGGAACTTGGATTGCCCTCTGTGAAGACTCCATGAGTAAGAAGGACACATGCAGATGATACAAGGAGAAGTGACCAAGGACCAAGAAGATCTGGGAGGATGCGTAATTCAGTGCAACTATTGACATATGATAGTTACATGGCTCGCCATTGTGCCTACATGACAAAGGTAATACAAGATGCTGAACCTTCTTGTTTTGAAGATACAATTGCTGATTGGGAAAAAGCTATGGATGAGGAGATGGCTACACTTTATGGAAATGATACATGGAAGCTGGTTCCATTGCCACAAGGAAAGAAACCCATAGGTTGCAAATGGGTTTACAAGGTAAAGCATAATGCTGATGGTAGCATAAGTAGGTATAAAGGACGATTGGTAGCTAGAGCATATGCAGAGACATATGGCATTGATTATGAGGAAATATTCAGCCCTGTAGCTAAAATGTCTACTGTCAGAACACTTGTTGCATTAGCTACAAAAAAAAGATGGACTTTGCATCAGATGGATATGAAGAATGTTTTCCTACATGGTGAGTTACAGGAAGAAGTATATATGGACCATCCACAAGGATATGAAGATTCAAAGCATCCTGAATATGTTTGCAAATTGCAAAAGACTTTGTATGGGCTGAAGCAAGCCCCTCGTGCATGGCATGCAAGGATTGTTGATTACTTAACCAGCATTGGGTTTTCTATGTGTGATGCAGATCACTCAGTATATGCAAGGAAGGCTGATGATGGCATCAGTATTGTGGCTATTTATGTTGATGACCTAATTGTAGGTGGTGATAATGAAGGAAGCATTAAAGAGGTTAAGTAACTTCTTATGCAAGAATTTCACATGAAAGATCTTAGTGTGCTGCGCTATTTCTTGGGCATTGAGTTTATACATACGAAAACAAGTATATGGACTTCACAAAGGCAATATGCCTGGAATATGTTGCAAAAGTATGGTATGGTTGGTTGTAAGCCAATTTCTATGCCATTAGATCAGAATTTGAAATTGGATACTACATCAGGTGAAGCATTGGAAAATGCTACTATGTACAAGAAAATTGTGGGAAGTCTTATATATCTCACAATTACAAGGCTTGATCTAAGTTATACTGTTGGACTTGAAAGTCAGTTTATGCAGGTTCCCAGAAAGCCTCATTTGGATGCTCGGAGGTGCACTCTACCTTATGTGAGTGCTACTTTGGATTATGCATTGTTTTATGAGATTGGTGTAGATTTACAGGATTATGGATACACCGATGTAGATTGGGCTGGTAGCATTCCAGATAGAAGATCTACTAGTGGTTTTCTATTCTCAGTTGGGAGTGTAGCTGTTACATGGAGCAGCAAGAAGCAACCCACTATTGCTTTGTCGAGTATAAAGGCTGAGTATAGAGGTGCTACAATGGCAGCACGTGAGGCATCATGGCTAGAAATGCTATTTGCAGATTTAGGTATGGAAGCGAGAAAGCATATCACTATTTATTGTGATAATCTTAGCAGCATAAAGTTAGCACTGAATCCTGTTTTCCATACTAGAACAAAGCATATCGAGGTACATTATCACGTCATTAGAGAGAAGGTATTAGCAGGTGATATTGATCTTGTTTATGTGAAAATAGATGAGCAGGGTTCCTGATATTTTCACCAAAGCACTTGGAGCTAAGAAGTTGAAGAAGTTTCGGGAGATGCTTGTATTACAGGATATGGCGTTGAGCTTGAGGGGGAGTGTTGAGATATCAAGCTCAACATGTGATGATCCAGGATGACACATACCAGTTTTTTATTTTTCTGACATGTATAGTGGTCACGCCGGTATATGTCAAGGATACTTCATTGAGCTTTATTAGATTTATCTACGGAGAGTGATCGCACATTTGTTCCTTGCCAGCTCACTCATTTGCGGACATTAGGTTTTTCCTTATGTACTCATCTTTATATATTGCACTTGTTGTATTCTTGTTTTTAGGTCATTCTTGTACATTCCTTTTTATGTAATAGAAGAAGAAGAAGAAGATCATTCTTCCTTGCCTTAGTGTGTGTGTGCTTCTCCTTGAGAGTGAGAGTGTATGTGAGCTCTCTTCCTTATCTCCTTCCTCATGACAATCTACACTTTGACATCTGACCGTACGTAATTTTAAAAAATATAGAAGTCGCAATTTGCCATGGATTAGAGGATGGATCATGAGATAGTCAGCGCCGGTAGTAAAAGAGCGAATCTATGCATCCAAATTTCACATAAGAAAACTGAAAGAAACTATCATGCTTTCTCTCAGCGATGATGGTTCAGTTGATGCTTTCTCTTCAGCATTGATGGTCTAGTAAAGTTATCATTGCTAAAATTCATAAGTCACCAGAGTGGATTGCTTTCCCCCCTCCTTTTCTTCTCTGCAATTGCGTGCCTCCTTATGAGTTAATAACAGAGGTCCTCTCCGTAGCTAGATGATCTCTCAAAATAGCTCTCTACATTTTCCCTCCTTCAGATACGTGTCGCGCATCCCAGCCAGAGCTCTCTGTTCATGCCTCCTCTCGTCCAAATCTACACAACAAAAAGAAAAACGAGCCCCCACTTCTCCAGCCATTAAGCCTATCTTATCTGCCACAACAACTCCCTTACATATTTTCTAAAAACAAAACCTTGATCCCTCATCTCTCATCTCGCCACGAAGTCTGTTTTCCTTTAGAAACATTCCTGATTTCATCATTATTCTCTCGAGAATAGAATATCATGCAAGTCCCGACTTACTCCATGCTTATCTCGAAAAAGGAAACATTCTAGTAGATACATTTCAAAAACCACTCACGTAATTTACTCACAATATCAAACACATTATTTTCTTATTTTCTTTTTGTTACTTACGTTTTACTTACTTTTTTTTTTAATTTTTATTTTTCATTTGCTTTTTAATGTTTCATTGTTTCAATGCGTTTCACTCCTACTTTAGAAAATATAAGATTTCACACATATATTTATAGGTTCATATACACAATTTAATTCATAGATATATTACCTTTCACATACAACCTTATAGATACATAGTCACACATATATCACACGTAAGTTTCTAGCCTTCTTCAAGGTTGTGCTCTTGCGTAATTTTCTTTCAAGAAAATGAACCTCAGATCTCCTTCCTCTTCCATCGAGCTTGTATGAATTGGTGGGCTCTCAAAACTTCCATGGATGGACTCCTCCAGCTAGAAGCAGTCCTTCTCTTGAAAGCTTCCTCAAGCTTCTCTCACGTGTCAAGCACTTGTTGAAACCTGAAATCAAGATCTAACTTGTCCCACGAAGTACTTCTTTGAAAGATAAAATTAAAATCATCAAACTCTCATTAAGAGAATTAATATCCTAAAGAGAAAAAGACTCTTGAGCAAAACAAATTTCTTCATTTCTTATTGAAAAAGGGGAGAGAGGATCTCTCTGACACCGCAGCAACATTATCATTGTTCAGAGAAGTGTTACTCCTACTTATCTTGTAATTATTGTGATTTTGAAGAACTTTAATGAAGAATTCTATATTTTCTACCTAGTGCAAGTCTAATTCTCTCTTTGTTAGATCAAAACGTCGTTGAATAATATTCTATCACAGCAGAAAATTGCTAAATATGAAGTCTGTTAATGAGTATTTTTCTCTGTGTGAGTACATCAGTGCTGAAGTTGAATTCCTTGGAAGTTTGTAGTGTGTGTAGTAGCTATGTGTTCCTGAACCCAAACAATAAGAATTAAGGATAACTATAATATTCAATTTCCAAAGAAAATAATTTTTACCATCTAACTTGCCTTCAATGAAGATTGGTTGATGAACCCATAGTGTTTGCATTTCCCACTCCTTTTCACTAACTCCATTTCGAATTCCACTTCTCGATGCTAACACCTCCATAGTGCTGAAGCCTTTCTATCCCATGAACTTGAATCCTTGAAGCCTTTGCCTCAAACTTTAGCAATGAAGCTTTTAGCTCTTGAGAACACTAGTGTTGAAGCCATTGCCAAACTTTGGAGTTGAAACATTTACCTCTCGCAAGCCTTTGAATGTTAAAGCCTGACTTTCACACATGGTAGAGTTGATCCCTTGGGCTCCACAATCCCTACAATATTCTATACCTTGCTAAGCTCTAATACCATGTAAGAAAAAGGAAAATAAATAAATAATGATTGAGTGGTGGGCTAGTGGTGTAACTCTAATGCCATGTAGAGGTTACCGCAACATATATATATGATCAAGGTTAGATAGACAGAGAGATATTGCTACTTATGGGAATAACACAAGAGATTTGGTTATAATGGAAAGTGGACTCAAGATGAGTAGAATATGAACTCGACTCAATTCAAAAAACTCGTAACTCTTAATACAATGGAACTGAAATGCTACACAATATATAGATGATTCTATCCACTCATGCACTCCCTAGAGCTTATATGTTGATCTAGATAGAATCCAGGTGAATGGCTATAGGTCAACACAATGGGTACTAAGATGGACACCCTAATGGTTCCAAACACCAGAAACTATGATTCTATATGGCAAGGGGACCATCCTTTTAAGGTCCTCTAAGCCTAAGTCTCCCTCGCAATGTTCTAGGCTCGTGGTAGCTTGATCCATGCCCAAAATAATATCTATCATTGATCTTTGGGGTAAATCCAATGGTAGAAAGATAGGTCAACAACCATTTGTTTGTAGCCCTTGATATTTCTTAATCCACATTGCCCACATCAAATACACCCTTCCCAAGTTAAGAAAGCTAGTTTTGTTTTTAGCCCTTGATTTGGATTGATCCTCACACCAGATCAATCCCAAATTCAATGGCTTAGAAGTAACCATCCAAACTATCCATGTATAGTCTATTCAAAATCAGGATCCTACCATTATGCAAGACTCTCAAATGGCTTCTCTTCATAATGGTGGCCTTACAAATAGAGTGTTACAGAGAAATGGTGGTGTTACATAAGGGTGATGCATTGAGCATATCTAATAACAACTAGAAGTGGGCATAATAGGTTACTTCTTGCTGAACCAAGAGATGCATGAGCTACCAAGCATGAAGCCAAATCCACTGGTGGACACATAAGTGTCATACCAAGTACCCTAATCAGAGTCAGAAAAAAACATGTTGATCTAGCGCTAGTGATACCCCTTGAGATAAAACAATCCAAGTACCCGAGTACCACTCAAGTAGTGAAAGATGTCCTCAACTGCGTATCAATGCTTGACGCCTGAGCAATGCATAAAGCTACTCATATGTGAGACAACAAAATAAATATCTAGTTGAGTAATGCATAAGTAAATCAAGCATCCAACAACCTATTGATAGAGAACAATATCAAATGCATCTGCAACATCATGAAGAATCAACATTAAACTTGTCTCCATAGAAGTGGCAATAGGTTTGCAGTCTTCAAAGAAAAAGTGTTGCAATAATGTGTCAATATATTTTGTTTCACACAAACCTAGTCTGCAATCAACATGCATAAACTAAATGTACAAACAATGATTCAAATGCCCCAAATATCACATCTCAAATATGGCATGCAAAGCAGCCATAAAATCAGCAATATGCTTCTCATTACAACCTGTGAGCAACATGTCATCAACATAGACAACAATGATCATAAGCAAATCATTTGCATGCTTAACATATAAGATGCTCTCAATTGGAATATTCTCAAAACCATGCCCAAACAAGTACGAATGTATCTTTTTATACCAAGCATGTGGTGTTTGTTTCAAACCATGTAATGCCTTTTTCAAATTGCACACTTTGTTTTCATGCCCTTTTTGCACAAAATCACCAGGCTAAAAACATACACTTCTTCATGCAAGTCACCATTTAGAAATGGAGACTTAATTTCCAACTAATGTACCTTCCAACCATGACTAGTTGCAAGTGCACATATCCTATGAAAAATAGTCAGTTGGCATGTAGGTGCAAAGGTTACATCAAAATCAATGCCTCTTTCTTCAGCATAACCATTTACAAGTAGCCTAGCCTTATACCTCTCAATTGCTCCATCACGCTTATGCTTTAGCTTGTATACCCAATTAGTTCCAATGGCCTTCTTGCAAGGAGGCAATTCACATAAAGAACAAGTACCATTTTTCATAATAGCATCATATTCTAATTGCATAGTAGCGATCCAATTTTCAAAATTTTGTGCTTCATCAAGGAAATAGGCTCATTCTCATCAAGAGACTAGAGGCAACCATAGCATAGCAATTTGATGCAAAGAAGCACTATGAGAGCCTGAATGAGTGCAATATGATAGAGGTGCATCTAATTTGCTATCTTATAAATTCTAGACCAGCCATTTAGGCATAGTTTTTGCCTCCTCTATATTAGTTCTCTCATCAATAAGTGCATCATGTAAATGTGTGCATTAGAAATGAAATGATCTGCATGATCATGTGAAACCTGTATAGGTTGAGACACTGCCTCATTTGGACTAGCACCAGACTTTCAATCTATAAAAAGGGGGAGCAAAGTATCATACACATCTTTGGAGCTAATTGATGCCTCCTTAGTACATGAAAGTAATGGCTGAATAGCTTCTTCCATGAAAATGACATCATGCCTAACCAAAATGCGTTTAGTCTATGGATGATATAGACAATAGCCTTCTGTTTCATAACTCTACCCAACAAAAATACATTCACTGCTTTATCATCCAATTTCCTACATTGGTGTTCATGCACTAATGCATATGCCAGACAAACAAAGACACACAAGTGAGCAATAGATGTGTAGAATTAGGAAATTTCTTCTTACTAATAGATGAGCTTCATTTACCTTTACCCTTCTCACTAGCCCAAAAAGCTTGATCTACAACACACACAATGGACCTGTTCTATCTAGAATAATCATCTTGCAACATAATAGAGAGGAAATCCTCAAATGTTAAGGCATTTCAATTTCCTTTCATCATCAATCAAAGAGTAGAAGCAAAAATATGATATGATTTGTCTAAATTGGCACAAGGCATCAGAATAGCTATCATTACCCTATCCAATGGCCAACTTATCACTTTATTAGAACTAGATTATGTGCCTCATTGTTGAAGGATACAACATGTATTTCTTGGATCCACTTCATTTTCATCATCGTTTGTACCTTTTTCTACCTTTCATTTAGTTAATAAAGCACTCTTGTATAGGTGTGTGTGAGTGCCACACTAGAGAATAAGTGGGATTCATTCTCCTTTCAGTTGAGAAATCCCACATAGCATGCTTTTTTGCCATTTTGTATATAAAGAGGTCTCCACCTCTTCTTTTGGGAGAGCTCTTTCATTTAGTTAGTAAAGCACTCTTGTATAGGTGTGTGTGAGTGCCACACTAGAGAATAAGTGGGATTCATTCTCCTTTCAGTTGAGAAATCCCACATAGCATGCTTTTTTGCCATTTTGTATATAAAGAGGTCTCCACCTCTTCTTTTGGGAGAGCTCTTTTGAGAAGTAATGAGATTATGCTAGTTTGTAGATAGACTCTTGCTCTCTCATCGTCATGATGTGCGTGCATGCTTGTTCTCTTCTTGTCTAACGCTTGTGACACGTTGATGTATGATTACGTCGTTATTATACTTGTGATTACGATTAGGTGTATCATTCGCGATGCTTAGGTTGGTTGTCACTTACGTGATGGTTTATGACGTGAAGAGACGTGTATGCAAGCTTTTCATGATGATTTTTTTTTAGTTCTTCATTTCATTACGCTCTTGTGAGCACTTGCGGCTTGCAAGATTTACAAAAACTTGTTGAGATGAGCCTTTTTTGGTGTGATGAAGATCCCCTTTTTGGGTGACTAATCCACCATGTGTGGCGATTCTTCAAGACACGAGTAGAATAGGCATAGTTTTAGAAATCTTTGAGTTATTTCTTCTCTTAACTTTGTCGATTTTTTGTTAGTCATGTGTAAATAATTTTATTGTGGGGTTCTTCTACAAAAATCAATGGAGTTTTGGCTCATCATCTTCATCAACAAACTGGGGAATGGTATTCTCTTCAACCACTTGACAGGACAAGCCGTACATCACACTTTCTGATCGCCCGGCTGCTAGCTATGAAGGGCCTTCTTCCATATGAAGGACACACTGCATGAAGGCTATCAGAGGACGGCTTTGAAGGTCGATGATGCCACGGAGAGCGCGAAGGACACTCTACAGGATGCATACGGACAGGGCAAGCGTGGAACTCAAGAAAAAGCAAAAGAAGTAAAGCAGGGGGCTCAAGAAAGAGTGGACGCAAGGAAGCATGGTATGCAGGAAAGCGCAAAGGGCTTCCAGGACAGAGCTGGACAGATGGAGCAGGCGACATATGAAACTGCAGAAGATATCAAGCATGGTGCTCAAGAATTTCCTCAGTAGCTAACTACCATGGACGCACCACTCATTGAGTTCGAGTTTGTTGGGCCTGATCATCAGCCTAAAGCGTTCGGTCCATCATGCTCTGTAAACAGACGCAACTGCTCACTTATACAGTCATCATGGAAAGAGTGTGAACGATAGAACACAGAAAATTGCACAAAAATCAACTTCATTCATTTCTCTCACTGACTGGAGAAGGAAAGAAGATAGAAAATGAGGTTGCACTACAACAGATAAATCATCTTCGACAAAGAAGATGGAAACATTCGAGGGAGTTTTGTGTTGCAGAAGTGAAAGGGAAAAATGGGTGCTCCCAAGCAGAAATGGACGTCGGCTGAAGTGGCAGCGCTCAGAGCCGGAGTAAAGGAACATGGGTTTGGAAGATCCTGCTAGCTACTCGCTCTATTGTGGATCTGAAGGACAGGAGCTTCGCTCCCGAGATGATGGTGTCTCAGATCTCACTATAAGGCGCAGATCCTAGTGTGGAGAAAGCCATGCTAGATGTCGATGATGCTCGATTCAAACTCACAACAGCACAGGAGGTTGCACGAGCAGTTGCTGTGGCCATGGCAGAAGCAGAGGCATCTGCAGCAGCTGCAGAGAAAGTAGCTAAGAAGGTGAAGTATTTCGATGGCGTGCACCACACTGGACTCTCCTTCTCGAGAGCTCCACGACGATATGCTCAAAGTAGAAAACCGAGCTCTGATCGCCACACACAGTACTCCGCACAGATGTTGTAGAATACGCAGAAAACGCAGTACACAGGGGGCACGAAGACAGACTTCTTAGGTCTTACAAATGCGGTCGAACTTACAGTCTGTGACTGACCAGGCCACTATATGTTTTATTAAAGAACATATACAAAGAAGTGTCCGGTGGCCATTTGGCCTTTCACATGGACACTAACGGTAACAATCTCCCACTAAAGGCCAATATGGCCAGAGTAACTATGGGAGAAAAAAGAAAGAATGATAAAGAATACCTGAGTGTAAGTATACAAACTATACCTCCCACCTGATGGGCATGTTACACAGTATACAAGTGACTGTGTAAGATCAAGAATCAAGTAACCCCCATCAAGTGAC
Source organism: Ceratopteris richardii (assembly GCA_020310875.1). Taxonomy (NCBI): domain Eukaryota; kingdom Viridiplantae; phylum Streptophyta; class Polypodiopsida; order Polypodiales; family Pteridaceae; genus Ceratopteris; species Ceratopteris richardii. Next base: position 87,795,896 of record CM035413.1, on the reverse strand, counting down.
AACAGTGTCGAAAGCTATCCTGTGGTAGAGCTTTAGTCAAAGCATCTGCAGCATTATCTCGAGTGTGAACCTTCTCAAGAATAATGCTCTCAGTGGCTAAGCAATCTCTAATGAAGTGATACCTCACCTCAATGTGCTTGGTCTTTGCATGATAGACCGGATTCTTAGCCAAAGCAATGGCACTCTGACTATCACTGAGCAAGTGAGGTACATGCTGAGGCAAACCCATATCACAAGCAAGACGAGAAAGCCACAATGCTTCCTTACATGCCTCACTTGCTGCAACATACTCTGCTTCTGTGGTGGAAACAGCTGTACATTCTTGAAGACGAGATCTCCAAGAGATAGCACCTCCAGCAAAATGAAAAATGTACCCTGATGTAGACTTACGATTGTCTACACAACCAGCATAGTCAGAATCTGTGTAACCAATAATGGATGCTTTCCCTCTACCTAAGCATAGACACTTGTCCTTAGTGCCACTCAGATATCTCAAAATCATTTTGACCGCTTCCCAATGTTTCTTGCCAGGATTAGACATATATCTGCTCACAACTCCCACTGCAAATGCAATGTCTGGTCTCGTAGCTACCATAGCATACATGAGACTACCAACAGCAGACTGATAGGGAATTTTGGTCATGAATTCCTTTTCCTCATCTGATTTGGGGCAGTCATCCTTGCTCAATTTCACATATGTGGGTAAAGGTGTACTCAATGCCTTTCCACCCTGCATATTGAATCGATGAAGTACTTTGGATATGTACTCACTTTGAGACAAGTATATGCATCTTTTACTCCTATCACGAGTAATGCGCATGCCAAGAATATGTTTGGCATCCCCCAAATCCTTCATATCAAATGTCTGACTCAACTTCTTTTTGAGAATTGACAAATCATAAGAGGACTTCCCAGCAATCAACATATCATCGACGTAAAGTATCAAGCATATCAAGCTGCCATCAGAACATCTCTTTGTGTAGAGACAATGATCCTCATTGCTCCGAGAATAGCCTTGGGACTTCATAAAAGCATCAAACTTTTGGTACCATTGTCTAGGAGACTGTTTAAGTCCATACAAGCTCTTCTTGAGCTTACAAACTAGACTTTCCTTGCCAGGAACTACATAACCCTCTGGTTGTTCCATATAGATCTCATCTGTAAGATCTCCATGCAAGAAAGCTGTTTTCACATCCATTTGGACTAGCTCTAAGTCCTCCATTGCAACGAATCCAAGCAACATGCGCAAAGTAGTCATCTTGACCACTGGGGAGAAGATTTCCTCAAAATCAACACCATGTTGTTGCTTAAAACCCTTTGCAACAAGTCGTGCTTTATATTTTGGAGAAGCACTATCTGATGTGAATTTCAGCTTATATACCCATTTACATGGTAAAGCTTTCCTTCCCTTTGGCAAAGGTACTAAGTCCCAAGTACCATTCTTGTGAATAGAATCCAACTCACTCTTCATGGCACGCTCCCACTTGACATGATCCTCTGTCTGCATAGCCTCTTTGTAGCAAGAGGGCTCACCGGCATCTGTTAGCATAACAGAATCTAAACCTGGAACATATCTATCAGGTGGATATGAGACACGTGCAGAACGTCTCAATGGTTGCTGAACAGGAACATGTGCAGACTGATCTGAATGGACATTCTCTTGAACATCCCTATGTGCAGCATTTTTATGCATGCTAACCGGAGGACTAGTATCCTCAAACACCACTCTTCTCACTTCAACCTCCTTAATCGGCTGTTTATGCATCTTAGACTCATTAAAAATGACATCACTACTTCTGATCACTGACCGTGTTTCAGGATCCCATAAGCGATATCCAAATTGTCCTTCTCGACCATATCCAAGAAAAATGCATTTCTTTGACTTATGGTCCAACTTCTGTCTAAGATTCTTGGGTATATGAACATATGCTTCACACCCAAAAACTCGAAGATGATCATAATATGGTGGTTTCCCTGTCCATAACTCTTGTGCCACTTTCAGACCTTTGGCAGTACTAGGTGAAAGGTTAATCACATGAACTGCAGTCAATACTGCTTCTGCCCAAAAACCTTGTGAGAGGTTTGCATGATGCAACATAGAGACTACTCTATCTTGAATAGTTCTATTCATCCTCTCAGCTACACCATTCTGTACTGGGGTATAAGGAGCTGTAAACTCTCTACGAATCCCTCTACACTGACAGAAAAGGCTGAATTCATGTGAGGTATACTCACCCCCATTATCTGAACGTAAAGCCTTAAGCTTAGTTCCTTTTTCAGTCTCAACTGAAGCAAGCCATTTTCTGAAAGTAGGGAATACATCATCCTTCGATTTGATAGGATATACCCAGACTTTTCTAGTAGCATCATCTATGAAAGTAACAAAGTAAAGAGAACCACCTAAGGACCTAGTGGGCATAGGACCACACACATCTGTATGAACAAGATCTAAAGGCTGAATTGAAGAGTCAATGTGCGTTTTATGCACATTTCTGGTTTGCTTTCCATATTGACAATGCTCACAAAATGAAAAATCAGAGAAAGATAACACAGGTAAGTAGCCAGAACGAGAAAGATTTTCCATTCCACTACGAGATATATGGCCCAAACGACCATGCCAAATACAAGCCATAGGCTGTTCAGTAACAGCTAACAAGTGTTCTTTCTGTGATACAAATAAAGGGTAAAGTGAGCCAACTTTCCTTCCTTTTGCAATAACCATATTGCCCTTTGATATACGAAAGGACTGAGCATAGAAGACCACCTTGTAACCAAGGTCATCAAGTTGACCAACTGACATCAAACTGCGTGATAACTGAGGTACATGGCGTACATTATGCATAGTAAATTTTGAACCGTCAATGAACTGCACAACCACATCTCCAATCCCCACAACATCACACTGGTAAGAGTCACCAAGTCTCACGGTACCAAGAGACTTTGCTGCATAATTAGAGAACCATTCTCTATGTGGTGTCACATGGAAAGAAGCACCAGAATCTAGCAGCCAGGTGTGGGAAAGAGAATCAGCCATAAGTGCCTCAGATGGCACAGTACTATCAAGTGTCAACACATCAGCATCATCAGAAATAGCATTAATTTCTTCAATCTTCACAGTCGAAGTAGATGGTGCAGGTAACTGTTTAACATGCCCATCAACATTCTGTCCTTTACCTTTAGCATTCTTTAATGCATAACAGTCTTTCTTCATGTGTCCTTTCTTATGACAATAATGGCATTCAATATCCCTCTTCCTTGATTTACTTCTGCTCTTATTCCGTTGACCATTCTTTTCCTTGTTCTTGCTCCTGCCACGTTGTTGATTCTTTCCTTGGTAAGAATCACGAACATTATATGCATCTCCACTCTGAGTGCCAACCATAGATTTTCTACGAATCTCCTCACTCAAGAGTGCTCCACATATGTCATCATAGACGAGTTTACCACCTGGTGCACTATTGCTAATAGCCGTGCAAAATGTATCCCATGATGATGGCAGGGTGCATAACAGCAATACTGCTTTCATTTCATTGTCCATATCCATTTTCTGAGCCTGTAACTGGGAGAATATGGCATCAAACTCATTTAGATGAGCAGCAACACTATCTGTGTCCTTCATACGAAGGTCGTATAATTTTCTCATCAGATATACTTTATTTGATGCCGTCTCTTTTTCATATGTATTGCATAACTTCTTCCAAAGCTCCTCTGCACTTTCACAGTCTAATACTGTAAAGTAAACATTATCTGCTAGGTGCAAGCGAATGGTAGACCTGGCCATTTCATCTAACTCATCCCAATCATCTTCATCCATGTCAGCAGGCTTCTTTGAAATCCCATTTACTGGCTTCCATTGCCTTCTTTGAATCAGCACATCTTTAATCTGATTCTTCCATAGAGCAAAGTTTGTGCCATCAAATTTTCGGATCTCAAAATGGTCTTTGCCCTGCAAGTTATAGCTCCTCCTCGGAACGCTAGCACTAGACCCTGATCCACCGGATGTGCCTGAAACCTCTGATGCCATGATCGTAGAGAACTGAATAGAATGATAATGGAGCTAGAAGAGTCCAAACACCAACAAATAAGTGTATCAAGGAGTAAATCGACCACTATATAGTTGACTAAACCAGAAATCTGGAAAAATTTTGCCAGAGTATCCTCTGCAAAATTAGCATATGACCAGTGTCAAAGTATCATAAAACTGCAAGTACTAACATGTCTACCTGCATAGTGAATCACTGACTCCACTGCATATAATCAGTTACCCAATAGAAGCCAACTAGGCTTATCGAGCACCTATGAACAACTATCATACATCTCCTATGGCGAGGCTGGGTAAGTCTTCCACCTGCATCACTGAAGAGACCCCGACATCTGGGTGTCTCCCAGTTAAGAAAACCTCACCACGACCCTCTTTATCAAACGTAAAAGGCTTTATGCAAAGAACGTAACCGCTATATCAATGCCCACATGGACGTACATAAGCGGTATCCACAGAAGCGTACATGGTGTGTATGTGCTCAATATATGCAGTAAAATGACACTGAAAGGCTGAATACACAGCCCAAAAAACTAGCCAATAACACCTGCAAGTGTCTGTCAACTCTGATGTTTTAGGCTTTAAAAACCTGCATAAATTTGCAGCGACTGCTCCCACCAAAACTGAAAACCCCTCGAGAAACCTGTAGTTTTACGAGTGTGGCTGAAAATACAGCCCCAAAGGTTGATATTTATTGTCTGAGAAGTACAAGGAACACTCTTCTTGATGTTCTTGGACCTGTGTGAAGAGAACTACGTGCGAAAGTACTCCAAAATGGCTCCAAAAACACCCCAAAATTGCTTCAGAAATAGGCTTTAAAAGCAAAAAATGAAGCTTTGAGGGACCAAAACTTGTTCAAGGTAATGCCAACCTTAGTCTTTCCCCTTCTTCAAACACCACAAGAGTGTAGCTTAGTGGCAAGAGATTGCCGCGGTTAAGCGAGCTCTGGGGGGAACAGTACTGGGATGGGTGACCTCCCGGGAAGTACCGGGAACCTCTATATTCCTTGATCGTTGAGGTCCTCCCTCGCGCGCAGCCAACGGCGCCAACGGTGACTTCGGTGACTCGGATGACAAGGTATGCCAAGGTCTATGCCTTGGTCGCCGCCTTAGTCGCCGCCTTAGTCGTAAGCCTTGGAGAAAACAGGAACAAAGCTTTTTGCCTCGAACTGCTCTGATACCAGTGAAGTATTTCGATGGCGTGCACCACACTGGACTCTCCTTCTCGAGAGCTCCACGACGATATGCTCAAAGTAGAAAACCGAGCTCTGATCGCCACACACAGTACTCCGCACAGATGTTGTAGAATACGCAGAAAACGCAGTACACAGGGGGCACGAAGACAGACTTCTTAGGTCTTACAAATGCGGTCGAACTTACAGTCTGTGACTGACCAGGCCACTATATGTTTTATTAAAGAACATATACAAAGAAGTGTCCGGTGGCCATTTGGCCTTTCACATGGACACTAACGGTAACAGAAGGCTCAAGCACTGAAGCTATTGGATGGCTCCGTGTGCTACTCTGAAAATGCTGCGCAAGAAGCACGGCAAGTATTCCGTTCTGTGTTGTTCTCCTGCTACCTGTGACTGTGCGCACAGACAAAGACGAAGATGCTAGTCACACAGATAAAGACAGATGTGAATGGATCAGGTACGAGGGCAAAAAAACATCCGGTGCCAGAGAAAATGGATTAATCCTCAACGCTGCAGTGAACATCTGAAAATACTGTTGCTGAACCCACATATGTGTGCACCGTGCGGTGATGTTCAATGTAGTAGCCAAAGATTGGAGCGCAATTGTCAGGCGAGAGAAGATAGATGGAATGAAGCTCTTCACGTGCGTGGAGAGTAACAGAGATAGACTATGGAGGACGGGTGTCACCTACTGTAGCGCTTCAAAAATCCATGAAGCATTCAAAAGGTCCATACTGGGGCTTCATTGCATCCGGCATTCACTACATTCGGTGTACCTGATTATGCACGAAATGCTGATATTGTAGCGGCCGATGCTGAGCAATGACAATTTTGTCCAGGATCAGTGCATGAGATGTCTGCAAAAACACAGAGATAAATGCGGATCTGGATTAATCATCAGCCGCTACTGTCAAAGCCAAGGAAAAAGGGAGGTGTACAAGTGCAACTGCGGGACTGAGAGTGCAGGTAACCATGCGCACGTCAGAGAGCCAACGTGGACAGTAGTGCAACCTCTTACAACTTCAAAATGGGACTCCTAGCTGCTCCTGAATTCACATTGATGAACGCCAAAATGATGGACGAATTGTGCGACTTGACTATAGATTCTTTGAATGGGGACCTTGTTCAGCTCATCCTCTTGGGTGGCCAAATTTCACGCATGTGGGTGGTCAAGAGAGTGCAGTTTTATGTAAGCTATGATGTCATGCAATTTGTTCTGATCTGTATCCATTCAATGGATGTGGTGCTGAAAATGTGGCTACAACATTTATTTTAAAAAAGGTTGCATCCGATGTTCATTTGACATTTGTGAATTGCAAATATGCTTTCACATTTTGTCTCAAGGATATGCCACATGCACGGCTCATGTAGTGCTTTGTAAAGGGACTAGACACCACTATGCGTGAGCATAGTAGGACCTTCCCAATGACCTTAGCTTCCAAAGCCTCTTAGTGTATATATATCTATAGCCACTTGTAAAGGGAGTATGAACAAGCAAAGCTTCTTGGTTTCAATAATTATGCAGAGGTAAGCCTGGCAAGAAAATGGCAACACTAGAGAAGGCTGAGGAACTGTTGGAAGATCTGCGCAGCACATCATGGGAACCAACTCTTAAAGATTTGGAAGACTTGAAGGCATATGCAAAAAGCCAAGTGACTGGCGCTGCTGGTGAACCTGAACGATATCCTGGTGACGGGTAAGGCGCTTGATAGTCCTGAGTCCGCCTTGCAACAGGCCGCTCTTTTTGAACGAGCAAATAACGCCTTGCCGTGATTTCTATATTTGGTTCTAAATGCACGATGTATGAATGTATTAGGTAGATTTTGGATTCATTTGAAAGGTTTGCATGCATTAACGTTAATGAGCATACATGTGTATGAATTTCTAGCATTTTAAATCGGGCATCCCTTGGCATTCTGTATGGGCGGCAATCATTACCTCAAAATGCATTTATTGCTCAATTGGCATCAAATTTAAGGCCGTCCAAGTTCTCATGAACCTGCTATGCCTGCCCTTCGATGTTTTGCCCACTACATCTTGATTCTTTTAAAGCATCACTTGTTATGAATGATTCAAGCCATCTGCTGTCTAGCATTAATGCATTAAAAAGGATGAGTGAGAACACAAGAATACAAGCACTAGGATAGAACTTCGAGGAAAATGTTGGTATTGACACGAATTCCTGCATTTGTCAATCGATTGATATCAATTTATTTCTTTCTCTTAGGTGCTTAAAGTTATGCGAAGGAACTTACACATTTGAGGCATGACTAATTTTTCATTCTAGGACTTTTCAAATTTTGTATCATAAATAGGTTAATGCTAAAGTCTCTTTTGATTCTTGCTTGAAGAACCCCATTAGAACTTATTTACACATCTTAGAAAACATTCAAAAAACACACACAAAACCTCAAACAAATTCTAAAAAACTCTTAAAATACCAAACAAATATTAAAAACACTCAAAAAACCAAAAATTGTTTCAACAAAACATGGGAAAGAAAAAGGCAAAAGAGAGAAGGAAGGGGAAAAGGTTGCACAAAATAAGGAAGAAAAAATTGAAATGCATGCAGTAATCACACATGATCAAGGTGAAAATAGAGAAAATTTACGAGGGGTAGAGGAAATTGGTGGGATTTCTAAAGGGGTGGGTTCCATAGTTGCAACTAGGGAACATAGCAACACTTTTGTAAATGTATTCATTGGTCATGACCATAGAAATATGTGTGCTTACGTTAACCCTAATTGTGAGTGGAATTTAATTCATATTGATTTAGTGACTATTATTTTGGACAACATCCAACTAACCACGCATTCCCCTATCCTCATGAATGGTGAAAATTATGATTGCATGGGTCAAGTTGTGTTGCCTATTGTGGTGAATGGTATGGAATTTTTTGAAACATTTTTTGTCATGGAAGGTATAGATGAAGACTTGGTCATAGGCACTCAAAGGTTTTTTGAACATCAAGGGTTTGAAGCGCCTTGTCCATCTATTATGTCCATCCCCACTAGTGAGTCTTTTGGAAATCCTAATGATTATCCTCATTGTATGGATTGTGGACATAATCATCTATTCAAAGATTGTGCTCTTAATTCACAAAATAGTCTTTCCACTCATGCTTTTTCATCTAACCTTTCTTTGAGTAAGTCACAGGAAACCTTGACGAATGATGAAGTGGAGGACTCCAAGTGCTTGGAGGATATGGAAGGGCCCTCCCTTCCTCTAAGTTTGGAATCTTCTCACGAATTTTGTATGAGTTCTATGGAAGATAAAGTGATATCTAGAGATTCTATGTGTAATACAGATAAATGCATCGCTGAATCTCCAGATCTATCTCAAACCACACAACCCTATGATCCATTGGATGAGCATGATGTATGTAAAAAAACTCAACCTTTGTTGAATTTCCCTTGTGAAGATGAGTTATCCCTAAAGACTCACATAGAAGGCCCAAAAGACCCTATTGCCAAAAAAAAGAAATCACCTTCCCTTTGTAATGTAAAGCAAATTTGGGTGGCCAAGAACTTACTTAGAGCCCAACCAAATCGCACTATGATATGGGTACCAAAGAAAGCTCTTATACAAACTCAACCCCCTCATCTACGGTCTAGATTCACCATGCCTTATCATCAACAACGAGCACTTCTCACCAAGGGATCCAAAGAAATCAAGCCAACACTTAGAAAAGATCCAAGGAGAAACCTCAAGGCTAAGACCAACAAAGCGAAGACATATTGGCGGCCTAAAACCTCTTCGTGCAGCATCCATGGGTGTCGGACCCAACCTTGCCCAATGCACAGCATATGTTTAAGATGCACACCAAGTATGCACACGAATAGGGCCTCATCCAAAGGCCAAGCATTAGGCACACTTAGTTTAACCCAGGCACAAAGAGGGCACATGTACATAGATTTGAAAAATTTTCTTTTCATTTTTCTTTTTTCAGGTTGGTGGATAAAGGTGGCATCCATTTCAAATGGTTGATAGAAAAGAAGCGGCTCTTGGAGTTGGACATTTGGAGACAGCCTCATCATCGCCTCACCCTTGAGCACTTTGCTCAAGACCCATCCATTTTTGCACCATTTTTTTTTGTATGCATCTTTAGAGTATGCATAAGATAGGGTCACATTACAAGACCGTGCATAGACACTTTTTTGTTTTCCGCCCATGCACCCTTAGTCCCCACTCATGCATTTGGACTAAGAAGAGATGAATTAATTTCATCTATTTGTATATATATCATCTACATTTTTGTCGTATCATTCTCATGCATCATCCATCCATTACCACCAAAAAAAAAAAAAAAAAAAAAAAAAAAAAGAGAGATAATATATATATATATATATATATATATATATATTTCTAGCATATTCATCCATATGAGGCAAAAGAACCAAGTTAAAGCACTCGACTCCAAACAAAAAGCAAGATGAAGAAAAGCAATAACGCAAAGCACTCCAATGGTGCAAGGATCATGCAAATCAAAAGGGACTCCTACACGCTCTTCCACAGAAGCTCCATACTGGCAAAAGCTTTGTCGAGGACGACAAAGTCAAGGAGGGGGGGAGTGTTGAAGGATACAACATGTATTTCTTGGATCCACTTCATTTTCATCATCGTTTGTACCTTTTTCTACCTTTCATTTAGTTAATAAAGCACTCTTGTATAGGTGTGTGTGAGTGCCACACTAGAGAATAAGTGGGATTCATTCTCCTTTCAGTTGAGAAATCCCACATAGCATGCTTTTTTGCCATTTTGTATATAAAGAGGTCTCCACCTCTTCTTTTGGGAGAGCTCTTTCATTTAGTTAATAAAGCACTCTTGTATAGGTGTGTGTGAGTGCCACACTAGAGAATAAGTGGGATTCATTCTCCTTTCAGTTGAGAAATCCCACATAGCATGCTTTTTTGCCATTTTGTATATAAAGAGGTCTCCACCTCTTCTTTTGGGAGAGCTCTTTTGAGAAGTAATGAGATTATGCTAGTTTGTAGATAGACTCTTGCTCTCTCATCGTCATGATGTGCGTGCATGCTTGTTCTCTTCTTGTCTAACGCTTGTGACACGTTGATGTATGATTACGTCGTTATTATACTTGTGATTACGATTAGGTGTATCATTCGCGATGCTTATGTTGTATCTTCTTGTTGATGACGTTGTTAATCATATGTTGACGAAGCGCCATTACGTCTGCTGAGTGCTTCTACGCAAACATTTGGGTCTCATGAGATGCTTCCTGGTTTGACAAGTATGAGTTGTGATGCTACAACGTCAACACTCATCTTAGACAAAACGTTATTTCTGTGTCTAAACTCGCCACCCCTAATATTTTCGTCCTGTTTACACACTCTGCTTGTGTAATTATACGTAAGGCCTCCTTTCGATATACTAGCGCAATTCATTGTCCTTGAATTGTCCTTGAATTCATTGTCCTGTTTACACACTCTGCTTGTGTAATTATACATAAGGCCTCCTTTGGATATACTAGCGCAACTCATTGTCCTTGAATTGGCCATCTTTACCTACTTGGGCAAACTCATTATCCGTCCATTCCATGGAGTGCAACCGAGGGCAAACTTGACCGCTCCACAACATTATTATGGCATTATTGCCTTGGGCATGTCAGCACATGAACAATGCATACTATTTCCGAGCAAAAACTTGCTTCACACTTAACTTTACGTAAGGTTCCCAAAATCGACTTGTGAAGGGTGTTTATTTGGTAAGTTATCTTGAAAGAGTTTCCCAATGAGTAAAACCTTCATTACTGCACCACTTGCCATCATCCATTTGGATGTATTACAACCCTTACCCACCATCTCCCTTTTTGAACACAGTTGCTTCATCCTTTGTCGATGATTAACAGGATTCATGATGGTTGCAGTTTTAAAAACCAAAGATAGCCCTTCTGTTCTTGAGCGGTTTCATGCTTTTTGTACCAAAGCTGAGACTTTTCATTAGTTCGAAGTCAAGGCAGTCCAAAGTGATAACTGTGGTGAGTATACATCCAAGCAATTTCATGATTATCTCCATCAAAAAGGGATTTTCTATCCACTCATTATCCCTGAAACTCCCCGGTCAAATGGACTTGTTGAGTGATGAAACCGTACTCTACTTGACATGAGTTGCTCACTATTATGCACATCGGGACTTCCTGAATCCTTTTGGGAAGAATCCCTCATGACCTTTTTGTATTTATTTATTTATTTTTTAATGAAGGTTCAGTGGAAGCCTACTCCCCCAGATTTTAACTTTGAAATTCCAACTGTACAAGTAAACGACATAGTACCCATGGGACCCCCCTGTATCCCACAAAGGAGGAGTTAGACTACCCAAACACGACACAAAAGAGAATTGATTTCAACGGAAATATCATGGTTATACACTAGCCTTAGGCCCACACTGTCCTACCGATAGTGGGGATTGAAGTCTCGCCCTTGCCTCAAGAGAGGAAAGGCCAGCAAACCCAGGTAGCGTGTGTGGACTCCTACTATTTAATTTAACAGAACTTATTGTAGACCAATTAAGAGCATTCCCTATACGCTTTGGACAGGATGCCTTCGTGACTATGACTGCGAATTTTGACACACCCTCTTAACCCTACATTGCACCTACTCAACAGTATAAGCTTGCTCATCGGTGCCCCCCTGCTATTTTTGTCGATTATGAAGAACTTTTTTTTTTTGAGAGTACAATGAATTGGAAAGACACACACACCCGACCTCGTAAGGTAGAGGCACCCATCTTGGGGAACTTCATGGACACCCATCTTTTGGGAACTCATGGATATGTCGAGCCGGTGTTTGAACTCACGACTTCGTCCTTGAGATTCAAAGCATCAACCACTAAGCTATGCGGGGTTGGACTTAGGAAAACTTTTTGATGTGGAAGACTATAGACTATATGAACCCCAGCTCATCGTTTCCTTTTTGCCCATAGTGTCGTCTCTGATTAGGGGATTTTATTGGTCCGAATCCCCATCTACGACTTTATTGGTCCGATCAACCCGTTATCCAGCGCTGCGCCTCGTCCCACATCATCCCATACCACTCGGTGGTGCTTCCTGCAGCTCCACCCCTGCGATTCGCGAACCTACGGGCTCAGCCTCCAGCCGCATCTCAACCACCTGTCCCGCCAGGTCCACCGTCCACCTGCTATACAGCCTCTAGCTGCGCATCTGAATCTAACGGTGCCTTCGCTCGCTGGATATATCTGCCAGTACTTGGATCTTCTACCACAGCCTCTAGCTGTACATCAGTTTTTAAGAATCTTCGCGGGCTATAAATGAGGTACTTTAAATCTCAGATCAAAAGATGTTTCTGTATATCCCAAGACGCCAGGTCGTGTGGTTGAGTCCCTCGCCTCTTGAGGCGGGGGCGAGGGTTCGACCCCCCTGCGCTGCGGGATACCTGTAACTGCCTTCGGGCGTGTAATCCGCCTTCGGGCGCGAAATCCGGCCTTCGGGCGCGAAATCCGGCCTTCGGGCGTCGATGTATGGGCCTTCGGGCCGTCCACCCAGTCTGCCCCTGTTCTTGTGGGATAAGGGGGGTCCCATGGGTACTATGCCCTTCATTGTACAGTTGTTTCTCTTTCAAATTAAAGTCAGGGGGAGTAGGCCTCGGCCGAACCTCCATTTAAAAAAAAAAAAAAAGATGTTTCTGTGTCACCTATCATCTAACAGAGATACTCCGTATAATGTGATTGGTGTTGTCACTGAGTCACGGATACACGTGGAAGCTCCACGTTGCTCTCCAATTACGTCTATTGGTAACGATGCACCCGAAGTGTTGCGGCCGTCCCAGTTTGCTGGCTTAGTGGTTGGGCCTCTCGTCTCTTGAGGCGGGGGCGAGGGTTCAATCCCCGGCAGCAACATGCAAAGGACATGTAATCTGGAATGATGTTGCATTGTGGCTGAGTGCCACTGTTTGTCTATCCCTGCGGTAGTGTTGACCGCCGTTTAACCCAGTATTGTAAACCCCTGTTCTTGTGGGATAAGGGGGGTCCCATGGGTACTATGCCCTTCCTTGTACAGTTGCAATTTCAAAGTTAAAGTCCAGGGGAGTAGACCTAGGCCGAACCTCCATTTAAAAAAAAAAAAAAGGGTTGCGGCCCAGGTAATCTACGTGTGAGTTATAGTCTGTTATGTTGTTCGTGTGAGTAACGTCTTGTTATACGTGCGCCTACGGGCCTGTGGAATCTGCATAGCGTTTCTGCAATTGGATTCTATATTACGGTGGTTAAAGGTATAGGGAGATTGAGGCGTATATTTACTTGAATGTATAGTTTTTTGTTTGCAGCAAATGTTGTGTGTCATAATAGATCTAACATGACCAAGAAGCACGGTAGACTCAACATTGCATAGCTTAGAGAGTCTTCCTTAAGATCAGCAGAAAAATAGAATCATAGGAAATGAAAAAACTTCAGCTTCACAGGGCGTGGAAGAGGCACCGCGTCAAAGCTCAGAGTTTAAATGATGTATTTTCGATAAAATTGAGCGTCAATTTCAGTGGAATTCGACATCCGAGGGAAAGTGCTTACGATTTGGATAATCTACTTTCAATCATTTTGACCTTTCATTTCAGTTTTATGCTTCTATAGTAACTACTTTCATTTCAGTTTTATGCTTCTATAGTAACTACTCTGAAGTCTGACTGTGGGGAAATTTAGCGTCGATTTGAACACACCTCAAAGAGGTAGGAGCTTTTTTTTTTTTTTGAGACAACAAGAAAAGAGAGTAAATTAATGAGTAAAAATACAATGTGCACAGGGAAGCAGAGATCCCATCAGACACAGAGGTTACAAATTGAAGACCATGATAAATCTATCACTGGAGTAACATTCCAAGAGGGATTCCCTCCATTTACGAGGAGGAAGGGACCTAATAATATCAGTGTGATCCTGGGGGGCATGTTTGATTGACTGCAGACTCTGCATACCAGTAAGATACATAGATTTTCTAAGGGCAAACAAAAAATTCTTTTTGCCATTTTTAAAAAGGGATTGGTTCCTCCTAATCCATATATGCCAAAGGATGTGTCCCCTCCACAAATTCCACAGAACCATATCAAGCTTATTGCAGCATCCAAGGACAATCTCTCTGAGCCCCAGCTGAGGGAGCTTCTTGACACCCAGAATATGGTCGAACACCTTCCAAAACTGTCTAGCATGCCAGCAGTTAATAAAGAGATGGGTTAAATCCTCTTCCCTGCTACACAGAGTACATTTACCATTATTGGGATTTACTCTCTTGGCTCTGTTGCCAGTCCACAGCCCATTATGAAGAATCAGCCATTCCAAGTAGGAATGCTTGATGTTGTAGGGGAAAGCCCAAATGGCTTTGAACCTAAATCTCCATTGGTTGGCTGACCAATTAAATCCCCATCTGATGTTAAGCTTGCTGGTAACACAGAGAATAGAGCCTTTGTTGTGCTTGAACCTTTGCCACATGTCTTTAGCAACATCTGTGATATGGATGTTGACTAATCTTCATTCCTCAAGCTTCAACTTCATGACGGACTTCATTTCCAAAAGAACCTGTAAACAACCAGAGGAAAACTAAGTCAATGCAAGGATATAATCATCAGATGTCAATTCACCTGAGTTAAAAAACCAGGCCTAATTTTTAACACCAAGTTTGAAGCATTTATGCTCTCTAATCTCTAAACTTTTGTTACTCCACAGGGCAATCCAGCCCAACCAAGGAGATTCCTGGAGAAAAAAGTTGAGGTTAGATGAATACTTTGGGGAAAAACAAGCTTTGACCTTCATCCACACAGACCAGAACCTACAAGAGAGGAGACTGCCCACAGGGATAAAGGTGGTGGGGGAGATAACAATATCCCAAAGATGATTATTAGACCAGGCTTTATAATTCTTGACATGAAAATTATGAATGTTTCTTTTCAGAAGGACAGCCCAAATGTCACAAGAGTTTAAAGCCCTGAAAACCCATTTTGCAGCCAAGTTCTCAGCCATTTTAATAGGGCAGATGATACCTAACCCACCTTCGTGCTTAGGCAAACAGCAGATCTTCCAAGACACCTTAGGGACTTTGTTAATCTGATCATTTCCCCCCCATAAGAATCTTCTAGCAAGAGCAATCACCTGATTTAATTGCTTTTTGTAAGGGCTCCAACAAGCCAGGAAGTAAACCAGAGAAGGGAGGAGATAGTGCTTTAAAATAAAACATCTGTGAGAGAGGGAAGCATAAACATTATACCACCTGAGCATTTTTCCCTTAAATTTTTGAAGCACCCAATCCCATCTTTGCTGCATAGAGACATTAAAACCCATGGGGATACCCAGTAACCAAACGATCTCTCTTTGGGAAGGTTTTGATTATGCTGATGATGTTGATCTTGACTTTATCCTTCAGGGTCATTTATCCCCCCTTTTAAAATTGCTAGATCCATTAGGCAAGGGTGCTCTTGGGTGGTTAGTGAATCATGAAATGGCCAGAGGAAAAATCAAAGGCATCCCCATTCCAATGTTTGCTGATGATACCAATATGTGTACTCTTGCATGTCTGAATACCTTTTGTCTTGCTAGTGGTTCTCATATTAATCACTCTAAAACTGGTTTTAGGTCTTCCAAGAGGTAGGAGCTTGAAACTGAACCTCACGAATACTTATATTCCCTAAATAAATGTATGGGTCCTGGTTATGCTTATCTATCTTTTTTAATATCAATAAGCAAAATTCTCCTTCCGAGAAATCTATCCCATTCCGCGGTAGCTAGTCAATCCATAAATTGTAATTTTTTAGACCCTCGATCCTACCCCCCAAGACCTGAAGAGGCGAAATTAGCCAGAAACTTCAGCGTCACATAGAGATTCTTGCTTCCGGTGAAATCTACAAATAGATCTCAAAGCTTAATATCTGATAGTGAATATCCTACATGACATAGGATGTAGTCATCTTCTTTGTGATGTATTCAAAGAAAATGACCTGGTGAGAAGTTAAGACGCCCGAGGAAGAATATATATATATTTTTTTTATAAAAACAAGAAGAATGAAATTGATGCTAGACAAAAACAAACTTACATCAGGCGCTTAGGGGAGCCCAAGGCAGATATAGGAAATCCTAGTTCCGATTAGGTAGGGGGGCCTCATAAGAGGATAGAGTTAACAAAATCACCAAGGAAAGTGATCATGTCACACCTGGGCTTTGAGTACATACGAAGGAGCTTGGCCTTCCACACATTACAATGGAATTTTTTTAAAATTACAAAGGGGCTCTTAAAGTCCGATTGGGATTCATGACAATAGGATGAACAAAGATTGAGGATTTTCCTCAGACCCAGCAGATAGGAGAAGAAGTGATCTTTTCCCCTTTTATTAAAGATGGCACTGTTTCTATTCTTCCAAATAAACCACAAAGAATGATTTTTGATAATCTGCCACAGAAGGATGTCCATGCCTCCTGATTCACCAATCAGAATATCTTTGCAACTTGGAGTTTTGAGCCCTTGTATTTGACAGTAGGACCAAATGCCTACCTAGAATTTGGAAGCAAATTTACATGTAATGAACAAGTGCTCCAAATCCTCTTCTTTGCCACAGAGTTTACAAAGTCCAGCATCAATTTTATACTTCCTAGCATGGCTTGCCGTCTAGATGCCTTTGTGGAGAATGAGCAAGTTCAGACAAGATTGCTTGTTAGAGAGGGGGAAGGCCTAGGAGCACTGAAATCTGTACTTCCACTGCACGTGGGACCACTGAAGGCCCCACTTCTTATTCAGCTTTCAAGTAATCTCCTTAATACTTCTGACATTCCTTTTGTAGGAGCTTAGCATATCCCCAACAACATCTTGGAGAGAAATCTCCTTCCTCCACATGTTGACCTCCATCTTCTCCATCAACATCTCCTTCTTGCTTATGAGAATCTGTTTACATTGAACTGAAAGACCGTCAGTTTTGAGAATAGCATTATCATCAATAACTTCACCTACACTTATCAAGTGCTTTCAATGTCCAAAGCCTTTCTTTCTGCATTTATTCCATCTAATTGGGAGGGTAGGGAGGGTTTCAGTATTATACCAGCCAAACCAAATGGAATCCTGCACTAAAAAGGAAAAATTGTGAGCAAACGAGACAGGGAGATTATACTTAGCCTTAACAACCATCCAGGCTTTCCAAAAATTGCAAATTAGCTGACTACCCTTAGACACAAAGTCAACAGGAGCAGTAATCACATCCCACAGAGAACAGTTGACCCAACTTTTATTATGGTTAACATTGAACTTGTTCATATTTCTTTTAATCAAACAGGCCCAAAATTCATTAGAGGAAACAGATCTGTAAATCCACTTGGTAGCCATTTGAGTAGCCATCTTGGAGGGGCATATGAGACCAAGGCCACCTTCAGATTTCTTCATACAACAAATATTCCAGGCAACTTTGGGAATTTTGGAGCCACCCCATAAAAATCTTCTAGCCAGAGAGATGGCATGACCTAACTACTTCTTATTAGGCTGCCAGCGGGACAGAAAATAAGTCAGGGAGGGGAGGATATAATGCTTCAAAACAAAAGATCTTTGAGAAATACTATGCTGCATATCAATCCACTTGTAAATTTTAGCCCTAAATTTATCAAGCATCCAATTCCCTCTTTGTTTATTAGTGATGCCAAAGCCCATGGGAATACCAAGCAACCTGAATATCGTCCCTTTCTTGATGATATCACAACCTGCTGCCTCAACACAAAAAGGAATCTTATTGTCAGTGGCAAAAAAGCCCGTTTTCTTATGATTGACCACAAAGCCACTGGCCAAACAGAACAACTCAAGACAATTAAGGAATTGGTTAGCAGAATTTTCATCGCCAACATCAACATGTTGGTGTCATCTGCAAACATCTGCAGACCCAGGGGAGAGTGAGCCTGAGGGATATCCAATCCAGAAATTGTCCCTTGTCTGATGCAATCCTTAACAAGCCAACCTAAAGCATCACTAGCTATAGCAAAAAGTAGGGGAGCCAAGGGGCAGCCTTGCCTAATGGACCTGCACAGTCTAAAAGAGTTTGAAAGATAACCATTAATAGCTACTTTAGAAAAAGCATTACCAAAAAGAATACTAACAGATTTAATAAAACTTTTGCCAAAACCAATGTCATGCAATGACTGATGAATGAAATCCCATTCAATCGTGTCATAGGCCTTATCAAAGTCTATTTTGAAAAAGTAGGTGTCAACATTCAGCTCATTATAATAATCTAGACCTTCCGAGATAGTGATAATGTTGTCCAGAATAAATCTTCCTTTAATAAATCCCTTTTGTTCAGGAAGAATTATACTATCCATTAAAGGACTCAGCCTTCTGGCCAGGATGGAAGCAAAGATTTTGTACAGAGAAGTCAGGCAGGAGATGGGTCTCCAATTGTTTAGATCATCTTTGGGACCTTTCTTGTGAATTAACTTTATCACTCCAGTGTTAATGAAGGGAGAAAGAGTTCCCCTTCTAGTGGCTTCTTGCCAGATCTTGAGAATTATGGGCACCAAGACTTCCTTGAATTCCTGAAAAAATTCATAGGGCAGACCATCATGCCCAGGAGACTTACCAGGCTTCAATTTGCTAATGGATTCTCTAACCTCACCCTCAGAGAGGGGCATGTCAAGGAGGGAGTCCATTCCCTGAGGAACCATTTTCTTCCTACAAAGGGCAATGGCAGCTCTTGCACTCCACACAGAATCCCCTCTCTTGGGAGGCTGAGAGAATACATTGGCAAAGAACCTATGAGCAACCTGAAGATTATCCTTCAAATTAGTAACATGAATACCAGAATTGTTCTTGAGCACGGGGATGAAGTCCCTGGCTTTTTTCTTCCTCATAAGGTCAAACATGTGCTTATTAGGCTTGTCAATTTTTCCTGCCCAGAATTCTCTAGACGTGGCAAGGGCACCTCTAGCAAGGAGGTAGTCCTCATTCTTCACTTTTTCCTGCAGCTCCAAAATCTTAAATCTTTTGGTAGCCATATCAAGATTAGAACACTCTAACATATTCATCTCCTGCAAAATCATCATCCTTCTCTTGTACCTGATCTTTTTAGCTTTATTCTTGAAGTACACAATCAAAGCTTGAATTTCTCTAACAGCTTCTTCCCAGGCCACAAAAGGTGACATATCCTTGCTGAAATGCAACTTAAGAGTATTAGAAATTCTTTCCTTCACAATAGGAATCTTAAAAAGGGAAGAGTCCATGTGCGGCCAGCCAGCTCTATAGCAGGGGTTGTTATTGAATAAATTCACAATCAAAGGAGTATGATCAGACAGAAGCAAAGAATGATCAGTAGTGAAGCAAAACTTCAATAGCTCTTGACTCCTGCCAGCATGCATATAGAATCTGTCCAATCTAGCAGACAAATAGTTATTTTGATTCCTGTTATTCCAAGTATGACCAGTGTTAGGAGAAAGATCTAGAAGGTTATGTTTATTAATCAGATTATACCAACATTGCTTTTCAAAACCAGAGATAACATTATCACTTTTACCATTCCTATCACCAAGATTAGTGACCATGTTGAAGTCCCCTGTCAACAAGATATCACCATTGATCCTGATAATTTCTTCCCAGCATTTAGACCTATGCAAAGCCTGTTTAGCAGCATAAACACAGACAACAGTGAAATTGAGAGGCTCTTTACACTTCACAGCTATCCACTGATTAGTAGGGCTCCTTTGCACATCCTCAATTAAGTGGCACAAACCATTAGCAATGCCAATGGCAGCACCAACCTTACCATTATGATCCGTGTGCACCCATTGGCAATTGCTAGAAGTAATTTCCAAATTTGACATGAGAGGGGATCCCCCAACCTTCAGTTCCTGTAAACAAATGAAGTCAAGAGCAAAAGAAGCATCTTTGATCCAGTTATTAATGATCTTACCTCTGACCGGGTCAGAAAGACCCTTCGTGTTGAGAGAAATCAGCTTAATATTGTCCATGGGAAACAATCAGGAAAAGAAAAGCTTACTTTTTATGATTCTTTACAGGCTTAACAGCTGAGATCGAAGACCTAACCGTATCTTTCCTTTTGGATTTATTCTTTTCTTTGCCTTTAGGGCTAGGAGACTTGGCATTTGACATACAAACATCTTGTTCGATGGGGCAACCAACACCCTCCTGGGCAATAGTATTCTCATCAAACCTGTTAATTTGATCCAAAAATATTTCATCACAATTACATAGGGCATCCTCTTTTGAAGATACTGACACAGGGGTGGAGCCTGTAGTGTTTTTGAAAAAGGAATCTTTTACCTCAGATCCTCTCCCTTCAACTTTATCCTGAAAATTAAAGCTTACCTTACTTTGTCCTTCCTGGTTCTTTAGCTCCTCATAAGCTTCAACTCCCGAAGGTTGAGAGCCACTGTGGGAGATGTCTTTAAGAACCTGAAAGGGATTGAAAATCCCTTTGACAAGAGGCTCAGATCTAATCCCCATATTAGGGTTTTTTTTCTTTGCTTGTAAGGAACCTTTTTGAACCCTTGATCTTCTTTGGGTTAGACCGAGATATTGGGAGCTGTGGTAGTGGGGGTCTTTTCTCCAGGAATTGTCTCTTTTACCTGATTTTTGGCAAGTAGAGGGCAGTCTTTTATTAAATGACCTTGCTTATAACAATTAAAACACGTGTTAGGGAGGTTCCTGTATAAAATCTTTTGAACATGCAGCTAACATCCCTCTGAGTTCTTAATAACCAACTCAGTTTTAATACTTTTAGAGATGTCAACCTCTATAAGCATCTAGGGCTCCCATTTGGGATTAAAATCTTTTTTAGGTTTTTGTCCGAGCACTTTCCCAATTAACGATCCTAGTTTTTCAAGCCACGGATAGTATTCCACAGGAAAATCCGGAAATTCCACCCAGACTGGAATTTTGGTCGGCTTGTTACTCCTAGGGTTCAAGCCAGGGTAACATTTATAAAAAGAGATAGGGGTGTTCCTAATAATCCAATGCCCCTTTGCTATGACTTGCATTGCGTTACTCGCATCTTCAAAAAAAAAGAGAAAAAAGTTATAAGGCAGGTATTGCACATGCCTGGCAAATAGCCCCTTACTTTCCCAATTCACTCTGATCCAATTTTTTAGGACATCTTGAGCTGGTCAAGGTCCATGACAGAGGGCTATCACAACCTTATCCTCAAGGTGAATGTTCCAACTATTGAGCAAGGAGCTCTCTATAATAAGAGTGCACTCATCCTTATCGTCACTTTCCGGATCTGGGTTTAACGAATGTTCCTTCTCAGTCTTAGGATAGGAGCTGCCAACAACGTTATCCTCGACAGCCTTGCCCTTACCTTTGTAGTCATTGAAAATAGAGTGGGGAAAATGCATACCTGGTAAATCCTGATTAGCAAACATAGAGTAGAAGCCATGTTGTTGACTCTGTAAAGCCTTGGCGTAGGATACTTGACCTTGCATCAGTTGTTGTACTTTAGGGTTGCCACTGACCTGTTCATCTGAAGCTTTCTCACAGCTAGGGTTGACACCCAGCGCCAGGGATGACCCATTGTTTCCTTCATAGATAAGATTAAGCATCGAGTTCAGTATGATACTTGCATTATCTGCCTTGGAGCCCATCATACCGTCGCAAAGCGCCTCATGCAGGGCCATTAAGGGAGCCCCAACCCGACACAGGGCGGGGAGGGCACCCCGAGAGGGAACAACAAAAACAAACCACTCGCAGGAGAGCTAGGGTTTCAATCCTAATTCTTGGCTTCAAAGTTGAGATTGACGGAAACCGGACTTTTTGCGTAAACTGATATAATAGCGGTACCAAGTATAAGAATATATATATATATATATATATATATATATATATATATATATATATATATATATATATATATATATATATATATATATATATATATGTGTGTGTGTGTGTGTGTGTGTTTTTAAAGAGAAAGTTCAGCCAAGACTAACAGAATGAATTGAGTTAATAAACGAACACACTAAGAGAGTGAATTGAATTGATAAAAAATCACACTAATAGAGAGTGAAGGGGCATAGTGCCCACGGGATCCTCCGTATCCCGCGAAGCTTATTACAGAGGTCTCACGTAATACCTATATGAATTAATAAAAGAACACACTAACAGAATGAATTGAACTAATAAAAAAACAAAAAATCACACTAATAGAAAGTGAACGGGCATAGTGCCCACGGGATCCTCCGTATCCCACGAAGATTATTACAGAGGTCTCACGTAATACCTATCCGATATTGATGTGTAAATTTATTAAAAGCATAATACTTATTATCAATAATTTGTAACACCTATCTGGATATTGTTGTATAAATTTATTAAAAGCATGGTACTTATTATCAATAAATCATGTGCCTGAGAATTTCTAACAGAATCAATCAACTGGATCGATCCAGCATTGTGAAGCTTAAAAGATTGATTATTTATTGTCAATCAAATTCATCCTTCATTTCAGTGACGTTGCCATGCGTTTACAATATCTACTGGATAGTGCTTAAATGATCTTTTCGCGATCAGTTCGATTTTTTATTTCTGTTCGATACGTCTACAGTATTTATTGAGACTCTGATTCTCTGCAAGTTCGTTGTTAATTTCTGGTCTTAGGCTGTTGTTGTATAAAACGGTCAGGTTATGTTCCTGTAAGACATCCTATAGATGTGAATAACACCTTCAAACTTAAACTCACTAATATTTCCAATCTATTTGTAAATGGATGACTCTCGTTTTGCTCATTATCTTCTGTAGCATCAGAATATCGAACCGCTCTTCCGAATAGGAAGCCTCTGACATTCCCGTGTAGTTGGTCATTCCATAGACGACCATCTGTTTAGGCTTTTGATCTAACTATCAATCGACCTGATGATATAAATTCCGCAAGCAGCTTAAGCATCACAAAAGTATTGTTTCCCCTCACTTATAATAGCTTCTCGTCAAAGCTTCTAAAAGATCTTGAAGCTTTAGATCTGGCGGGGAATATTCTACGTGTATAAGGACTTAATTATGGACGTTGTGGCGTATTCGAAGAAGGTTGTTTAGCACAAGCGATAATATGAAGCTCACATCTCTGCCATTCACAGAAAAAGATTGATTTGCATATCATAGAGGTAAAACGTACAGGGAGATTTTTTTTTTTTTTAAAATAAAGGAAGTTCGGCCTTAGCCTAATCTCCCGGACTTTAATTATAATAAAGAGAAAAAGTTACAAGTGAGTGGGACTAGTGCCCATGGGACCCCCCAAATCCCACAATGTAGGGGAGGAGTATGGCAAGCTACAGGGCATTACAAATGAGGCGGATAACATTACCATCACCCTCATGCGGGACCCATTTTGGTTTCAACTTGTTGTTTTCGAGGAGATAAATACAGTGATGTCTAAACGGTGGCGATCTCTTGACTCGGGAGATCCTTTTACCAAGGAGAAACAAAGATTTCTCGATCGACCATTCCTTAGGAGTTTGGCCAAAATTGACGGCACAGCGCTCTCGCCAAATCTTCCAGAGAGCCTCACCTCTGATGGCATTCCACAGCCTCGATGAGCATCCGATCGCCTCACCCAACATCACTTGTTGCCAGTGGATTTGACTCGTGAGTCTCAAAACGCGGGACACGTGAAGCCAGATAACACGGGACTTGGGGCAGTCGAAGAACAGGTGAGCTAAATCTTCGATGCACCGATGGCAACGCTTGCACCATGGCTACACACCACAGATTTTGTTAGCCCTTGCATTGGTCCAGATTCCTTTATGCAAGATCTGCCACATGAGAACGGACTTTTTGACCTCAATCAGGGGGTGCCAAAGAGACATGAATTTTAGCTCCCATCGAAGTTTGGTCCACGCAAGGCACCATCGCTTGTTAAGGGTGTGGTGAACATCCAAATCCCCTTTGAAGTTCGGGATTCTGGATAGCTTCTTACCATTGCTCCATTTGAGGCCCTCCAAGCAAGGAAGATCCTGACCGCATAGAAGGCGGGTAGTTGAGCGGTCCCAGGCAAGACACCTGCTTTGAAGAAGAGTCCATTCCTCAAAGGTAACACTAAGTCTCGGATCCAGTTCTTCGAACCTGATCCACTGGCTGGTCTCTTGTTTCTAGAGCTGTTTCCACTGTTTGAATCCCTTGTTCCATAACCGCCTTGCGGTTTGGAGGTTCCAAGACTCCACTCCCCGAATGCCACTGATCGGGAACCAAATAGAGTCATTTTGTCTTATGCCTGCCGCCCACTTCCAATCATCACTGATTCTGATGAACTGTTTGGCCTTGTTCCAATTCTTCCATAACGAACACACGAGGCTAGAGCCTTTAGGGGAGACCGGGTGGGGGGAGAACAAAAGCGAGAGAATCCCTATGTCCTGCCAACCGGGGAGGCCAACAAAGGTAAGGTCTTCCGTGTTTCTAAAGATCAATTTAGCCCAAGAGGACTCTCTATTGCACCAGGCCTTGATAAGCCATTTTGCCGCCAGCTTGTCAGCCAATCTAGCAATATCCAAAATTCCCAAGCCCCTTGAGTCTTTAGGGCTAATGCAAGTTTCCCATTTGAGTTTGGGAACCCCCCTTCTGTTGGGGTCCCCAGTCCAAAGGAAGTTCCTGCAGATTCTTTCCACTTTGGCCAAGTCTTTCTCCTTCGGTCTCCAACACGAGATAAAGTAAATAATTGTAGACAACATAAAAGTGTTAATAACCATAGCATGTCCTGCCAGGTTGACTTGCATACCTTTCCACTGATTCAGCTTGCTATCCAGCTTGGATAGCACCCAGTTCCAGCGTTGGTCCATTGAGATGCCGAAACCCATCGGAATGCCAAGGAGACGGAAGACTTGACCGCTAGGGATAACTTGACACCCCCGATCCACCAACAATTGGGGAGTAGGTCCGCTGATTGCTCTAAAAGCAGTTTTAGCATGGTTGATTTTTGAGCCTGATGCCACACAAAAGGTGTGGAGGCACCACCAAAACACCTCAATGCTGTTTATATCGTTATGCACAAAGGCATTCATGTCATCAGCAAAAAGTCTCACAACCATTTGGCCGTGATTTAGAGGTAAGGAAAGACCCTTGAGATTGCCAGCGTCCATGTGATGCTTTAATAGGCAGCTGAGCCCATTCGAGGCGATAGCGAATAGTAAAGGGGCCAGAGGGCAGCCTTGCCTAATTGATCTTTTTAAACGAATGGGCTCAGAGAGCTTACCGTTGATGTTTATTCTAGTTGAAGCATTTCCAAGAAGAGTGGAAACCATCTTCGTGAATTTTTGGCTGCATCCAAGGTCTTTCAATGATTGAAGAATAAAGTCCCATTCCAATCTGTCATACGCTTTGTCGAAGTCAATCTTAATGAAAACTAGATCTTGAGCAGACTCCTCAGCAAAAGTAAGGCCTTCCCAAATATCGATAATAGCTTCAAGTATAGATCTACCTTTGATAAAACCTTTCTGGTCCTCGCACAGCCATGACTTTAAATGACAGGAGATTCTGTTGGCGATAACTTTTGCAATTATCTTGTATCCAGTTTGGAGCATGGTAATCGGCCGCCAGTTTTCAATTTTGTTCTTATCTCCCCGTTTGTGGATTAACTTGATGACGCCATTATTCAGGCACTCAGGGAGGGCACCAAAAGAGAGAGCCTCTTGCCACACGAGGCGTAGTGGGGTGGCCACCTGAAGTTTGAAGGACTTGAAAAACTCATTGGTAAGGCCATCTGGACCCGGGCTTTTCCCATTGGGAAGGGCATCAATAACCGCAATAATTTCATTCTCGGAGATGTTAGCATCCAGTAGAGCAATCAAGTTCTGTAGGATTCTGGTTTGAGCAACCCTTGAGATGGTTGCCATGGAGTCGCGCCTGTGGGGGGAAAGAGGAGTCGAGACCCCGAGAAGATTGGTAAAATGTTCGACGATGATAGTTCTATTCTCCACTTCCGTGCAACATTCAGTTCCATTGTTATCGACCATTAGGGGGATGGATTCCCTAGCTTGTTTCCTTTTGAGGATGTTACACATCTCTTTCGTTGGTTTGTCGGCCTTCCCTGCCCACCAATCTTTGAAGAAAATTTGAAGATTTTTCCTTTGGACCTCCTCCTCTAATCTTAGTCTTCCCCTGATTTTCAAAAGACCCTGTTGGCAATGTAACTTACCTTTGTTCACCTCTTCTTCAAGCCGTGAGAGCCTCCGGTACACCGTTTCTCTTCTTTTTTTTTGAATTTCTCTTATAGTCTTTTGAGTCCTGATTAGAATTTTTCGAGTCCTTTCTACTGCGATTCTCCAACACTTAGCCGGTTCATTACAGTGAGCAAATGCTTCCGTCCACACCTCAGAAATTTCCTGGTGGACAGAGGGGAGGGAAAATGATGTCTGACAAGCATGAAACCAGGGAGCTTTCTGGAGCAAGGGAATCAGTTTGAAGGACAGAGTAATCGGATAGTGGTCTGAGATAGTGAGGTCCATGTGTTGAGAAATCGAGGGAATACCCCACTGAAGTATGGTGTTCTGATCGATGTAGCATCTATCAAGTCTTGCTTTCCTCAAAGAGTCCCCCGACTGGAGATTATACCAGGAGAACCCCTCCCTGTCTTTCACTTCGACCAGGTTGAGGTGGAGCTTGATTTTATCCCATATCTCTTTCTCCTGACTGTCAATAATTTTTCCTTTGTTATTCCATCGGTCCTCAGGAAACTCAACCATGTTGAAGTCCCCACAAATCAGAACATTGTGTGAAAGGGAGTCAAGGGAAGCCCAAGTATCCATTCTATCTGCTTCACCATTAGGGGCATAAATTGAGACCACAGTGAACTGGAAAGGAGACCCGAAAGAGGCAGCAATCCAACGGTGGTTCCGACCTTCAAAGGTCGAGGTCACATTGCTAGACAAGGCGTGACTAATACCGATAGAAGCACCCCCCGTCCCTCTAGGGTGAGAAGTGGAGAACCAAAGGTGGTTCGGAGAAATGCATTTAAGCCGTTTTTGTAGATCCTCTCCGTCGATTTTAATCTCTTGTAAGCAAATAAAGTCAGGGGCGAAGCACATGTCTTTGAACCACTGGCCAAGAATCGCAGCTCTTGACGGGTCAGACAGACCCCTAACGTTTAGAGATGTGAATTTCATTAATGATGGATGCCCTCTTTGAGGGGAGGGACCCGATCTTTTTTCTTCTTGTGGTCTTCTTTTTTTTTCCCTACTTCTTGACTTAGGATCCTACCCTTGAGGGGGCTCTTCCAAGGCATGCCGAAAGGTTGTTTACCTTTAAGCTTGGACTTTTGTTGCGGTAGTCTTGGAAAGCATGCCGGGAGGGTAGGACCAAGAGTGGAGCTTTCGCTGTCTGGGTTGTCTTCATTGCTGGTAGTGAAGCCTTCCTCTTTGCTCGTGGTGTACCCTTCTTGGTTATCTTCTTTGCTGGTAGAGCACCCGAGGGGATTATCAGTGGGGTCTTCTTCAAAGAGGTTGTCCCCTGGGAAGTCGAGCTCATTAATCTCTTTTTCTAGATTACAGTATATGTTATTCGAGGGGGCAGTTGTCGTAGTATTCCTTGTTTTTGATCTTCGAGGGCTAACTTTCCTCTTGCGTCTCACTTCAGTGAAACCTTCTGAATCCGTCTCAGCAACGCGAGTTTCCTCTTCTTCCTCCATTGGAGGGGGATGACCCCGAGTGTCGTCTTGGGGGGGGGGGGGTCCAGGGTCCCATCTGGTTTAAGCTTGTTTTTATTGGTACTTTCTTCAGGGGGCAGTCTTTGATCCTGTGACCTTGAAGCCCGCACCGGAAGCACGCGTTAGGCAGATTCTTGTAAGTAACCTCTTGTGTCCAGGTCTTACCATCTCCACAGTTTATGGAGATCTTCGAGGGAAGGACCTGGTTCAGGTCTGTTTCAACGCAGATCTGAGGATGCCATCTTACATTGAAAGAATGTTGAGCTCCATCGTAGATTAACCCCCCGACATCCTGTCTTGCGGCCATCGGGCGACCGATCGGTGAGACGATTTCACGAAGAAATCCATACATGAAGAAAGGCAGATTGGGAAGCTCCACCCAAAGCGGGTAACGAAGAGGCTTTGATCTGTTCGGGACAAAGTCTGGGGTCCACTTAAAAAGGCAAAGGGTGGACCGGCCCACTTGCCAAGAGCCGGCTTGCAGGGCTTGGAAAGCCATCTCTTCGTTCTCAAATACTAGAAGTAGGTGATTCGCCGGCAGGAATTGGCATTTGGACACAATTAAGCCTCGCGGGAACCACTCCTTGCGAAGCCAATTTCTCACATTTTCAAGAGGGGGCCTCGGGCCAAACATTTGACCGATCAGGCAAGTTTTCTTCAGTTCTTCCTGCTTCGCCGCCACAGACTCCTTGCATAAAGAGACCTCTGGGGGCGCAACGTCCACTGTGACAGACTCCATCTCCAGGGGGGACACGGACTGAGGAGGAGCCACAAAGTCCAAGACAAATGCTTAATCGAAAGGAGTTGAGAAGCCTTGAATGTCCCACATTTCTTTTCTATTCCTTATCCTTTTTAAACACTTAAAATCCTATAAGGAATAAAGAACAAGCCCATCTCGAAAAGCCCACGATCATCCCGCAATAAAGGGAAGCACTCTTTTTTTCTCTTCTATTTGAAATTCCCTTTTTCTTTTTCTTTTCTTCGAATCTTTTTTCTTTTTTCCTAGCGTTTTTCTTATTTTCTTTCACCAAGCATCCGTACGATAGGCACTACAAACAAGAATCGCGAAAGACCAAAGCGCGATAATCCAGGCACGCAGACGAAAGACCACCAGGTGTCGCGATAGGCCTAAAAGCGCGATAGGCGGAGCAGGACTGCCGGGTGTCGCGATAGGCCCAAAAGCGCGATAAGCCGCGCACGACCACCAGGTGTCGCGATAGGCCTAAAAGCGCGATAGGCGGAGCAGGACAGCCGGGTGTCGCGATAGGCCTAAAAGCCAGACGAAACAGTCGAAGCAGTGTCGTTGCCAAAGTTGAAGAGGTGCGGTCCGGGCAAACAGCTGGTTGCAAGGTTGCGCCAAGTCACTGCTTCATCTCTCCGCAGCCTGAATTTGATGGTGCATCCACTTGACGTACAGGGAGATTTATGTGCATAGCTCTCATAGATATAATTGTTACCGACAAAGTAAATGTTGTGCCTCTGTGAAGATGTAACACGATCAATCAGCTCAATAGATCCAGCGCACAAGTGATAATATCAAGCTCACATCTCTGCCATTCACGGAAAAAGATTGATTTGCATATCATAGAGGTAAAACGTACAGGGAGATTGATGTGCATAGCTCTCAGAGGTATAATACTTACTGACAAAGTAAATGTTGTGCCTCTGTGAAGATGTAACACGATCAATCAGCTCAATAGATCTAGCATTATAAAGCTTAAAATTTGATTGATTGTCAATTTATCGTCAATTTCAGTAAAGTTATGATGCGTCTACAATATCTAACGGGAAGTACTCAAATCTTTGATTATTTATTCTCAATATAATTGAACCTTTAATTTCAGTCTGATGCATCCTTACTATTTATTTGGACGCTGATTTTGGGGGAACTCAGTGTTGTCTCCAGGTGTTATGCTGCTGTAGTATAAAAGGGTCAGGCTGTATTTCCGTAGCGCGTCCTGAACAGGTGAATATGGGCTTCAAATACGTCCATTCAATAAATAAATAGAAGGATCTCACTTATGCTGACGTATCTTCTCTAATACCAGACGCTGACGTATCTTTGGTTGAATCCCTCGCCTCTTGAGGCGGGGGCGTGGGTTCAACCCCCCAGTGCTGCGGGACATGTATACTGCCTTCGGGCGTGTCACTCTGCTCTGCCTTCGGGCCGTTTACCCCGTTGTAAGTCCTTCCCGATCTGTCTAACCCCTGTTCTTGTGGGATAAGGGGGGTCCCATGGGTACTATGCCCTTCCTTGTACAGTTGTAATTTCAAAGTTAAAGCCCAGGGGAGTAGGCCTCGGCCGAACCTCCATTCAAAAAAAAAAAAAAAAAAAAAAAAAGAAAGAGGTCAGCAGCTTCAGCTTCAATAGGAATTGTTTACCGTCACCTATAGTAGCTTCCAGAAAGAAGCTTCGTGAAGATCTCAATCCTTAAGATTTGTAAGTGAATATTCTGAACAGGAGGAAGCCATCGTGCTTTTGACAGAGCCAAACATAAAAGCTCTAAGCGAGTACTAAAGAGCCTCAAGGAAGAATATCATGATGAGTCAGGAATATGATGTGTTCATCTGCCATCGTGGCCCCGAAACAAAGCGCAACGTTGTGAGTGTTTTAAGCGGCATGTTACGCTCCAGCGGCGCTACGTGCTTCGTAGATTACCGGATGGACATGGGGAGACATGTAGAATCTGAGATCGATGCCACCATTCAAAGCTCAAGAGTGTTCATTGTAGTTCTAAGCCCGGATTTTGCAACTTCTAAGTGGTTTCTGGACGAGATTGTAAAAATCATGAGTATACAAGGTGAAATGGGCAGCCGTAATCCACCTCGCAAAGTCCTACCTGTTTTCTACGACATGCAGGCAACACGTTCATACGATCTATCCAAAATGGAAATCAGATATTCTGCGAAAATCGAAAGCTGGGAGCATGCGCTAAAGGAGATCTGCGGTCTCAGCGGTTTCGTTTATGACAGCAAGACCACGTGGGTCAATTCTTTTCATCAGAACGACTCTTGAAACTTTCTCACAATACAAGTTTGTTCTGTTATCTTATTCTGAGAAATTCATCTTACGCTTAATCTTTTCTTTCCATTCGAGACTTACATGTAGTGAACATCGCAGGTTGCAATGGGAAAAATCAGAAGAAATTGTGAAGGAAGTCATAGCTTTTCTCGGCCTCAATATTATTCCTCATCAAGGCACGAATATGCCAATCTCAACGGAGGGTGTACATTATGATGTGTTCATTTGCCACTGGCATCCAGATACACAGCGCAGCGCTGTAAGTGTCCTTCGCGGGATTCTCCTATCCAAGGGCATCACTCCCTTCGTAGTTGATTACGGGAAGACCGACGGCGCGGAAAGTGAATTAAACTCTGACATCGTCAAAGCGATTGAAAATTGTAGAGTACATGTCATTTTTCTGAGCGAAAACTTTGTAAGATCCAAGTGGTGTCTGGAAGAGGTTGCCTACATCATGAACATACAAGGTTCTCCTGGCACGTTCGATGCATCCCGCAAACCGACAGTTCTACCCATATTTTACGATGTGGAACCCTCCACAGTTCGGTTCCAGAAGGCAAACTACGACTTAAACGAAGTGCCAGGAAGCTCTGAAGAGGAACGGAGCGGGTGGGCTACTGCCCTCTGTGAACTCTCTAAGCTGCGTGGTCTCGAATACAAAACCGCATCAACGTAGGTCACTTTCCTTCGTTTCTACGACGGAAGAATTTTTTTTCGAGTAGGACGGACTTCTTCTATAGGATGAAAAAGTATTTCCTTCTTTACATTACTTGCAGGCTTCAATGGGAGAGCCTATACGACATCGTGAAAGAGGTGGAAACCTCCATGAAGGAGGGGATCCCACGTAACGATGGGCGAAAAATGGAAAACCTTGTGTGCAGATAAAATAATTCAAGTCCTGAAGGCGCTAGAACTACAGGAAAAGTCTGCGGACGTTTTTCTTGTGGGTGTATATGGGCGGAAGAAATCTGAATTTGCCAATCTGCTGGTAAAAGCATTAGATGGGAAGTTCGATCGAGTGTGCAAGTTAAGTAATGTAATGGAGAAAGCCTGCCCGAAAGACGGTGTCTCGAATATTGTCCAGAAAATGTGCTCGGATCTCATCCAATATAGCATGCCAAATGACGAAAGAAGATGCCAGCAGCTTTTCAAAAGTATGAGGTGTTTGGTAGTCCTAGATGATTTAGGAAATGACATTGACAAGATCAGGGATTTGCTTGAAGATGTGAAGATGAGACTTCGAAACAGGAGTCCTGTGGTTGTCACAAATGAATTCCAGCACATGCTTGAGCAGTTGAATGTGCATGAACTCGTAAACTTGTTCACCCTGGAAGGTAAAAGGGGGATCCTTAATATATGTTACGTCAAAAGAGACGACATACATGAAGGTTTCCTGAATCACTTGAGAGAAACATTTGATATGCTTGGATTGGATGTGCGCCTACTTGACAAACACGAAGTTATGAGTGACAGCACATGTCTTGAAGATGCAAAGGTGATACTTTGCATTATCTCAACAAGTTTCGGCTTCGATGACTTCAAGAGAATGCTTAGAAATGCAGCCATTTCTTCCGAGATCGTATACATAGCATATGGGTCATATCCTAAGGATGAAAACATCCCGCAGCCCTTCTACAAAATGGAAGTCGATTTGGACAAAAAGGAGTAAGTTGTTTTGAGAGCATGTGCTCGTTATTTCTGATGATATTTTTTGTGAAGGGGATCTTGTGTTTTTCCCAGTGATTCGTAGAGACAATGAAACTTGCAGGGTCGACGAAGACAAATTTAGATCGATGGTACATACAGTGGTGC
This sequence comes from Ceratopteris richardii, assembly GCA_020310875.1. Taxonomy (NCBI): domain Eukaryota; kingdom Viridiplantae; phylum Streptophyta; class Polypodiopsida; order Polypodiales; family Pteridaceae; genus Ceratopteris; species Ceratopteris richardii. The sequence goes on along the minus strand of CM035413.1, from coordinate 87,763,215 downwards.
GGATGCTTAATGAAAGACATGAGGAGATAATTAAGTCCGCTGTAGATTTCCCCGTTGGGCTCGCACAACGTTCTAAAGAAATTGAACGTTCCATACTAGATTGTGCGTCAAAAAGCGAGGAATCGTTACAATGCTTTGGATTACTGGGAATGGGGGGTGTCGGCAAGACAACACTCGCATTATCGATTTACAATAAATTACACAGTGAATTTGAAGGATCATTTTTAAGTTTGAACACAAGATCAGAGGTCTCAGAGGGTAAAGGGGTGGTTGCTGTGCAGAAAAAAATTCTGGCCAATCTGTTGAAATGGAGAGAAGATGTGTGGATCAAAGATGAATTACATGGGAGAGATGTTTTATCGAAAACGCTACGCAACACCAAAGCATTAGTAGTCTTGGATGATGTGGATGATCGTGGGCATCTAGATGCATTGTATCGCCCACTTCGCTCCTCCTTGAATCCAAGAAGTGTAGTAATAATTACTACTCGTGAGCGCAAGATTCTAGAGTGGGCAAAATCAACGGAGACCTTCGTGTTGGAACGACTCAGTAAAGACATGTCAAAGTCGTTATTTTATTGGCACGCTTTTATGAGGCCAAAGCCACCTGTAGACCTCGAAGAAGTTTCAGAAAGTGTGATTGAAGCGTGTGATGGCCTTCCATTGGCACTCAAGGTTGTGGGTTCTCATTTTTATAACAAGAATGACAAATCATATTGGAAAGAAAGCTTCATGTACCTTCAGAAAAATCGGAAGGACGTCTTCGATGTGCTGAGAATCAGTTTTGACGGGCTTCAGCAGAATGAGCAAGAGGTTTTCCTAGATATATGCTGTTTCCTTATAGATGAGGGCGAAGATTTGGCTTGTGCGGTTCTAGAAGCTTGTTATGAAACGGGCAGGCCATACCTAGATGAGTTGGAGAATAAATGTTTAATCACCAGGTATGTGGATAAGGATGATGGAGTTAGACGAATAAGAGTCCAGGACCAACTTCGTGATATGGGAAGAGAGATCGTTCGACAAGAGAGAAGAGACCGTGTATGGGATGAACAGACTGCCAGCGACATCCTTCGGGTAGGTGATATATATATATATATATATATATATATATATATATATATATATATGGATTAGAATTGTGTGTGCGAAATATGCAAACCATAACTTTGATGGAACGGTGTGAAAGGATGGGAGGCGACGTTCGCCATTGCGGGCACTTTCGGTGTGGAGTCACATTCCATTTCCCGTGGAGGCTTTGGATTGCAGACGCCTTCCCCAACTGAGGATCCTTGTGGTGAAAGACGACTGGACAAAGCGGCACAAGTAACTGCACGAACTATTTTGAGTGTTGCAATCCATCCTCATATGTATTGCCAATTCTTTTTTTTCTTTCCTTTCTTTTTTCCGTGAATCAGAGAACCGGGGAGGCATTATCCGGAAAAGTTCTTTAATGACGTGCATTGTGGTGGATTAAGGTAATCGTAAAGGTTGTGGGATTTGGAGTGCCTTGGTCCCATTCACTTGTAATTTTTCTTCTTTCTTTTAATTAAAATCTGGGAGAATAGGCTATGGCCTAACTTCTTTTTATTAAAAAAAAAAAGATAATCATAAAGGTTGTGGATTTTTTTTCACTCTCGTTAGGTGAATGGGAGTTGGTGTTCAGAACGTTCATTCATGTATAGGTGGTTACGATGGGAGAGGGCCCCATTCCAAGAGCTACCCCATGGACTCTGCTCCCCAAATATTGGCGTTATGGAGTTACATCTTAGCGATATAAGAATTCTGCGCGTGAGTCCCTCTTGCTCTGCTGCAAACTTTAATTAAAAATTCAGAATTAAACATGTATGCAGATGGCCTCGTTCCCAAAACTGCAACACTTGGATTTGAGGGCTTGCCGAGATTTGCGCAGATTGGATTCAAGCAATGGAGGGCCCGCCGATTTGAAATACCTCAATCTTGGGTGGTGTCAGATAATAGATTGGCTCCCCGAGGACATCAGGAGTAAGTAACTTAGACCTGAATTTTAGGGAAGAACTTATAATTCAGGGAATAATGATGCTCTCATGACATTGAATTTTTAGCATCTTCTATTTTGACTATTTTGTAAACATAAACATAGAGCCTTATAGTATACACATTTTAGATACTTCCTTGATTATGTAGTGAGATCCATGAGACCTCTATGAAGATTATTGATGAGCCTGGATTCTCGTCCATTTATTCTTCCTTTAGCCTACAAAAGCAAGAGTTTAACTAAAGTTGATAATGCCTTAAACCCATCCAAAAATATCACAATTGAAAATCCAATATGTCAATACATAAGAGACTTTAGATCTGAGAGAATTAGACAGTTCAAGATCAAACACAATTTTTGCAAGAAATTCTTGTGCTCAATTGGAGGGGACATCCGGACAAATGTGAGAAAGATGACACAAGAAAAAAAATGATATCCTCACGAAAACCAGAGAAAGTACATGACTCGGAATTAAACTTAAAATTGTGGTCTCTTGCATCCGTCCAAACAACATTATGAAAATTCAACATGACTCCTTTTGGTTGTTACTGAGTTTTCAAAATCCATTGTTTTCCTAGTTCAATACCCCACCTATTATTGATTTGGGAGAGGAAGTGTGTATTAACAAGTTCTTTTTGAGATGTCTTCCATGATACAACGAGGCCCAAGAATCGAAGTGACAATAGGTCATAGAACCTGCTTCGAAATTGGCAATCAAGTTATGATTGTGGTACAATGTGATCTATGGAAACTTTCGAAAGAATGATGTGCTATTAACTTTTGTGGTCCTCCAAAGAGTGTTCAACAGAGAAGCTCATATGCTCCTTAGGAAAAAGAATCAATGAATATAAGAATAGCCCCCCTTTTAAACATAATAGGATGTTTGTGTTTCAAGACAATAATCTTAGCGAAAAATGGATACCGCACGAAGGGGATAAAAAACTCATTATATTTTCAATCTCTTTTAATATTCATCTTTTTCATTTAGAGTACTATATCGCAAAAAAAAAAATAAATAAATAAAAACTCATACATTTCTTGATAAGCATAATACTATTATGCACATTATCACTAGCAAGTCTATCCCATAAGTGGCTAAACCTATGGTAGAATCAACCCTAAGGAGTTTAAATTACTTTTTCCCATTTTCCTCACAATAAGCCTCACTTTTTTGTTACACACACACACACTTTTTTCTCGCAATGAACTTTTAACGGCAAGCCATCCAACTTAAAATATTTAGTGTAGAAATGAAAACCATGTTTCGAGGGACACACTTTGAGGGGGGAAGAGCTAGTCAAATAATTAACAAGAAAGGTTCAGAAATGAATGGATTCGATAGCTCTAAAAGTTCAGTCGGCTTACTATAGATATAAATATCCCGTCAAACTTTATGAACTCCATGTCTTCTCAAAGTGGAGCCCCACAAAAAGTTACTATAAAAAGCATATTTTGATAGTTGTGGGCATCTATTAAGTGAGATAGTAGATCATGGACATAACACGATGGTGATTATAGATGATGAATATAGATCTAATCCAAAGTTTTTTTATTTTTCCAAAAACTAAGATGATTAGTATTTCTATTCATGACCTGATTGCATCTATGAACATGGTTGAGGTGAAATCTCTTTGAAGCCTATCTAAATCTCAAGGCTAGGGGCTTGCATAATTAAGGTTTTAAACCCCATTTTTCTATGATTAATGTTATAATCATTGGCAGAGTAAGAGGTGTTGAGATGTTTTTGAATATATTGTGCAGGTCTTTTGTCCTTGCAACACCTCATCCTCGATGGATCCATGCCGCTCTGGATATCGATGGTTGGAACTTCGCAGCATTGAGAATTATCACTTTGAATATCTGGACGTTTGTTCCCAAGCGATATGTTTCACTAAAATGTAATGTCTCTATTTTGCAGGTCTCGCTACCCCGCTTAAAAGAGCTCTCTTGATAAGCATAAGGTGTATGATTCTAATAACCCCTGTAAGGATTTCATTGACTTACAACACAAGCTCAGATGTGAGGAATACCTGGATGCTAGCTGGTCCCTTTCCAACTCCAGAAGGTTTTGGGAAAAGAACATTGACAGACCCAACACTCATATGTATGAGATGCTCAAACAAAAGAAAAGTAAGGATTTCATTCCCCTAATTGCTAAAAGTAATGGTGACATTGCTGTGGATATGGAAGAGTGTCTACATGAAACTGCTTCTTTCTTTAAGAATGTCTTCTCTAGTCCTCCCAAGAGGGGGGAAGATATCCAGAGAGCCAGGGCCCATATAGCTTCTATCAGGGTGAAAACGCTCCCTCATGGTCTGGCTGCTCTTCTGGACTTGCCCCTCTCTGCTGGTGAGGTTAAAGAAGCCATTGATAAAATGAAATGTTGTAAGTCTCCTGGTATTGATGGTATTCCTAACGAACTTTTCAAAGAGCTAAAAGACTTCATCACTCCCTACCTTCTGGAGATTTGGAAAGAGGCCACTAGGAAAGGATCCTTGTCTGCTGCCATGAATATGGGAGTTATTAGACTCATCCACAAAAGGGGCCCTAAGGAAGATCTCAATAATTGGAGACCCATTTCTTGTCTCAATTCTGTCTATAAAATTTTTGCCTCTGCCCTTGCTAGTAGGCTTAGCCCTATCATGAATTCTATCATTCTCCCCATGAAAAAAGGTTTTATTAAGGGCAGATACATTTTGGATGCTATTATTTCTCTGTGGGAAGGTTTTGAATTTGCTAATGAAGCTGAGCTTGACTACTATTTTTTAAGGTTGACTTTGACAAGGCTTATGACAGAATTGAATGGGACTTTATCCTCCAATCTCTTCATGATATTGGCTTGGGTAAAAAGTTTATCAAGTATGTTAGTACCCTCTTTGGAAATGCTTGGTCCAGAGTTTCCTTTAATGGTCATCTTTCCCCCCCTTTTAAGATTGCTAGATCCATTAGGCAGGGATGTCCCTTGGCCCCCCTTCTGTTTGCCATTTCTAGTGATGCCCTTGGCTGGCTTGTGAATAATGATTTGTCTAATGGGAAAATCAAAGGCATACCCATCCCCAACTCTAATCATCAACTTGGGCTTCAAATGTTTGCAGATGATACTAATATGTGTACTCTTGCTGATCCTCAGTTTGCTGAAAATTTCTTGGCCTGTTTAAAAACCTTTTGTCTTGCCAGTGGTTCTCATATCAATCATACCAAAACTGGTTTCTGGTCCTCTAATCATATCACCCCCAATTGTATTATTGACATTGGCTGTAGCATTTTGTAGGATCGTATGATTTTTAGGCTTTTGGGTATTCCCATGGGTTTTAATGTCTCTATGCAGCAAAGATGGGATTGGGTGCTTCAAAAATTCAAGGTAAAAATGCTCAGGTGGTATAATGTTTTTGCCTCCCTTTCTCACAGATGTTTTGTCTTGAAGCATTATCTCCTCCCTTCCATTGTGTACTTTCTAGCTTGCTGGAGTCCTTCAAAGAAGCAACTTAATCAGGTTATTACTCTGGCTAGAAGATTCTTATGGGGAGGCAATGACCAGAATCACAAAATTCCTAAAGTGGCTTGGAAGATTTGTTGTCTGCCTAAACATGAAGGTGGCCTGGGTATTATTTGCCCTATGAAAATGGCTGAGAACCTGGCCTCTAAATGGGTTTACAGATCCTTAAGCTCTAGTGACATTTGGGCTTGTCTGCTTAAAAGAAACACTCAAAAGTTTCATATCAAAAACTACAAGGCCTGGACTAACAATCATCTTTGGGATATTGTTATCTCCCCTATCCCCTTTGTTCCTGTTGGCAGTAGCCTCTCTTGCAGGTTTTGGTCCGTTTGGATGAAAGCTAAACTCTGTTTTTCTCCTATTTCTAAGTTTTCAACTAACCTTAACTTTTTTCTTCAGGAATCTCCTTGGTTAGGCTGGATTGCATTGTGGAATAACTGAGATATTGAGATTAGAGAACACAAATGCTTTAAGCTTGGTGTCAGAAGCTGGGCCTGGTTTTATAGCTCAGGTGAGTTGTTATCTGATGATTATATTCTGTCTCTGACCCATTTTTCTCCTGGGTGTCTGCAGATCCTTCTGGAAAGGAAGAACCTCCTGAAGAAGAAACTTGAAGAGTGTAGGATTGTCAACCTTCATTTCACTGAAGTAGTCAAAGATATATGGACAAGTTTCAAACTCAACAAAGGCTCTGTTCTCAGTATTACTAACAAGCTCAACTCCAGATGGGGGTGTAATTGGTCTGCCAATCAATGGAGATACAGGTTCAAAGTTATTTGGGCTTTCCCCTATAATATCAAGCATTCCTACTTGGTATGGCTGATTCTTCACAATGGCTTGTGGACTGGCAACAGGGCTAAGAGAGCAAATATAAATAGTAGTAACTGTGCTCTGTGCAGCAGGGAAGAGGATTTAACCCATCTCTTTTGTAATTGCTGGCATGCTAAACAGTTCTGGAAAGTGTTGGATCCTATCCTGGCTTTCAAAAAGCTTCCCCAACTTGGTTTTAAAGAGATCATTCTCGGTTGTTGTAATAAATTAGATCTAGTGCTATGGCACTTATGGAGGGGACACATCCTGTGGCACATATGGATTAGTAGGAACCAAGCCCTCTTCAAGAATGATAAAAAGAACTATATGTTTTCCCTTAGAAAAGCTTTGTATCTCTCTGGTATGCAGAGTCTTTTGTCTATCAAACAGGGCCCCCAGGATCAAAGTGTTATTACCAAGTCCCTTCCTCCCAGTAAGTGGAGAGAATCTCTTCTGGATTGTTACTCCAGTGATAGATTTATCATGGTCCTCAACTTGTAACCTCTGCCTGATGGGATCACTGCTTCCCTGTGCACTTTGTACTTTTATTACATAATTTACTCTCTTTTCCTGTTGTCTCAAAAAAAAAAAAAAAAAAAAAAAGAGCTCTCTTTAAAACACTGCAAATGGTCCGAGGAGCTGCATCTGGCAGCGACGTCGCTGCAACGATTGGATTTGGGGAACTGTTATGTACCATTTAAGTTGAAGTTGGATTGTAAAGGTAGTCAAGTACTCTCATTTTCTTCCAATTTTTAGAATTTAAATAACCAATGAAAGTACTCAAACCTATCATATTATTTTTATTTAATATGAGATGATGAAAATTATCAAATTTTTTAGGTGTCATCGAAAAAGGAGAGAACAAAAGAATCAGTAGATAAGGGCATTCTAGCTAGAAAAAACGGGAAGCGTAAGAGAATTTCAGACTTTAGAAATCACTTTGGCGCAAGGAGGGAATTACAAATAATTGAAGAAAATTTACAAAGAAAGTTTATAATTCATCCCCTTTAGCAGCGACCCACTTGTCTTTGACCTTATTGTTTTTTACAATGAACATGCAATGGGGCCTAAAACAGGGACATTTTCTACAATCAGGGATCCTTCTTGAGACGTTTAACCCAAGCATGCATGAAATTGGACATGGGACGTCAAGCTGATTGCCAAAAGAACACGTTTTATAATATGTTCGTAAACCTCTTTACAAGGGATGGCAATGAGAGCTTGGCAGAGAAGTAGTTCGACTACTGCTTATATTTGCACACAATTAGGTGCCATGGGGGATACCCCTCAAGCACTGAAAGCCCTTGGATAGAAAAACACGGGCTGTCACATCCTCCCCCGGCTTGGAGAGCTTGTTGACCTCATCAAGCGGGTTCAAGTTTCCAAAACTTGTTGTGTTACAAAATGTTGAGAACATTACAATGGGCTAAGGGGCCATCGTATGCCTAAGAGGTTCAATAGTATTTTCGAACAAGAGGATGGTCCAAATCAAAAGGTTTTGGTCGGGGATCCAATCGATGTCAAGTAAGGGATGATCTTTCCACTTGATGAGGAATTGGGGCCCTTCGCGTGTGTTGTGATCACGTCAGATGGCTGAATCTTGTTCAATGTGGTTCTCACCGTCTTGAAGCATGGGGATGCGGCATCCATACTTCATATTGGGTTTGAATTGCTTCAGCAAGCTCACGTGCAATGCATTTTGGAACTAGGCATTGTCGCGCAACTCTAGGCTGTATGTGACTTGGTTGATCTACTTCTCTACCTCGTGTGGGACGTAGCATCGATGTTCCTTGCTTTTTTTGTAAGTTGACTTGGCCCACTCTAGCTTTGTCTTCCATTGATTGAGGAATGCTCCATAATCGAGGTCATTGGTTGTAAAAGTTGAGTCTTGTGTGAGGGCGAGCGAGATGATGACCTCTTTTTTGCTTGCGAGCTCGAACGGAGTCATTTTTGTACTCGAATGAACCGAGGCACTATAATGAAACTCCAAGAATATTAAGTCTTTGGCCCAATCCCATCGATCCATTTGGTCATAGTTGCAAATGTATTCTTCAATTGTTTGGTTGACCCGCTGAGTTTTCTCGTCAGTTTGCAGGTGATACACGCTAGAAAATATGAGTTGTGTGCTGAGTGGGTGAAAGAGTTCCATCCATAACTGACTCATAAAGTGGCCGTCTTGATCTGAAATGATAGCCAGGGTCTTCTAGTTAGTGTGTCTCACATGATGTTCTATTTCCCTGGCTTATGAATGATCTCCATGTCAAACTCTATGAGGAAATCCTACCATCTAGCTTGCTTTGGACTTAGCTTTGATTTGGGATGCAAAGTACTTGACTGAGATGTTGTCTATGAAAACCTTGGTATGCTTGTCCTCGACGTAGTGTTGTCATTTGCATATGCAATAGATGACCACAAGCATTTCCTTCTCTTCTATGCTCCACTTGAGTCGGTAAACATGTGAGACTCGTAGGCAATCGATTGCCCATCTTGCATCAAGACCCCTCCAATTGCCGTGCTGGATCCATCCACGTGAATTTCAAAGGGTTTATCGAATTCTGGAAGTTTGAGGAGAGGGACGTTGCACATAGCAACCTTAAGTGCTTTGAGGGCATCTTCTTTTGCTTGGCCCCATTTGAAGTCCTTTTTCTCTTTGATCAAGTCCAAGAGTGGGGTTGTGATCTTGCTAAAATCTCAAATGAAGCAGCCAGGAGACTAGCAAAATTCGATGAACTCCTAAACCACTTTGATCGTCATTGGGGGGCCCACTTTAGCACTACTTTCACTTTCTTGGGATTGATATGAAGCCCAAGCTCTGAAATGATGAAGCCCAAAAACTCAACCTTCTTCATGGAGAACTCGCACTTGCTCTGTTTAGCATAGAGGCAGCATTCATGGAGGCATTGGAGAATGGCCATCACATGTTCGTAGTGCTCTTCTAACGTGCAATTGTAAGTCAGCAGGTCATCAATGTATATAATGAGAAACAGATCTAGCATATCTCGAAAGCCATTTTTCATCTCTCAAGAGAACGTCATAGAGGCCCTTGTGAGTCTGAATGGCACGAACACCCACTAGTAGCATCCATAATGTGTATGCAAGGTAGTCTTCTAGATGTGCTCCTAAGCCACCCTGATTTGATGGTATCCGAAACAGAGATCTTTGTGTGTGAAGTATCTCGCCTTGTAGAGGCAGTCTAGAAGTTCCTCCATTATCGAAATCAAATACTTGCTTTTGATGGTGATCTTGTTGAGGGCCGGATAGTCAATACATGGGTGTAGCAATCCATCCTGCTTTCTCACAAACAGGATCAATGCTCCATACGGTGAGTTTCTTGGCCAAATGTAGCCTTGTTCTTCTAACTCATGTATTTGGTGCTTAAGCTCCTTCAGGTTAGTCTCATTCATCCTATAGGGTGCCCGTGAAGGGGTCGGTTGGTCTGAGAGGGTGTCGATTTGATGTTGCACATTGCATGTGAGTGGGAGTCCGAGTGGAAGTGTATTTGTAAGCACGTTTGCATATTCCGCTAAGAGAAACATAAAGCTTAGGTGGCCTATCTTGGATACGTCAATTGGGGCTAGTTATATTTCCATTTAGACTGGGTGCAAGAGGCATAGGTGTGCCATCTTGCCTTGGTGAACTGCTTTACTAAACACTGACATTCCGAGAGGTCTGCTAAGTTCGAGCCCAATATGATAGGAAAAAACGAGGGTCATGAATTTGTGTGTTGCTCCCGTGTCGACTAGCATGGGAACATGAAGGCCTCGAATCTTGCCCATGATGAATGTTTGGTGAACTATCAGTAGAGAGATTGGGTTACACTTACCTTTGCCTTTGTAGGGTGTGCATTATGGTGATCTGGGCTCATTGGATTTATTGCTTTCGACCTTTGTGATTCAAGGTCCCCATGTGGATGCTTCTTCGTGGGGAGAGCCTCTTGTGGAGTTGACCAGAGTGTCTTGTGGTTGTTGACAACAAAGGGGAGATGGGTGCTTTCCTTGGCAAAATCATCACACTGGTCTTAGGTCCCTTCGATTTTGGTCATTTTTGATGGGCGAGTTTCCTCGATTGTCTTGAGTTGTAGGTAGGGCACACTCTCTTGTACTCTGCTTTTGGCCTTGGCCACGAGGGTATTCGATATGCCTTTATTGCAAATAGTTTTGGTTGAACTTGGGGTTAGTGTTGCACGTGCTTCCTTGCCCTTGGTTAGTGTTGCACCTGCTTCCTTTCCCTTGGTTAGTGGGTTTGGGTTGTCCTTTTGGTAGCAAGGTGAGCACGTGTAGAGGAGCCTATGTAGGTGGTATAGCTTTGTCATATCAGATATGCGAAGCATAAGTTTTATGTACTCAATGATGTATGATGCAATGAATCTGTCCAGAAAGGAGGTTCTACCACTCATCCCATGCTTGGAAGGCCTCATTGCAAGGGACAAAGTAGTCAACGAGAGGAGCCTGATCCCAAATGTCCCATGCCTATTTCTTCTACTTTGCCATGTACCATGGAGCATCTAGAGGTAACTCTCCATTTTTCCGATCCATCGGTTGACCACTATGGAGTTGCGATCGCCACTGTACTTGTTGGGTGGGTTGGGCTTGAAGAGGCAAAGGGAGTCTGGGTCATCTATATCCCCCGATTGGAGTTGGTTGATGAGGGATGGGTTTATGGGGTCTGCTTGCCATTTTGAGTTGGGTTGAGGGTCCGGTTGGGGGCTCAGTTGCAGGCTGGTTAGGTTGGAGGAGAAGAGATGGCATTCGACTAAGTCGACTAGGCGAGTGAGAGTGTTTTCTAATTGGTTGACATGGTTCATTACCTTAGTTTGGTCAGTTGGATCTGCTTGGTGGCCCAGTCCGTTGTGGAACTCAAGCTCTTGGAGCTATTCATGTAAATCAACATTATCCATCAAGAGTCCGTTGATCTCGGCTTTACGGGCCTTTCAGTGAGCTCGGTTGCATCTTTGACATTCGGTTACGTTGTGATCGTGATCAGCACCGAAGGTGTGGCCACCCATGGGATCATCATACTCATCAACAATTGGGACCGAGAGCCTGATGGTGGTGACACGGGGATGAGTGGGTGGGGTGTGTGTGTGTGGCTGGCAATGGCCCGACGGTGACATGGTAGTGGCATGGTGGCAGTGTGATAGTAGCACAACGATAGCATGATAGAACGATAGCAGCAGAGTGATGACACAATGACAATGCGGTGGTAGTGTGGCTATGGCATGGCAGAGGTGCTGCATGGCACGAGGTAGTGGGTGGAGTGGGAGCCAATAGATGGCACTTGGAAAGCTGGGAGGGGGAAGTGAGGCACCTTGAGGGGGGGGGGGGGGGGACCTTTGGGGGAGGGGGGGGGGGGATGGGTGGGCACTTGCCTTGAGGGGGGGAGGAGAGGGGGCGCACTTGAATTGAGGGAGGGGGGGAGGGTGGCAAGGGGGTGGCCCTTGCTTGAGAGGAGGTGGGGGGGCAAGGGGGTGGCCCTTTCCTGAGAGGGAGGAAGGGAGGGTGAATGAGCTCCTATGATGTCAAAGAACTTCCCATGCATGGGCCCGAGATGTTAGATGGCGCTACCAACACTATTGTGATAGTCCGCCCATCCAAAGGCTTCCCCTAGGGCTGTTGCTCTGATACCACTTGACATGTTCAGCCCAAGCATGCACAAAACTGGACACGGGACGCCAAGGTGATTGCCAAAAGAACATGTTTTATGTTGTGTTCATAAACCACTTTACAAGGGACAACAATGAGAGCTTGGCAGAGGCGTAGTTCGACTACCCCTTATAATTGCGCACAATTAGGCACCACGGGGCATACCTCTCAAGCACTGAAAGGCCTTGGATAGAAAAATGGGGGTTGTCCCATGTCTACCTAGACATTGAGATATTTCTCAATAGAACATTATTGAGGCAACTTGCCAAAATTATTGCTCATCTTTCCTTCTAGACCTTATCTAGTACTTTGTTGCTAGTGGTATTCTGCAAAGTAGACAGCATCCGACTGCTTCCCAAGCAAAGTTTGCCTCTAAATAACTTGATTGGGCAAGACAAGAAGCTTACTAAGGCATTGCTAAGCCGGAGTGCTTCTGCAATGCTCGCACCAAAGGGGCACACTGCTTATCTTGTGGCCGTTTACATTGTTCCATATCCACCCCTTAAAATTTTGTCTTATGGCCGGTTATTTACACTGCTCCATATGCACCCCTAAAGAATTAGCAAAATCAACATTTCTTTCTTGTTCTCGATTAGTGGGAGCCACAAATACTTGATCTCCCATATGATCTTCATCTATTTCATACACCACTTTGTGGTAAGACAGTTATGACCAACTAGGTTTCTTTTAATTCTAAGGAGCTTTTGGATCTGGTCGCCAGTCTACCACCTTAAACCCTCCAATCTACGGAGGGGTTCTTGGGCCAACATGAGGTGGGACTTAGAATCCTCCCAGGAATTAATTTTGTCTCTTAATAAACACCAATCTTTAAAATCAACTATGTAGTTCGGATCCATATCTTCAAGCTTGATCCGTCCCCTTCTATCTTAGTCCATGTGCTTCTTCGATATTTGAAAACCTCTCTTCCATATTCTCATAGCTCTTTTGAGGTTCTCAAACTCCACTCTTATGATACTCATGATTGGGAACCATATAGAATCCGTCTATCTAGTCTTACGTTCCCACTTCCAATCATTATTGATGGTGCAAAAAGCTTTCGCTAGTTCCAACCCTTCCCGATCGATGACACAAGATTGGAGCCCTTGGAGTAAACCGAAAATGAGGAGAACAAAAGACTAAGTATATCAATTCCTTTTCATGTAGGGATCTTGGCTAGAGAATTGTTATATAATTACATGGGTCTAAGGGGTAGAACCCTTGGATTTCTAGGTTTGAAACCCTTGGGATTTATGGTTTATTTACCCCTTTTAGATGGGACTTGAACCTTAGGGCAAATTCTCTAAGCTTGAGTACCTTAGACTTGATTGGAAGCTTCTCCTAGGCACTTAGTTTGTATGTGAGAGCTTGGAGAGTCTTCTTTTAGTTGCCATGTCCTAAGCTTGGAAACCATGTGAACACCTTAGGGACCCACGTGATGGAAGGTACTCATGTCCCCTTGAGAGGGACTTACCCCCTTGGTCTTGGAGCTATATATTGGAGGGGTTGATTGGGTGGAAAGCATATCTCTCTTCCCATTGTGATTTTCTTAATTAGTTAGTTGGTTTGTGTGTGGAGGCTATGGAGTCCTTCCACAATAGTGGTATGAGAGCTAAACTTTATTTCTTTCATGAATTGGAACTCCTTCGCATGGGCAATTGAATGTTGTCTACCTATGAGAGCTAGACTTTATTTCTTTCATGAATCTTTAGCTTCATCCTTTCGAATTCCTTGGCATTAGCAATTCAATGTTGTCGTACATCGATGGGAGTGCATCTTCTCTTTTTGGAGAATCAAAATGCACTACATGCAACCCCCTCTAATGAGAAGTCATGGTTACAAAGGCCCATTTGAGAGTGTCCTAAAGGAGCCCCCCTGTCCTATGGCAACATGGCCACACACATACAACACCCCTGGCACGTGCATAGTAATCTGAAGTCACGTGATAGGACCTCGTTGCCAAATAAAACCCATGGGTAAAACATTGAACACAAAGATGTAGAAAAGGGATCTATTCGAGAAAGACCTAGACTTATCTCTTATTTTTGCTTAAGAAGAGAAGAAAGCGGAAAGGCCAAAGTAGGGCAAAGATCAATTCAAACCTTAAGTTTGATAAGATGACTGACACCACATTAAATGCTTGACCAAATATTTAAGTAAGATTAGTAGTGGTGTACCTAAGCACCTTAGTCCTTGCTCTCATAATTTGGTACCATAGTATGAAGGGCACTAAAAAGGATAGAGAAGGTGAGAAGATATAGAGACATAGGTATGTGGATTGGATGAAGAACCCATTGGTATGGGATGGTGGTTACTGATTCCCATTGAGTACTTTTTCTTGATGGCCAGAAGAAAAAGGGACTCATGATCCAATGGAATACGCAAGGAAGATAATGTCTAGGAATAGGTATCTTCTTCAATTATCCTCTCAAAGGGAAAAATAATTCTACCAACAAAAAATGAAAGGATCTATCTCTCATAAGTCCGAAGGGTTTATGTGCTTCAAAAAGTTTTTGGTTTTGGCTGAAAACTTGTCAGCATGTAAAATGGGCACCCTCCGTTCTGATCGAAGGGCAAATATATGTCTTCTGACTTTAATGCATTTCTGGCTAAATGTGGGATAATACGTTAGTGTACAATGCCATATACACCTTAGTAGAATGGAGTTTCTAAACAGAAGAAAATGTCATTCATGGAGATGGCAAGGTGTATGGTCAAGAGTCAAGCTTTACCACATAGTTTCTTGCTTGAGGTTGTCATGTCTACAACATATGTACTTAAACAGTATCCTACTAAAACATTGCAGTCTATCACTCCGTATGAGGCTTGGCATGGTCGTAAGCCATCTGTTTCTCACTTGCAGTTTTTTTGGTTGCCTTGCATATGCATTAATGCTTGAACAAGATTGCAAGAATTTGGATGATAAAGCAGTGAACTCTATTTTTGTTGGGTACAATTTTGAAAGCAAAGCTATGGTCTCTATCATCCACATACTAAATGCATTTTGGTTAGCCATGATGTTGTTTTTGTGGAAGATGTTATTCAGCCATTATTTTCATGTACGAAAGAGACATTTGTTAGCTCCAAAGACATGTATGATACTTTGTTGCCTCTTTTTACAAGTTGACAGTCTATTGTTGGTCGTAATGAGGCAACATCTTAGCCTTTACTCCTTTCATGTGATGATGCATATCATTCCATTTATGATGTAGATTTACATGATGCAGTTGTTGATGAGAGAGCTGATATTGAGGAGGCAAAAACTATGCCAAAATTGTTGGTGTAGACTTTGTGTGACAAGAAATTAGACGCATCTCTCTCATATCGTACTCATTCTGGCTCTAGTCTCTATGATGAGAGTGAGCCTTTTTCATTTGATAAAGCATAAAACTATGAAAATTGGATGGCTTCTATGCCATCAGGATATGATGCTATCATGAAAAATGATATCTAGTCTTTATGTGACACCTTATGGCAAGAAGGCCATCAAGTGGGAATACAACCCAAGGGTAAGCCTGATGGAACAATTGATAGGTATAAGGCTAGGCTTGTTGCAAATGGGTATGCTCAGAAGAGAGGAGTTGATTTTGATGAGCCCTTTGCTCCTACTTATTGAATGACTACTGTTCGTAGCATCTGTGCACTTGGAGCTCATCGTGATTGGAATGTACCTCAACTGGACATCAAAACTGCATTTTTGAATGGTGACTTGCATGAAGAAGTGTATGTTTTTTAGTCTTGTGGGTTTGTGCAGAAAGGGCATGAAAAAAAGGTGTGCACGTTAAAAAAGGAATTATATGGTTTGAAACAAACACCACCTACTTGTTATGAAAAGATACATGCCTATCTTTGAGAAGAATCCAACTGAAAGCACCTTATATGTTAAGCAATGATGTGCTTATGATCATTGTTGTGTATGTTGATGAGATGCTACTCACTTTTCCTCATGAGAAGCATATTGCTTATTTTAAGGCTGATTTGCATGCCTAATTGAGATGTTTGATTTAGGTCATTTGCATTATTATTTGGTCATTCAGTTTATGCAAGTTGATGACGGAATAGCTTTGTGACAAACCAAATATATTGACACATTATTATAGCATTTTGGCCTTGAAGAGTGTAAACCTATCGCCAATCCTATGGAGGCAGGTTTATGATTGAGTCTTCATGATGCTAGAGATGCATTTGATGTTGTTCTGTTTAACCAGGATGTTGGATACTTGATTTACTTATGCATTACCTCACCAAATATTCAGTTTCGTGTCTCAAAGATGAACACGTTTATGCATGCCTAGGTATCATGCATTGGTAGGGGGTTAAGCACATCTTTTGCTACTTGAGTGGTACCCAGTTAATTAGATTGTTTTATCTCAAGGGGGATCACTACCACCAGATTTACATGCCTTTTTTTATTCTAACTGGGTTGGTTGCTATGACACTCATGTGCCCACCATTGGTTTTTGATTCATGCTTGGTAGCTCATGCATATCTTGGCTGAGCAAGAAGCAGCCTACTATGGCCACTTCCAGTTGTGAGGCTGAGTATAGGGCAACTTTCACTGCGATTGTTGAGTGTGTGTGGCTTAGACACCTTATGGCTGATTTGGGCGTTGATCAGTCTTCTGCCATCACCATCTTCACTGATAGTTAGAGCGCATTTGTACTTGTGAGGAACCCTATGTTCCATGTTCATAAGAGAACATTGCTCTTTTCACAAAGGCTCTACCTAGGGAGAAGTTTGAAGCTCTCCACAAAGCTTTAGGCTTACTTCCTTTTGTGGATTGATTCCACATAGCTTGTCACTTCCTTATACATAAGTGCCAGCTCCTTGTTCATCGCATCACTCCTAAGGGAGATTTGTTAATATATTTAGGTAGTCTATCTGTGAACACACTAGGACCGTCAAGGCACTTTTTCCCTCTTTAGGAGGTTTTTTCCCCTCGCTTGTATATATGCCTATAGCCCTAATGGGTTATTGATCTTTGTATATTCTAGTGGTAATACGTTCTGTTGACGATCGAAACCCGCAGAGCATATACGCACGCAGCAAATAGACCAGAGACAAGAGAGAGAAAAGAGATGACATAAGATTGGGTCCAATCTCTCCCCACATGCTCTCATGGACATTCTATGAGAGCATGCGTATTTATAGGCAATTCATATTATATCCTTGATGGAAGATACATGAGGGCCACACTAAAAACAGTGTGCTTTTGCTTTATTTATAAAAATAGCTAAAAATAGCTAAAAATAACTCCAAAAAGTATATGAATAAATCCTCTTGCATTCACACTCGTTCACACTTGTTCATACCCTCATGGATCTCCACCTACTAAATAAAAACACAAAACACATTAAAATCCTCAAGGCATTAAACCTTCATTCCAAATATTCCATAAAGTATAACATCCCCCCCAGTTGTCGAGCAACTGACCTCAGTTGATAAGAATAAAATAGACATGGATGGCCAATCACATGTCCCATCATTGAACAATCATAATCATGTTCCATGTAAAAACACATGCATGGAACTGGAAAACTGGAATTTAATGTGAATGTGAATGATAAGCAAGATTTAAGCTAAAATGCAATCCAAAAGTGACTATAAAGAATGAATATCGTGATTTGATAAAATAATAGTCGATGTATTAATCATGAATTTATACTTGAATGCATGTGCATACGAATTTTGTAAAAATTTTGGCAGCATAACGATGTGATTTTGAAAATCGGAAAATTTTCGACACAATTTCCATGATATTGGTGCCGATAGGCATAATCTATCCACAAAAAGACCGAAAGGGGATTACACACCCTGAAAAATATATATATTTTCTCCTCGCTAACTTACAAGAAAATACTTTCTTGTCCCTGCAAGAAGAATTCATGTACCATACAAGACAAATCCATGTCGAAACTACGTTTCGAGTCTAGGTACTATGCAAAATTGCATGTCGTATATGCAATATGATGCAAGAAAAAGAGAATCGGTGCATATAAATTGACAAGAGAATTATCTAGAGATGTAGGTACCGAGGATGATGCACCCTTTGTCGGAATAGCATGCCAATACTCCTCCAAAAGTTGATGCTTCAAAATGGTGCTCGAAACGGGTTGTTAATGTATGAACGGTAAACTCCAAACTCTGAAGACAAAGGAAACTGAAGTCAACATATGGCATATAGCCACTCTTTTGAAAGAACTCTGAGAGCTTTCTAACGGAAGAAAAAACACAAAAATCGAATATCTGATGCTCAAGTTATGGTTTAAAACGTGGATATATATATAAGGATGCTTGACAACACTTAATCAATAGTCTAAAAGAAAAACCAAAATCGAACGTTGCGGTCAGCTGCTCGAGTCGACGCTGTGGAATGCGATCAGGAGAGACACTTTGGAAGATTTGGAGGGAGCGATGTGCTGTCAATTTTTGCCAAACTCCTAAGGAATGGTCGATCGAGAAATCATTATTTCTTCTAGGTAAAAGAATCTCTCGAGATAAGAGATCCCCACCGTTTAGACATCACTGTATTTATCTCCTCGAAAACAACAAGTTGAAAGCCAAATGGGTCCCATATGAAGGTGATGATAGATTTATCCGCCTCATTTGTAATGCGCTCTAGTTTGCCATGCTCCTCCCCTGCTTTGTGGGATTTGGGGGTCCCTTGGGCACTAGTCCCATTCACTTGCAATTTTTCTTCTTTATTTTAATTAAAGTCTGGGAGAATAGGCTATGACCGAACTTCCTTAAAAAAAAAAAAATTGAACGTTGCTGTAGATGTATGCTCCTATTATGAAGCGGAAGCAAAATGCTTAAAATCCCATATATGATATGAAATCTTAATTCATATATATAGAGAGCCGGAAGGCTCAGAACGCTCTATGGTCTCCGTAGGTGTGATAAAAATAAAGCAAGGACCCTGGGCTCGCTCGACGACTCGCACCGGCCCGTCGGTAGGATGACTTGCTCGCGTGTTTTGTTCTCTTGCTTGAAAACCGAAGCTCACTTGTTGAATGACAAACTTGCTTGCATTAAGAAGAAAACAATTACAAAGGAAACGGCCTAAGCCGGCCGGTGTTGAGCGTCGCGGGTAAACGCGTTACAATGAGCCGGCCCGCATTAAGCGTCGCGGGCAAACGGGTACATCGATCCCTCGATGGCACAACGGCGCTTTCGAGAGGTGCGTGCGGAGGGGACTAGCACGAAGGCTACCGCACATTGAGCACAAGGTTCGCTTGGGTCACTTTGATCGCTTGGTCTCGGAGGCTCACTATGTCCCCCTATAAGTACTTGCAATTTGGCACCGGTCGGCAAACCACACAAGCACCAACAGGGACTGGATAGAAATACAGGGGGAGGGGCTCTTGCAAAATGATGTTTTTGGCATTCACTAGAACTAAGTCACCCACTTGATAATCGGGGGCGTCTGTATGGTTCTGATTGGCATTTCTAACCATCCTTTCTTTGCTCTTGATAAGAGCTTCCTTTGCTTGTTAAAGCTTGGACTGCCAGTCACGTAAAAAATTACCACACTCGCGGTCTGCTGCTACTAGCACTTCATCTGACACGAGTGCCATGGGTGTGATAACACTTTTATCGGTGGCCACCTCGAACGGTGACATAGATGTACTTGAATGGATGGAGCTGTTATAATGGAATTCTAAAATATCTAAGTGCTTGGCCCAATCCTTCTACTCCGCTTGTACATAACTTCTGAGATAATTCTCCACTATTTGATTGATTCTTTCCGTTTGCCCATCTGTCTCGGGATGATAGGCCGATGAAAATCAGAGTTGAGTGCCCAAAATGGAGAATAATTCATGCCATAAATCGCTCATAAACCTGGTATCACGATCTGAAACGATAGCCGACGGAAGGCCATGATATTTGAATACCTTTTGAAAGAATGTCTGTGCTACCATCTTTTCCGGCATGGGTAGCTTCATAGGTATAAAGTGTACTTGCTTTGAAAAATAGTCTACCACTGCTAGAATTGCATTCTGTCTGTCTGACATTGGCAAATCTATTATAAAATCCATACTTACCATGTCCCAAGGTCTATTAGGGACGAGCATCGGCTGAAGTAAGCCTGCCGGCTTTATCTTCTGTTGTTTTACTAACTGGCAAGTAGGGCAAGTTTGAACATACTCAATTACATCTTCTTTCATCTTCGGCCAAAACACATGCTCTTTTAGATGCTCATAACTTCTACGTTGACCTGCATGTCCTGCAAGCTGACAGTCATGTGCTTCCCATAAAAGCATCCTCTGTAATTCTACGTTGTCTGGTATATAAATCTTTCCCTTTCGATACAACATGTTGTTCATAATCTTGTATTTGCCCTTATGATCTAGGCCTGAGTGCACATCTTTTATGATCCTTTGTACTTCCGGAGCTGTTTGTTGCAGTCTTCTGATTTGATCCTTTGTTTTACTCTCGGCCATGGAGATGGTGGCCAAGGTCGGTCTTCTACTCAGGGCATCCGACATAACATTTTGCTTCCCCGATTTGTGAATAATATCTATATCAACTTCAACCAAGAAATCTTGCCATCTTGCTTGCTTGGGAGATAACTTGGGCTGCGTACAAAAGTACTTTAATGAAATATTGTCTGTATATATCTTCATGTGTTTATCCTGAACATCGCCACTTTCGTAGACAGTGGATCACCGCGAGCATCTCCTTCTCGTGAGTGCTCCATCTTAATTTTGTACCTGAAAACTTGTGTGATTCGTATGCCACAGGGCGTCCCTCTTACATAAGGACCCCTCCAATCGCTAGTCCTGAAGCATTTGTATGAATCTCAAACTCTTTATCAAACTCTGGCAACTTCAACACAAGAGGTTCGCACATCTCCTGTTTGAGTTGCTCAAGGGCGTCTTGTTCCTTAGGCCCCCACACAAAGCATCCCTTTCCTTTGGTTAACTCTGTAAGCGGAGCGGCCACCTAGCTAAAATCCTTTATGAATTTCCTTAGAAACTAGCACAAACCTATGAATTCTCGTACTTCCCTTACTGTTCTAGGCGGAGCCCATTGGCGAACTGCAGTGATTTTGTGAGGATCTATCATCACACCTTTGTTTGAAACTATAAAACCCAAAAATTCAACTGAAGTCATGGCAAACTCGCACGTCTCAGGTTTAGAATAGAGCTGTCTTTCTCTTAGGTGTTGAAGTACGGCTCTTACATGATCCAAGTGTTCCTCAAGAGTGCGGCTATATATCAAGAGATCGTCTATATAAATGATCAAGAAATCATCTAACATGTCTCTAAACCCGTCGTTCATCTCTCAGTAAAAAGTGCCTTGAGCGCCTGTGTGTCCATCTGAACGCCGTCTTCTCAATGTCTTGTTTTGCTATGCGAATCTGATGATATCCGGATCTTAGATCTATTCGTGTAAAGAATTTTGCTTGACCCAATCGGTCCATCAGTTCATCCATGACTGGCACTGGATACTTCGTCTTGACTGTAATTTTGTTTAAGGCCCAATAATCCACACATAACTGCATGCTGCCATCTTTCTTTTTGATGAATAAGATGGGAGCACTATAGGGTGAACTACTGGGTCGAATGAAGCCTTGTTGTTCCAGTTCTGCTAGTTTCCTTTTTAAGTCTTTTAGATCTGTCTCATTCATTCTGTAGGGTGCTTTGGTCGGTGGAGCTTGGCCTCGCATTACTTCAATCTTATGTTGGACTTGCCTGAGGGGTGGCAGCGCGCTTGGTAATTGACTTGGTAGAACATCTTCAAATTCTTTTAGTACTGCTCGGATTCGTTGATCGCGGACCTTCATCCTGTCATTTTCCCTTTCATCTAGGTCAATGGGGTTACATTTTATCACACACAAATGGGTTTCAGCCCCTTGCTTCATCGCCCTTTCCACTTGCTTGGCCGTCAAAGGCCCTTGCGTTTGTTGTCTTCTTTTTGCTTTTGCCACTGCGGCTATTGATTTCATCTGCCCTGCTTCTAAGTTCACTTTCTTGTTCCCTTTTCCTTGACTACTTGAGGGCACACACTCTTGATACATTGGTGCCTTTCCTTTCCTCTGTCGGTCCAACTCCTCTTTCAAAGGGGGAGGAGTGATGGTCTTGTGACTTGATTCTTGCGAATTCGATCCTGGGTTCTCTATCTTTCTTGACTTTTCTTGAGAGTTTGTACTTCCATCTGAGCTCTTTTTAGACTTCTATGACAGTCTACGACCACGATGTTGCCTTGCATGTCAAGCAAGAGTTTATCAATCCCCTTACCTAGCATGCTGACCATGTACCGGTCCATGAAAGAAATTCCAACTATCACATCGAATAATTCCAATGGCACGACTATAAAATCTAACTTTTCCAACCACTCTCCCACTGTCATTCTGACGTTGACTGCAATCTTTACATTATTGTCCCGACCTTGAGCGAATGTGACTGATATTTTAGGGAGTTTACTCAAAGCCAATTGCAAACTTGCTACACACTGTGGCGACATAAAATTATGCGTCGCACCTAAGTCTACTAGTACTGCTTTTCTTTTGTTCCCAAAAGTTCCCCAAAAATACATATTTTGAATCATGCGTAACGTCATCGGAAAGCACCTTGGCATTGCAGCCACGGTACCTACATGAGGCGCGTTGTTACTCGTGTGTACTTCTTCTTCATTCTCGTCTAATTCTGTCAAGACCACATTAGTGTTACGTCTCTGTGGCTCTTCTTCTACTTGAGCCGTCTGCACTCGCGTCTGATTGTTATTGCGCGTGCACTGATGAGTCCAGTGATTCCCACCGCATACTCTACAAAACGGCCGGGGATCATTTCGCTGCCATTGGGGCGCTGGCAACGCCCTCTGCTGATTATTTCCATAGTTGTTTGGGTTCCTTTGAACTTGAGCATTGCTCGTATTTTGAGTCGTTGCAGGTCGGGTATTAGTGTTGGCATTTCCTGCACCTTGTTGATTTCTTCATGGGGATACGTTTTCTGTCTTACGTAGGCTTTGAGCACGTTGGTTGCTCTCAGCGTCTTGGTACCTCTCTGCCATGACAATCGCGTCCTCCCATGTGTTGGGCGATTTTTTTCTATTTCGCGTCTTGTCCAAACGCTACACTCGTATAGGAACCCATGCAGCCGATCTCGTGTATCTCCGTTATCTGCAACATGAGTCTTCTATACTTGCATATATATTTCGACAACGGGCCTTCCTACTTGAGGCCCCTCCACTCGTCCCTGAGTTTGAAGGATTCATTTTGAGGGATAAAGTACTCCTTAAATGCCGCCTTGAAGTCCTTCCATGAACTGAATTCCTCCCTCCCGGACTCTACCAAGAACCATGCATCGGCATCGTCGGCCAGGAAGGATGCGGCTATCTTTACCCAATGTCGTTTTCCCACCCTTTGTAGGTCGAGGTATTGCTCCATATCTTGCAGCCATTTGGAGACGGCTAGAGAGTTGCGCTTACCCCGAAACTTCTCGGGTAGACATGGCTTGAATTTCCCATAGGAATCCGAGTCGCTTCCGTCGTCAGAGGAGGAAACGGGCCGGTGTCGTCTTGTGTGTGGCCTTCAGCCCTGCCGAGACGTCCGTCCCGAGTTTTCACCCTCTTGTAACTCCGGTTGCTTTCCCGTATCCTTGGTCTTGTCCTCTTTCGGTTCCATCTACCCTTTGAGCATCTGTGCTAGATCGGAGATGGTAGACTCAAGTCGGCCCATGCGGTGTTCTTGAGCCACCATCCAATCTATCGGCGGGTCCTCTTTATCTTTTTCCATCGTTCCGAGATCATAATTTTGTGAGATGGGAGGCGGGGTCTGCGGTCGTTTCCCCTTGTTCCTCCATCTCTCTTTTCCCGTTTCTTTGTGGCCACCTCCGCGTGGCTCCACGTCGCTGAGAAAGACATCATTACCTTCACCCTCCATTGCGGTGTACTAAGTAGGACGTTAAGACTCGGCCCACAGCACTGGTGTGGCAACCGGTCCGTCCTCTTTTCCCAAGGCCGCTTTGATCGAGCGAGGCTCTGATACCAAATGTGATAAAAATAAAGCAAGCACCCCGGGCTCGCTCCGCGACTCGCACGGCACGTCGGTAGGATGACTTGCTCGTGTGTTTTGTTCTCTTGCTTGAACGCGGAAGCTCACTTGTTGAATGACAAACTTGCTTGCATTAAGAAGAAAACGATTACAAAGGAAACGGCCTAAGCCAGCCCGCGTTGAGCGTCGCAGGTAAACGCGTTACAATGAGACGGCCCGCGTTAAGCGTCGCGGGCAAACGCGTACAATGGCCCCTCGATGGCACAACGACGCTTTCAAGAGGTGCGTGCGGAGGGGACTAGCAGGAATGCTACCGCACGTTGACCACAAGGTTCGCTTGGGTCACTTTGATTGCTTGGTCTCGGAGGCTCACTATGTCCCCCTTTAAGTACTTGCAATTTGGCGCCGGTCGGCAAACCACACAAGCACCAATAGGGGCTGAATAGAAATACAGGGGGAGGGGGGGAGGGGCTCTTGCCCATGGGTTGTCACATCAGGCAGCAGAAGAGTTGTAAGGCTGTAACGTGCGTAAGAGATGGGTGGCCTGAAGCGCTTCCTGAAAGAACTCGTGAATAATAAAAAGAAATTAAAGAAATGCCAAACACACATGTTTGTGAGTGCTGAACGACGTCGTTTTTCAGCATCGTGCAAATGTGGGTCTCCAAAAATTTTGGCATCACGTAGAAAGGGACACGCCGCACGCGTGTCATAGGTGCACCAGAAAATCCAAGAACGGATGCTTCGCTTGTGGATGCGGGAACTTCATCCACATGTCTGCCCCAATTGAGATGCGACAGGAATCGAGATGCACCTCAATCAGGCCTGAGACGAAGCGGTTCGTCAAAAACGATAATGTGATGAGGAAGACGATGCCAAAAATTCAAAAATCAACTCTACGAACACGAGGCTCCGATACCACTGTTGATGATCGTAACCCGCAGATCATATACGTACGCAGCAAATAGACAAGAGACAAGAGAGAGAAAAGAGACGATACAAGATTGGGTCCAATCTCCCCCCACATGCTCTCATGGACATTCTATGAGAGCATGCGTATTTATAGACAATTCATATTATGTCCTTGATGGAAGATACATGAGGGCCACCCTAAAAATAGTGTGATTTTGCTTTATTTACAAAAATAGCTAAAAATAACTTCAAAAAGTATGTGAATAAATCCTCTTGCGTTCACACTCGTTCACACTTGTTCATACCCTCATGGATCTCCACCTGTAAGTCAAAACACAAAACACATTAAAATCCTCAAGGCATTAACCTTCATTCCAAATATTCCATAAAGTATAACACGTTCAATATTGTGTGTTGTGCTCCAAGCTTCTTCTTCCTTGTGCTCTTAGCATGCTTTTGTAGATCTCAAACTCCGACAAAGCCCAAGTCTATCATTTTGAATTGTGAACTTAGGGCATCTTTTGTTTGTTGAAGAAGAGCATCATCATTTCTTGTAATAACAAGGTCATCTACATAGAGTATAAGCACAATTATCTTCCCTCCTCTTTTTAGAACATACAAGCTAGCATCAAAAGTACATCTTTTGAAAACTAGATCGAAGGGATACTTATCTATGCATTAGTACCATGCCCAAGGGGCTTGGTTAAGCCCATATAATGCCTTGTTCAACTTACATACCTTGTTCTCTAAATGGGGAGCCTCCAACCCTGGTGATTGAGACACATATATCTCCTCCTTAAAGTCTCTATTTAGGAACGTTGATTTGACATCCATGTGATAGAATCGCCAACACTTATGTGCAACCACAACTAGTACTACTCACATAGTAGTCATCCTTATAGTCACCGCAAATGATTCATTAAAGTCAATGCCTTCAACTTATCAGTAGCATTGTGCAACAATTCTTACTTTCTACATTTTTAGAGTACCACCAACCTTGTACTTTAACTTCTAGAGCCACTTGGTGCACTGACTTTATGCTTATGGGGCGAATCCACTAGCTCTCAAGTTCAGTGGTATTGTTGTATTTTTTTTGCATGGTAGCCCTCCAATTCGGATCTTGGAGTTCCTCTTCCACACTGGTTGGTTTCTATTCTTGTTCTTGAATGAGCTCAACATCAGGGTTGTGTTTAGAATATGGGTTCTTGCTCGAATCTATTCCTCTATTCTATGTGATTGCCTTTGTCATTTGCAAAATTGTTCTAGTTACTCTCAGATGGGCCTTGCAGAATCATTGAGTTACCTCACTTCGATTGGTTGACAATAGTTTGGTGGCTTTCACATTCATCATTTGAAAATGATGCTTCCTTTTCTTGTGTACAACGGATAACTCTTGAACATGTTCATTGAGGATTGCCCCTTTTCCTAATGATAAAGTAGAAGATCTCTTTTCCTCCTCCATTACATCTGGTTGCTCCTCCTTAAACACCACATTGCAACTCACCATGATCTTTTTAGCCTCATTGTCGTAAAGCTTATAACCCTTCTTATCTTCACTATGCCTATACATTTGATGCTTTTTCTATCTCTCTATCTACTACATGTACATAACATTCACTTTCAACCACTTTGAAATGGGAAATAGATGGCTTTTTACCATTGTAGTCCTCTTGTGGAGTCTTTCCATCAAGTGCCTTGGTGTAGCTTTGAAGCTTGTTTCTCTCCATATCTAGAATATGTACATAACATTCACTTCTAAATACTTTTAAATTGGAAACAAATGGATTTTTACCAATGTACGCCTCCTATGGAGTCTTTCCATAAATTGTGTTTGTGTAGATTTCATTGAAGATGTAGATACTACTGATAGTTTTTGCCCAAAATTGATTGGGTGAACCCTTTCCCTTCAACATGCACCTTGCCATCTCCATGATGGTTTGATTTTGATATTTTGCAACACCATTCTGTTCAAAGATATGTGCCAATGTGAGTTGATCCTTGATTCCTTTACTCTTGCAAAAATCTTTGAACTTTATTGATGTAAACTCACAACCACCATCAAGCTTGGATTTCTTCATCTTTTTACCCGTTTCAATTTCAACAAGCCAAAACCATTCTTTACATTTACCAAAATCTTGAGCCTTATCGTGAAGGAAGTACACCCACATCTTCTTGCTATAGTCATTGGCAAGTAACATGAATTAGGAAGATCCATGCAAGGCCTATGTAGGCATTTTTCTTCACAAGTGAGCATGCACCAACTCTAGAGGATTGCTTGCTCTATTCTTGCTATCTTGTGGAAACACTTTCCTCTATTGCTTTCCCATCATGCAAACTTCACATGGTTCCTTCATTTCCATAATTGATGTTATGTAGGAAACCATAACCCTATGATGCATCTCCTTCAGTATAGGCTATGAGAGGCACGAATGTCCAATAGCCATGAGTCATGTGTTCTCTAAATCTTAAGCCGAGCACCATACCTCCTTTATCATAACAGATAACTCAAGCTTTGTTTCTATAGTGTTGGTAGACTCACTACCCTTGTCAACATTTGAAGAGCCTTTCTTCTCTTCTACCTTCTTGATGTGATAGTCTTGGATTCCTTATCATTTCTTCTTGCAATGGAAACACTCTCCCTTGAACTTCGTTTTTTCATTCCTATTTTTGTCTCCATCTTTTGAAGAGTCCACTTTGCCTCCTTTGGCATTTGCTATGAGTTCTTCAAAAGTTAGTGGTTGAGGTTTGATCTAAGTATTAAGAGCAGCTATCAAACCGCCAACATTTGGTCGACACATTTGAAGATAACACTAAGTTAGCTCCTTGCTTGACTTTTGTACACCTGATCTCACCATTTGTTCTTGTAGGTTCTTTATGTGAGAGATAAACACCTCCACACTCTCCCCATCAACAAACCATTTTGTTGCTAGGGGATTCTCCAAATTTTGAATTCGTGTTTGATTATGAGTTTCATATTGATAACTCAATATTTGCCATGCTTTTTATGCTTTGATAGTATGTTCATTTCCAAACCACTGGATACTTTCTTGATAAGAAACCATAGTTATTTTGGTAGAAAACACACAATAAATCCATTTTCTGGAGCATGCACAATGGCATAAAGCTCTTTTCCATAGGTAGAATAATTTCATTCAGTTGGGTATAGATTTTGACTATCAAAGGCAATTGAAAAGTCATTTTGATCAAACGTAGCTCCGATTGCTAACACATTTGCATTTGTTCTGAGTTGTTTTCTTCTACCAGTGGTTGATCTTCTTGTGTGAGGGTTCGAAAATCATTCTCTGAATCATATGGTAACTTGACTTTCCTGCAATCATCTTCAAACCATGATTTATTTTCATCAAATACTACATCCCTAGGCAATGCATCCAAATATTTTGCGATGGTGGAATGAGGGTCTCCTGCCCATCCATGCTTCATAGGGTTTTATACCATGCAATGATTTGGATGGAAGCCTATTGACCAAGTAGATGGCTGTGGAAACAGCCTCTGCCCAAAGATAGTTAGGTAACTTCTTCTCATTTAACATAGACCTAGCAGCTTCAACAATTAACATGTTCCTTCTCTCTTCCACTCCATTCAATTTAGGAGTATATCTGGTTGTTACTTCGCTTTTTATGCCTCTGTGCTATAGAAATGAATCAAATTCTTGTGAAACATAGTCATCTCCTCCATCAGATCTAATCCTCTTCAAGCTCTTTCCTATTTGGTGTTCAACTAGTGCCACATACTTCTTGAAACATGTAAATACCTCATCTTCATGCTTCATGAAATTGAAGATTTTCCACCTAATGTAATCATCAATAAAGAATCATAGTACCTTGAGCTTGAGATGGATGGATCTTTGCTAGGACCCCACACATAAGTGTACGTGTACAAGCTCCAAATAGTCTTCATGGATGTATCCTTTCTTGTTGAAAGGTTACCTGTGAGCCTTGCCAAACTGGCATGCTCGACATTTGTATATCATATGTTGGTTGGTCATATTGGGAATTCCAAGCACACTTTGATCCCTGCAAATTTTCTTCCGAGTTCTTTCTCCTATGTGTCCTAACCTTTTGTGCCACATTTCTAGCTTAGATAAGGTTTGATCTCTATAACTGAATAGAGCTATGTTTCTTGTGTCTTCAATTCAAATGTGAATAATCTACCTGACTTCTCACCTTTGGCATTCCTTTTGAAGCCTTTTTGAGGGTCTTCCACATATGCTCCATGCTTAATGAATCTGACCTATAAATATTTCTCAACAATCTGCCCAACACTTATTAGGTTTTTGGTTATAGTAGGAACATATAGAACTTTGCTCAGAAGGTTCATATGACCATCAAGTGTTTTAACATTTCCAATTTGCTTGATTGAGTGTTTAGTGTCATCACCTGTTTGTACTTCCTACTTCCCATTGGGTTCTTCAAGATCACATAATGGAGCTACATTTTGAGCCACATGATTGGAACAACCTGAATCAATGTAGAAAAGATTCTCATCATCTTTACCTTGCTTAGATGTCATGTTCATGATGAGTAGAGAGTCTTCTTGATCTTCAGTATAGTTGTTGTAGTCCCTTCTTCCTCTAAAGCCTCCTTGATAATTTTTGTTGTTGTAGCCTTGATTATAGTTATGGTTGTAGTTGCCTCCACCATTGTTGTATCTGCCTCTTGATTGTCCATAGCTCCCTCTATGGTATCGTCCTCCCCTTTGGTTCCTTGTATTCTTGAGACATTCTTCTGTAGTGTGGTCATTGAGACCACAAATGTTGCATGGTGAGTTGTTGTAGGGTCTCCCCCTACCTTGATTTCTTCCTCTACCCCTTCCTCTAGCACCTCTTCCTCTTCCTACATAGTTAGCTTGAGAGGTACTAGCCTCTTCTTCACTCTTCTTCTTTTTACCTTTGTCCTTAGCTTTATTCTTATCTGTATGAAGGGAAAAAGTATGGTTACCTCTTGAGTCATCACCATTCATGTTGAGTTTTGTTTCATGGGTGAAGGGGTGCCCCATCAAAGTGTTGAGGTCAGGTATTTGCATATCCATGTAGAGGTCCATTGTTGTGGTGAAGGACTCCCACTTCTCATCAACCTTGCTTCCATTAATGATCTACCTCACAACGTGTTCTTCTTCTATCTCCTCTCTAATGATTGCAAGCTGGTGAGCCACATCTTTCATTCTGGTTACATAACTAGCCACTCCTTGCTTTGGTTGTTTTTCTAGCGTTGTAAATTCCATCCACAATTGGTTCTTCCTAGCTCTTATGTTTGAGGAGAAATGTTATGAAAGCTCTTATGTTAGTAGATATGACCTGGCAAGAGCATCCTTTGCACACCATGTGATCAACCGTTCTTGATCCTCCCTTGAAGGTTGTTGCTTGGTCCTAAGAAGTGGCATCTCGTCATCTCTTGAGATGTATCCATATAGACTTCTCCCTTGAACGTAGGCTTGCATCCTAAGTGACCATGCTGAGTAGTTGTTCCTGTACAATTTCTCAATGAAAGATGGAAATCCATCTCCCATCTTGATTGTTGTTGTTCTGATACCATTATTGGAGGAGATGGTGGATAGTTACAAGAGATGAAGTGGTGTAGCTAAATCCTGCTTCACACCTGTTGACAATGATGACTGGAGAGTGTAGTGGGCCTCTTTGACTTGCTAATGAAGACAAATAATCATATATGTAGCTTGGAAGATCATCCGCTAATCCTAGGGTCAAAACAGATAGATTGGAAGATAATCTAGGATCCAAAATTTGCTATTTTGGTTCACACACCTATTTAGTGTTTTGAACAATTCTTTGAGCACTATAACAAGTGGCTTAATTCCTTTTGGGGAACTCTACTTAACTTAGTAAACTAATGATAATGAGTGGTTTCATAAAAATGATGGAATACATGGAGAGAAATATGTTTAGCAATCCATAGCTCTTATAGAAATATGTTTACAGGCTATTATAGTTGTCAGACCACTAAACAATGTAATGCTATTATCTGATGATCTCAAGAAGAAATACTAATGAAACTTTGTAGGACTGTAATGGACAGTATGGTGATTTTGTCATGCTTTAAATCATTGCAAATGACTGACTACACACAGAGAACAAGCTCTTACAAGATCACTATTATGATAGAGTTATGACAGAATTAAGATGACAATGTAATGATATATATGTATTAAAACATTTACAAATACAATTTCATTAGCAATCAAACATTCCTCAATGTGTGAGAGCTGAGTGAGATATGAGGTGAGCTTCCACTTCACAATGACTGTACATAAAAAATGATCTCTAAATCTTAAGATGCATGTGGATCCTTTAGGTCCTTCTTTTAAAGTCATACTTGGAGCCAAGGTTTGAATTCAAATTCAAACTTCCACCTAAGAAGTGAATGCTAACATCTAGGATCGATTCTCTCTTTGCTCAACAACCAAGTGATACGTGATTTAGAGCTTCCTAAATCCTCATGGATGAAATCCACTTTTACAAGGATATGTAAGAAGTACTTTTACAAGAGGTAGATCATATGAAGCTTTTCAAAGGTTATGCCAATAAGATAATCATATGCTGGTTAACCAAGTATGCGGGCTTTGTTTTGATTGCACCAACATCCTTGATGTGCCCATCTCAAATAATGAGATTCTCCAAGTTATAGATATGCTCCCCAATGGGAAAAGCTCGGGACCTAATAGACTCACAAATGAGTTTTTCAAGTCTTTCATATAGGTGGTGGCCACTCCATTGCGCTTGGTCTGGCAAGAGGCTTTGGCTTTTGGTGCGCTTCCTGAATGCCTAAATAATGGTGTCATCAAGCTTATCCAGAAGAAAGGTAACAAGAACAAGATTGAAAATTGGCACCCCATCATGATGCTCCAAACAAGGTACAAGATTCTTGCCAAAGTAATTGCCAAAAGAATTTCTTACCACTTGAAGAGGTGGCTTACTGAGGACCAAAAAGTATTCACCAATGGTAGATTAGTATGCGAAGCTATTAATGAGATATAGGAAAGGTCTAGACTTTATTGAAGAGCCCGAGCAAGATGTGGTCTTCCTTAAAATAGACTTCGACAAAGCCCATTATAGGCTAGATGATGGGACTTTATTCTTCAATCTCTTAAAATCCTGGGGTGCAGTAAAAAATTCTCTAAGATGATTGTTACATTGCTAGAGAACATGTTGATGCAAATAAATATTGACATTCAATTATCAAAGGCTATCAAATCAAAATGCTCTATTAGGCAAGGCTGCCCATTCGCTCCTCTACTTTTCGCAATTTCCACGGAAGGGATGAGTTGTCTTGTGTGTCATCACATGTAAATAGGCCATATTAAAGGACTCTTTCTACCCCTTAACCATGGCCAGATGAGCACGAGGCTATTCATAGATGACATGAATGCATTTGTGCATAATGATTTGACTATCATCAGAACCTTTTGGGGGTGTTTGGACACATTCTATGAGGCATCTTGTTCGAAGATAATCCACTCAAAAATCGCTTTCAAAACCATCATCGGACCCCCACCCCAACTAGTGGTTGCGCATGGTTTCCAAATTATCCCCAAGGATTTGTTCTTCCACCTACTTGGTATTTGTTGGCAGTAGTCAAGGCACCCAAGGACTCACAAGACAAGGAAGCCAAAGAAGGGATTCAGAGCAGAGGGAAGGCACGAGCAGGCAAAGTAGTCAACGTCGATCTGGCAAGTAGGCCATTTAATTTTTTCCCATCAACATCTTGATAACAATGATTTTCATCACTAACAATCATTGTAATTACCATTTCACCTTTTTGTAGCTCTATTTTGTGCAAGCCAAGGAGTCTTTGAGCTTGAGGAGCATTAGAAGTACCTACCTATCAAATTTCATAATTCTCCGAGCTCGTTTCAGCCTCCAAATTAGCTTAGGAACCTAATTTTTAACTAGGTCGGACACTAGGTCTGGACAGGGCCAAAACTAGTCAAAAACTATAAAAAGAGCTAGAGAGCTCATTTTTGAGGTTAGCTTGTTGTAGAATTGAACTTGTAAAAGCACTTTGAGTAATCTAAAGAACTCCATTGTCTATCTCTCTTTGTTCTTGCCTTGTGTGCGCGTGTGTATGTATGTGTGTGCATGATTGTGTGCTTCTCACTCACACACTTGTGCCTTCACTTTGCTCGAGGTCTTCATACCATCCTCAAGATTCCCGGATTGACATTAAAGGAGGTGCTACTCATCACTGAGCTACACCAAATTTTGGCACCGTTGTCGGGGAACGAGCTTTGAGGACGAGCGTGTGATGGTAAGATGTAGAGTTGAGGCATTGGAGTCATAGGTAATTTCTTCACTTTTATCTATTTTCTTTTGTTTTCTTCACCATCTTCATCACCACCACTATATCACCATCTTCCACCTCCATCTCCATCATCACGACATTTTCCGCTTTTTGGTCATATCACCATTCCCACACCATTGCCCTCATTTCACTTGTGAGAGAGAGCGAGAGAGCATTTGTGTGTGTGTGCTATGATGGGGGAAGTATCTCAACCCCTAAGCAACGATGAAGCGCGAATGACCTCCACAGGTATCCTTCTTTGACCTCTGCACACCAAAAATGCTCTTACTCAGAGCTTATGCAGAGAACTCCAGTGAGCTTTTGTAGACCTATAGTAGACACCAAGGGCTTTCCAACAAAACAAATTTCACTTGAAATGGATGCTTACACAAAGAGAAACAATGTCTACAACATGAGCTAGTTGAATGCTCACAACTGCTAGTCAAGCAGAGACCTCACTTCACTCCAGCAAACTTTTCTCAGAGATTATACAGAGAATGAATCTCAAACTTAAGTCAACTTTAGAGGACTCTAATAGCTACCCAATGACACCAAAATCATAGCAAATTGATACATAGAGAAGGAGAACCAGCCCTTACAACGGAGAGCAAAATATTTCCAACAGAGCCTACACAAAGAGAGAGATATCAATCACACAACTTCACTAAAATGAATGTTGCTCCCAGCTTACTCAGAGAATGCTCCAGAGAATTGGTAAGCATAAAATAGACTCTTATAGCTATCCAATGAGACAAGAATTACATCAAATGGATACCATATGAGGGAGAACCAATGCTAACAACTCAGGGGTAGAGAGTTGCAACACTGCCTGCGCACACACATAGATATGCCTACTAAAAGAAAACAAACAAGCAAGCAAGGGGGTTGCTTAAGCAAGGGGCTTGCTTATCACAACTCCAGCACTTAGTGCTCACTTTACATGAGCTAAAACTCCAAGAATATGGCCCAAAAGAAGTCGGGATACATGCTCCTTTTATAGTGAGAGGTGTGCCCCTAAAATCTAGGAACTACCTTTCCAAATCAGCCTCCTAACTTGGAGGAATTAGTTGAGATGACTTGGGGAGTGGTTGAGTGACTTTTCTTGATGGAATCTCGTGGCTTTTGGCTTCCTTTGATTGCTCCACATGTCCATAAAAGATTCCCCACGAATTTTTAGCTTGAAGCTTGACTTTTAACACTCCCCCTCAAGCTTCAATTCTTCATCCTCATCCAAGCTCCTTCATGTTGATGCATTGCTTGAACTTTGAAATCTTCATCCCATCCAAAGCCTTTGTAAACATGTCCGCAACTTGGTCCTTGGTACCAATATGATGTACTGAAACTTCCTTGGATATCACCTTTTCCCTTATGAAGTGATAGTGCACTTCAATATGCTTGGTTCTAGCATGATAGACAGGGTTCGATGCTAGATGAATGCTACTCATGTTGTCACAAAAAATTGGATATGTGTCAACCTGCAAATTAAGCTCCATAAATAACTTCTTAATCCACATTAGCTCACATGTGACTTGAGCCAAAGCTCTATACTCAGCCTCGGTGGAAGATAATGCCACCGTGGGTTGCTTCTTTGAAATCCATGAGATGATCTTGCTACCTAGCATGACTAGGTAACCACTTGTACTCCTTCTATCTTCCTTCGAACCGGCCCAATCGGCATCGGAATAAGCTTTGACCTGCATATCATCATCAAATGAGTAGAACAATCCTTCATTTATAGTGGCTTTGAGATATCGCAACATTCTTCTTGCAGCTTGCAAGTGTGTAGTCCTTGGACTATGCATAAATTGTGATAACACTCCAACTCCATATGCTATGTCACGCCTGGTTATTGTGGCATAATTGAAAGAGCCTACAATAGATCGATACAAAGTTACATCCTCTAATGGCTCTCCATCAATGGAGCTTAGCTTTACATTAACTTCCATGGGATTTGAAATAGGCTTGCAATGTAGCATCCCAAACCTCTCAAGTAGGTCTAGAATATACTTCCTTTGTATGAGCATAATACCTTCTTCTTTGTATACAACTTCAATGCCAAGAAAATACCTAAGATCTCCAAGATCAGAGATCCTAAAATCCTTTCCAAGCTTTGCCTTGATCTCCTCAATGCCCTTTGTATCATTACCTGTAATGATAAGATCATCTACATACACACACATGTAGACCACAAGTTCTCCTCTTTGTTTGATGAAGAGAGATGGATCCGCCTTGCATTGATTGTAACCACATTTGATCAAATAGTCCACCAATCTTTGGTTCCAAGCCCTTGGAGCTTGCTTTAGGCCATAAAGTGCCTTCTTCAACCTACAAACATGATGTGGAAACTCTTTATGAACAAAACCTAGTGGTTGCTCCATGTATACCTCTTCTTCCAAGTCTCCATTGAGAAAGGCATTCTTGATATCCAATTGGAAGAGCTTCCATCCTTTGCTAGCAGCCATTGCAATGAGTGTCCTAATGGTGCTCATCTTTGCCACGGGGCTGAATGTCTCTTCAAAGTCCACTCCATAGGTTTGTGCAAAACCCTTGGCCACCAATCTTGCTTTGAACCTAGAAATAGATCCATCTGAATTCCTCTTTACTTTATACACCCACTTATTACCTATTACCTTCATGTTCTCCTTCTTGGGCACTAGAGTCCATGTTTGATTTTCCTCAAGTGCGTCGATCTCTTCTTGCATTGCCTCTTTCCATTCGGTGTACCTGCTTGCATCTTCATAGCAATCGGGCTCATGATCTTCTACTACTTTGTTCATATATGCATAATGTGTTGCCATGTATGAATCATAAGTAAACCTTTGAGTTGGATACTTAACTCTAGAAGACTTCCTTTCTTCACCTTTTGGAGGAATAAACCTCCTTTGCCTTGGGAACTTGATCTCTTTCTTTGACGTGGCTTCTTTCTCCATCATGTGTCCTTCATCATCTTCAACTTCATTACCTTCTTCATCCAACTCCACCAATGTTGCTTTGCCTTTGTTGATTGATTGTGCTTCATAGCTTGATGAAGATCTCCCCCTCCATGGTGAGTTCATGCTTGAACTATCTTCATTGATGGAACACCTTGGGCCGCTTAGCTCTAGGTCGATTTTTTCTTCATCATGTCCATGCTTTTCTTCTTCATAGTCCTGCATACAATCATACTTCTTATACCAAGGGAGTAGCTCATCAAATGCTACATCCCTTGATATCCTCAAGTCCTTTGTATTTGGGTTGAAGCACCTGTAACCTTTATGATCATTTGAATATCCTAGAAACACACACTTTTCTGCCTTTGGTTGTAGCTTGTGCCTCAATTCACTTGGCACATGTACATAACAAGTACATCCAAATATCTTCAAGTGGGAAAGATCAGGTTTCTTACCATAATAGGCTTGATATGGTGTCAAGCCATGGATCCCTGAGGTAGGAGCCCTATTCATTAGATACACGGCGGTATTTGCTGCATCACTCCAAAACATGTTAGGTACATTCATCTCATTAAGCATTGCTCTAGCGATCTCGGCAATGTATCTATTCTTTCTCTCTGCTACTCCATTTTGTTGGGGTGTGTACCTGCATGTTACTTGCCTCTTGATGCCTTGATCCATTAAAAAATCAGAAAACTCATTTGAGAAATATTCTCCCCCTCCATCGGACCTTAGCTTCTTGATATATGTACCTGTTTCCTTCTCTACCATTGCCTTGAATGCTTTGAAACATGTAAACACATCTGATTTGTTTTTGATGAAATAAACCCAAACCATCCTTGTGCAATCATCTATAAAAGTGACAAAGTACTTGTTACCTCCAATGGATTGCTCTTTCGTTGGCCCCCACACATCTGTATGTATCAACTCCAATGGATGTTGGCTTATGTAGCCACTGTTCTTGAATGGAAGTCTCGCTTGCTTCCCTAGTTGACAAGATTCACATAAATGCTTCATACCTTGTCCTTGGAAGTTGGGAAGACCTTCAACCAGCCTCTTGAATTGCATTTCCTTCATTCTTTGTATGTTGATGTGACCTATCCTCTTGTGCCACAAGTCCAACTCCGAAATCCTCTTGTTTCCATATGTGAAGTAGACATGTTGAGTAGAATGAGAATTTACCTCCAAAGTGAAGAGTCTCCCTTGCTTCTTTCCTCTTGCTATGACCTTGTAACCTTGCTTAGGGTTCTCCACAAAGCATCCACCTTTGTTGAACCTTACTTGATAGCCTCTTTCAACCATTTGCCCAACGGACACCAAGTTCTTTGTGATGGTAGGTACATGCAAGACATCCTTGAGACATCTTCCTTCCTCCTTGTCATCCAAAGCTACATCTCCAACATGGGAGATCTCATGGGCTGTATCATCACCTGTTTCTACATGTCCTTTACCTTTGGGAACATGTAGATTAGTAAACCAAGAAGCATTGCAACTCATATGGTTGCTACATCCACTATCAATATACCAAGTGTTATCTACTTTGCTTGAATTCCCATTCATGTGCATCATCAAGAGATTGTCATTTTCTGAACTTGTAGAAGCATAATTACCTTGGCCTTTGTATGAAGAACCTTGATTATAGTTCCTTTGGTTTCCTCCTTGGTAGCAATCTCTAGCATAGTGGCCAAACTTGCCACATATGTAACATCCTTCGCCATCTTGATTCCTGTTTTGTTGATGTCGTCCTCCTCTTCCTCTTGATCTTCCTCTCCCTCTTTGTGATGAGGTGCCTTGGTCATGTCCTTGATTTCTTGAGTGGCCTTGCCTTCCTCCAAACCTTCCTTTGCCCCTTCCTTGTCCTTGTCTTCCTTTGCCCCTTTGATTACCTGCATAGAAAACTTGTGCATCTATGCTTTTAGTTGAACTTCCACCTATGTTCATTTCTTCGGTGACCATGAGAGCAACCAATTGCTCAAAATCGGGAAGATTATCCCTTACATAAACTGAAGTGGTAAAGGGTTTCCACTTCTCATCATCTCTCAAACCATTGAGAGTATAAGCCACAAGATCGTCATCGTCTACGTGGCTTCCAATGGATCCCAATGCATCTGATAACTCCTTGACCTTAAGTATGTAGTCATTTATGCTACTCCCTGAGCTCTTCCTAAGGTTGTTGAGCTCATTCTTGAGTTGGATCTTCCTTGCTTTGGTGCTTGTTGAATAAAGCCTTTCAAGTGTCTCCCATACCTTCATGCTTGAATCCAGGTCTTGGATATGGCCGATCATGCTATTGCTAATGTGTTGGGAAAGAATAAAGATAACCCTCTTGTCTCTTTCATTCCATTCCCTAAAGGCCCTTCTCTGGTCATTGGTTGGATTCTCATCCAACCTAGGTCTTGGTTCACTTCCACTAATCAACCCCCAAAGGCCCTTGCCCATAAGATAGTTGGAGACCCTAAATCTCCATGGTTGATAGTTACCTTTGTCTAGCTTTTCAATTTGAGTGTTGAAGTCTCCCATATCTAGTCTTTGATACTTGACCTAGCCCTTGGCTAATGCTCCAATGTGTGTAAAATGAAAATGAGGCTCTGAGGTTACCTCAATCCAAAGCTTTCCTTAGATGGACACCTTGTGCTCTTGCAAATTTGAGTAGAATAGCTCCCCCTTGATGTGAGCTACCTCCAAGAAGCTTTTGTTGATGCAACTCTTCAACCACCAACTCCAAGAGGTCTTCTTGCTTGTATGTGATACCTCCAAGATGCCCAAATGCTCTGATACCACTGATGGGGGAAGTATCTCAACCCCTAAGCAACGATGAAGCGCGAATGACCTCCACAGGTATCCTTCTTTGACCTCTGCACACCAAAAATGCTCTTACTCAGAGCTTATGCAGAGAACTCCAGTGAGCTTTTGTAGACCTGTAGTAGACACCAAGGGCTTTCCAACAAAACAAATTTCACTTGAAATGGATGCTTACACAAAGAGAAACAATGTCTACAACATGAGCTAGTTGAATGCTCACAACTGCTAGTCAAGCAGAGACCTCACTTCACTCTAGCAAACTTTTCTCAGAGATTATACAGAGAATGAATCTCAAACTTAAGTCAACTTTAGAGGACTCTAATAGCTACCCAATGACACCAAAATCATAGCAAATTGATACATAGAGAAGGAGAACCAGCCCTTACAACGAAGAGCAAAATATTTCCAACAGAGCCTACACAAAGAGAGAGATATCAATCACACAACTTCACTAAAATGAATGTTGCTCCCAGCTTACTCAGAGAATGCTCCAGAGAATTGGTAAGCATAAAATAGACTCTTATAGCTATCCAATGAGACAAGAATTACATCAAATGGATACCATATGAGGGAGAACCAATGCTAACAACTCAGGGGTAGAGAGTTGCAACACTGCCTGCGCACACACATAGATATGCCTACTAAAAGAAAACAAACAAGCAAGCAAGGGGGTTGCTTAAGCAAGGGGCTTGCTTATCACAACTCCAGCACTTAGTGCTCACTTTACATGAGCTAAAACTCCAAGAAGATGGCCCAAAAGAAGTCGGGATACATGCTCCTTTTATAGTGAGAGGTGTGCCCCTAAAATCTAGGAACTACCTTTCCAAATCAGCCTCCTAACTTGGAGGAATTAGTTGAGATGACTTGGGGAGTGGTTGAGTGACTTTTCTTGATGGAATCTCGTGGCTTTTGGCTTCCTTTGATTGCTCCACATGTCCATAAAAGATTCCCCACGAATTTTTAGCTTGAAGCTTGACTTTTAACATGCTATTCTGTGTTTTCTGAGATTTTTTGCAGGAATCAGCATCCCCAGCAGTTGTACTAGCTCGAGCAGGTAAAAATTTTGACTGTGTAGGTCCCGAGGCGTTGACCTTTGTCAATCGCGATAGAAAATTTGACCTTTTTTCCAAACTAAGTACATAACCATGATGTGCATGCCTAGAGCTTCCTAAATATGTGCTTAAAATATTAAAATTCCTCAGTTTTCTATCAATCGCGATCGACATGTCAATCGTGATCGACAAAAGACGACGGATAGTTGCCGATGGACCTATCAATCGCGATCGACACATCAATCGCAATCGACACGTCAATCGCGATCGACAGAGTCAATGATAGTTTGACCACGACTGACAGAGCCTACGCGTGCCACGTGTCAATCGTGATCGACCCATCAATCACGATCGACCCATCAATCGCGACCGATAGAGTCAACAATCCTTTGACCATGACTGACTGAAATTTCGGGCCACGTGTTAATTGCAATTGACCCATCAATCGCTACTGATAGACGACGAAGGACCTGTCAATCGCGACCGACAGGTCGATCGTGACTGACATATCAATCGCGATTGATAGACCTTTCGATCGTGATTGACGGGCAATTTTGGCATTTTTTTAAGGGCAGAAAATAATTGGTCTATTTTGGGTCACATTTTGGGAAACATTAGGGTTATCAAAGCATTGTGAGGCCGCTACGTAACTAAATTCGAAAAATCGTGTTATCCTGTTAGCATGTTAGCCTGTTTGAACCCTATTTTAGACCTAGAACCCTGAACTGGCATAACTTTCTCATTCGAAATCCGTTTTGGTGTGATCTTGGGTTTGTTGGAAAGCTCGTGGATATAGTATTTTTAAGTTGGATATAGTATTTTTAAGTTGACCATACCCAGGGGGAAGAAAATTAAAGGATCTTTAGGATTGTTTCCCATAAAGCCAAAGAACAATTTGGTCATTGAATTGTATGAATGCACATGGTATGTTGTGTCAGTTGAATTGAAATCTTGAGCTAACTTTGGGACTGTTACAGGTCCATTGAGAGCATCAAAGGGCGTTCGAAGCAAGAGTAAGTGCAAGCTTAGGAACAGGTTTCCTGGGCACACAAGGGCAACCAAGGGGAGAAACTAAAGGTTGGAAATTCTCAACACCCTGTGTCAATTCATAGCATAGGCTAAGTATGGATAGAGGTTTGGAACAATTAGGGTTACGTTAAGCACGACCAAGTCCAAGAACTCTACTCACTCAAGTGCAAGTACAAAGAAATTACATTTGCGAAACAACCTAAGGGAAAAGAATTTGAATCAAGCGATCAAATGCAAGTACAAAAAAACCTAAGTGTTCCTTGTGACGATGATTGATTGGACAAGAAGTGACATCCTAAGGAAATTAAAGAGAACAAGTGATTAATACAAAATGATCCACAATGAGGTTGTACTTGGGAAAATTGGGGATATTCAATTGCGCATATGAACCTTAGATCAGGACGACACCTAGGGAGAGATAGACAGAGCCTTAGGTATTCAGGGGCTAGTGTCAATCATACTACTCGACCTTGGGCTCAATAGTTGAGCAATTATTCGCACTACCCTAGCTCTGAAACTAGCAAGTCCGAGATGTCTCATGGTATGGAGAGACCCACAGGAAGTTCAGGTGTTCCATACTTACAAAGGGTAGAAGGCCCTTACAAGATGCAACTCAAATACCTTAGGACCAACGGATTAGGTGCTTGCATCTATGAGGACGGCCTAGGAAGATTCGTGGTCCAGATTAAAACCCCAGATCAACCCATTGGACGCGAACACCCAGCAGTCAAGTTACAAAGAAGGGAGCATATACGTAGTCACCCATCACCCAGATAGGACAGAAGAATTTGGTATCCAATATTGCACGATAGAGCAAAGATACACCAACCACATCACACAAGACTGCCCTTATAACAAACAAGCTGTGAGACAAAATTACCCTCAACCATATCCACAATAGGGTAGGCACTAGAACCAATATCCACCACAGTAATACGATAGGCCCCAGCAACCCTATCAACCACCCTATCAAGGGTAGCAAAGACCTCAACCAGTGTTAGCACAACAACCCCCTGCTCCAGCCAATGTGATTCCAGTAAAGTATGCAACTGTAGAAGAGAACCTGAATAGAGCCATAGTCCAGTGACACCATTGATCTCAGAAAGTTATCCTAGCGATCATAGTTTTGACTCTACTCACATTGATAGCCCGCAAGCTTATTACATGCGGTCACCTGAGCATAACGAGTCATACTACTCTGAAGAGCCAAGTGAACCTAGCTGGGAGCTAGAGTATGCAAATGTCATGTACCCAAGCCCCAACTCTAGACCTCCACCTAGGTAGGTAAGACCCACAGTTCCTAGAGGACCATGCTACCGATGTCAGGGAGATCACTTCATTCGTGATTGCCCTATGCCTGCACCTACACAACCCCAATCCGTGACAATTCAAGGCTTTTGTCAAGATTGCGGAAAGGAGCATCTCTTATGAGATTGCCCAAAGAATCCCAATAATATGCCAAAAATCACTCCTATCAACGTTATTGGGTTGGTAGTAGACTTTATAGGTAGTGTGACTTCTACTACACCAGTTCAAGTGGTCACTAGAGCCCAAGCTTTACAGCAGAACCAAGGTCTAGGCCAGGAAAGGAGTTCTGAGGTTAGTGAGACTAAGAGCATAACCAAGAAGAGGATTAGAGCTTGGAAGATAGTCGGGAAAGGATGAAAAGACAATGGTCTAAGAAGATGAGCGAATTAGAAGAGAGCATAAGAGAAACAAAGGCCAAAATTATTGAACTTACCTCTCAAACAAACTCTCACATACCACCACCACCTTCGTCCCTATCACCATCTAATCCACCATCTTTCAACCCACCGCAGACAACTACACCACCCCCTAGAGTAGGATCAGTATTAGCTGATCCCACTCCTGAAGACATCGACATGATGCTTAAAGCATATCTTGCCAGAATTCAAGAAGGGCCAAATGTTACAGATCATGACAAGTGCTACCCTAGAGCTGATCTGGAGATAGAGAGAACCAAGCTTTGTGCTAAAATGGTAGCATTCGCTCAGACCATGTTTGAAGCTAGTCGACTCTTCAACTACTCTTGCTCAGCTAAGGCAGAGGTGCACTTTGATGGACTGTTGGAGAAGTTGGAGAGTATAATTGCAAGATCTGATAAGGAAGCCATATCCCAAGGAAAAACCAAGGCAAGCGAAAGAATAAGCATTCCTCCCCAGGAAGCTTATGTGCCTAATTCCACGTAACTAGACACCTCTTCTTCTATGAATAGGTATTCACCAGAGTTCCTGCGAGAGATTCAAGAAGAGAAATGGGCGAAAGAAAGGGAAGCCACTCCTCCCATTGAACTTGTGGATGAGGCGCTGTCGTAGAGGGGTGCGAAGGGTGGCAGACGTTCATCGAAAACATTCACGCTAACCTAACCATGTGACTGCACGCAGTGTGCTTCTAAGTATGCTTAGGGACTTGGGTTGATTTTTCAATTTATGAAAGATAAAAGCTAAAGTTTTTCTAATTTATTTGAGTGTAATCTAAAACTAGATTTCAAAAGAACTAACTAATTTTTCATTTATCACAACATATTTTCTTATCATTGCTAAATGTATAGACATATAAAAGTTCAAAATAAAATCTTAATTATATCGAAAAGTGAAAGTGCTAGAAAACTTTAGGATCAATTCTTAAGCCTATACAAAAACTTATGTTAAGTGCTAATACAATCACTTTGTACATAATCCT
This sequence comes from Ceratopteris richardii, assembly GCA_020310875.1. Lineage (NCBI taxonomy): Eukaryota > Viridiplantae > Streptophyta > Polypodiopsida > Polypodiales > Pteridaceae > Ceratopteris > Ceratopteris richardii. The sequence continues at coordinate 87,719,522 of CM035413.1, read as the reverse complement.
ATACAACTTAATAGCTCTAAATGAACATAATTTGCTTCAAGTTTCAAACGTCGCAATCTCGTAAACTTAATAATTCTAGATGATCATAAAAAACTTCAATCTTCAAATGTTGCAATTTTTTTACTTCATATGTGCACATGCACTCATCATCTCCATGCTTTCTTATGCATTTTCATGCTCACAAGCATATAGTTCATACTACATATATGCACTTATGCATATGTACAAAGTTCAAATACTAATAACTGTATATTTATCTCTCTCTTTCTCACACACACATAACGATGTACACAACTTCTATATACATCTAACAACAATGTCATGATAAGCCTGAACTTTCTCAACTATATTTACTATGAAAACAAGGTCAATGATTGTAGTGCATGAAATCTCCAAAAATGTTTTTACTAAAAAGATGTTCTATGTAGATTATCGTCATTCTCTATTTGACCAGAGAGACAACATGGCCACTAGATTCCCATGTTAATCCATGCAGGTTGAATCAATGTCCCATCTGTTTTTGTGGATATATCAAATCGACGACCTTTTTGTAGAGTCATATTTTATAGGTAATCTTTCTCATATAGTATATTAATTCAGATCCATTTATAGCCATATAGTTGTCTATATACTGGGTATATCATACTTTTTATAAAATAGATAGCACATGACCCGTCATGCTTTTATCAAATAAAAAAGCTTTCTACTTCTCACATGCATAGGCCACAATTACGTCCTCACAATCAAAACAAAAACTCTTTCGAAAATACAAGACAGACCGTTGAATGGAATGTGATTTAACATGAAAACTGCATTCCACTCATTCAACTCCATTACATGAATATTTCCTTTATCAGTAAACATAATGCTAACATATAACAATCCTGAACAATGTTGCATAAATTCAGTTGATCAATCATCTTTGTACCTGCAATTAAAAATATTTTATGCTTGGATCCCCGAGGCATGTCTCGACTTACATTCTAATAGATGGCTTTTTCCTTTTTACAAAAATTGAAGGGGAAGTATATTTTTAACTATGAAATAATCGAGGCTCTATGCAAACGTCAACGCACAGCCCAACAACAATGGAAACAGAGTACCACAAACAACCAGTTCAATCGCTACTACTGAGTATATTCATATGTTTCCAGTAAATAATGACTAGTGTGCAATATGTGTACTCATACATTCAGCTCTTATCACTATTTCAAAACATTTTAAAATACTTGTGTCATGAAAATGAAAGCAAAAACATTTGTCGCTAGAAAATGAAAACGCGGTTTGTCGCATGGAAATAAAAATATTTGTCCCTTGAAAATAAACTTCTATCACATGGAAACAAAAACAAGATCATGAGGCACACAGCGCATCATATAGGATTATCGCATGTAATGCAGCGATTATATCGTCAGATTCCTATGCACTAGGAATGTAGAAGCCTACATTGGTTCCTAAAGAAAACGCATCCCTAAATAAACAATCAATACCTTCTTCTAATTCAAATTAGGAAATAAACAGACTTACATCCAGAACCTGTATAGTTCATTCAATAAGGCCTTATTATCTCACCATGAAAAGAATATTACATTGCAGATAGACAAGGATCATAGCTTTGCATTTTCATAGATGTCGCACTCACAGTACTATACGTTCTCTCGCTAAAGGCGATGTAAATTTCTAAAGAAAATGCTTCCCTTTAGAAACAAGCATGTTTGTTCTTAAAGAAATGTAATATTAATAACTACCCAGGTTTCTATAAAAATGTTCTGTGTGCAGTAGAAACAATCGAGCAGAAAGACTCTGCATTGATGTCCATTTCTTCATCTACGAACAGATGCAACACCAGAGGGTTTGCCCTATCAGTCTTGACTATAACATCAAGCATTTATGAGACATAAAGTCTGCACGATGATATTGTAGAGACAAACAATCTTAAGATGCCCAAACTTGAGGTTCGACAACACACGAAATCGTGAAAAAGGGTCATGTTTCTATGCGATGAAACCTCCGAACAGTCACCGAGCATCATCCTAATGCAACAGTTTTGCTTCTTTTGCCTCATGTGAGGATATAACCTCATCAGCATCTCTCCGAACAGTCACCGAGCATCATCCTAATGCAACAGTTTCCCTTCTTTTGCATCATGTGAGGATATAACCTCATCAACATCTCTCCAAACAGTCACCGAGCATCATCCTAATGCAACAGTTTCGCTTCTTTTGCCTCATGTGAGGATATAACCTCATCAGCATCTCTGTAAACATTCACCAAGCATCATCCTAATGCAACAGTTTTGCTTCTTTTGCCTCATGTGAGGATATAACCTCATCAGCATCTTTGTAAACAATCACCGAGCATCATCCTAATCCAACAGTTTTGCTTCTTTTGCCTCATGTGAGGATATAACCTCATCAGCATCTCTGTAAACAAGAATCTTACGAATCAGGCCTCAAGAAATGTAATATTTATTAACGTATACTCTAGGCAATGCGAAATCACGGATTTGAGAGGCAAGGAGGCTTGATGAAGCCTTCTGTAAGGTCTCCATATCTAAAAGATGCCATACTTTCACGCGTCGCATTGTGCCCTTGACTTCTAGTACATTTTCCTTTCCGTTTTGCTATTATGCATGCTCACTTCCCATTTCTAAAGAACCATGAACGGAAGAGATAAAGAAAAGATATTAAAATTATTTATGAAAAACCACGAACTAAAGAGGTATGAAAAGATATTAGAGATGAAGGGAGAGAAGTGAATAGTGTTCTCTCTCCCTCTCTATCTCTCTCTCTCTCTCTGACCTCCGAGGAATGTGCGCCTGCAGGTACGAAGAGGGAGGGGAAAGAAAATCTCTCTCTCTCTCTCTCTCTCTCTCTCTCTTTATCTCACGTACCTGCAGAATCAATCATTAGGAAATTCTTCTCATTATCTTACAATATTTATAGATAAGCATAGTCTTGCAGATATTCATGCGCTCCTAACACTTGGCCACTTTCCAATCTAATCTAATGCATACTATTGGACAAATGTTACATATATAATTTTGGCGCACAACTTACGTGTATGTAAATATATATGTATTTATTTTTTTTATTATATATAAAATATTTATTAGCTAAATGATTTATGATCTAATAGTTAAATGATTTAAGATATTATCCATTAGTTACCTTTTTAATGATCTTATAAATATTGAAAGTAATAAACAACAATGTACATATGATAATATTCAGAAGGTTTTTGGTCATCTTTAAAACATTATGGTTTTAAATATATTAATTTGTATTTCTTGTTTCGAAAAAAAAACTAACATATCCTAAACCTAGTCACATGCTTATATAGATACAACCAATCACTTTCACATGCTTTAACACTTAAACTTACATGGGTATATACTTAGGTTAAATACTCATACACATATAATGAAAATGCATTGGAACTCCACATTCATACCCATGTGTAGGTAGGAAATAATTCAAAAATGGTTAAACATAGGTGTACACATATTAATATAATAAGTATGCATATGCAAACACATACTTAAAGCATAAACCCTACATTCATATACATATTCATAGGTACATGAACACATACATAAATTAGTATATTCACATAAATATAGATACACAACCTTATAAACATGAGTTCATACAAATGAACATTTATGAATGCACATGTACATAATTTGAAAAACATATAATAAAATATAAAATAAAGTTTAAGAGTAGGAATCATTTATCCTTTCATTATGCATATAATTTCTTCTTTTTCCTGCAGGTATTCAAGAGATAATATTAGTCATTTCATTTCAATGCATTAAAAAAAAATATGAGAGAAAGATATTATTTAATCGACCTTAAAGCAAAATATTTTTATTTTTTTATATGACAATTCAAGTGAGGAAACCCTTCCGACATCTACCCCCACCAAACTTGGACATCACCCTCGCTGGGCCAACCTGCAGTTCAATAGGAAAGCAGTATCAACTTCTTTTTAAAAATATTTCTTGAACTATTTTCTTCAAAATTATATAAAATATGCTCCTAAAGGTAAGTACATTTTCTGATAGTTAAGAAAAACCTTTTAAAATTATGCAAACTTGAATCATAAACGTTTTCGTTCAATGCATGAAATTGAAAACAAGTTTTAGAAATTCCCATAGAAATCAAGCAGACAGTTGTGGTACTTGCTCTTCTATTAACCCGTTCAAAAGTAATAAATATTTTATATAAATGGTCTATCCCTCACTCCCTAGCCACTTGCCATAAGATCCTTCTACCTAATTCCTCTATAGCATAAATCCGTCTCATATTGCCCGTATAGAATTGGTTTCGAGACCACAACTGAAACATGATAACTTTTTTCTTTTCTTTTATTTCTTTTAATCTTTTTCTTTTTCTCATCGTGCAATAGCCATTAATATACTGCTTGACGTTCTCAATTTTCTCTTTTCTTATTTTTTTTTTCGCAACTTTTTTGTTTAAGGGGAAAGGCTTAACCCCTAATCAGAGCAGAGGTTCTAGAGGAATGCTAAAGTGGGAACTAGAATCTCATTAGCTAAATGGTTTGGAAGTTAAGGAAGTCTACCTATATAAAATAAACTTACTTCTACTAGGAATCGCAAGTCAAGTGTTCCCTCTCCTATCCTTATGAAAGCCATAGGATCTCTAATTCTTATCTTCTATTCATACACATCCCTACTTCAGTTTTAAATTCATTGTTTCATAATTTTAAAAATATTCCTTTCCTATCAGAAGGTTGTACACATCTACACATGAAATGCATCAATTAAAAACAATTATATGAACAACTAATAAATAAGTAAAGTTTAGAACTCTTTCACCTGATCATTTTTATTCTTCTTCATCATTGTCCTCCAAGAAGTCTTCATCCAATTCGAATGTACTGCTTTCTCTTCTTCTAAAGAGCTTGATTCTTTTTCCTGCAATTAAATTTCTTAAAATAGAACCATCAAATTCACGTAATTTATGTACCGGTTTCATAAACTGAAACAACAATGTAAGGTTCGAACGAACGTTTAGTTAGTTTTCGACGTGCATCGTATTGAGTATCAAACGTACTATCATATACAAGCACCCAATCACCACTCTCTATTCGTTGCGGTCTTAGTCTATGTTTCTTATCAAAATATATCTTATTTTTTAATTTTGATACTTTTAATTTTTTAATTGCTTCCTTAAGATTTTCATTTCTTTGTTTCAATTGTTTAATTTAAGTGCTAATAAATCCTCTCTTGAAATATTATCCTTCGAACCTAGACTCATCCAATTAACTATCTGAGTATGAACATGAAATAATGGTTTCTGACAGTACATGAGTTCAGCCGGCATAAACCCAGTTGTTCTCATGTATGTCATTCTATCAGCCCAAACAGCAAATGGGAGATATTTTGGCCATTGACCAATATCTCCATGGCAAGCTTTAGAAATGGCCTTCACTATGGAAGGATGCCCTCGTTCTATTTTTCCATTTGCTTATGGATTATAAGCAGTCGTAAGAGACAGTCGAATTCCATGTTGTGCAAAGAATTCTCTCGCCTCTTTAGCATCTAACTGACCTCTATCCGCTACTACTTTTTCTATATATCCAAATCTGGATAATACTTCTTCCAAAAGGAATACGCATACATTATAAGTAGTATTGGAGCGAAGCGCTCTACCCTCGACATGATTTGTCAAATCCTCTCGTGCAAGAAAAATATATCTCATGCCATTATTGCTTTTAGGCATGGTCACAAGGTCAACTACCCACTTGTAATGAATACAAGGTGGATAGGTCGGGTGAAGGGGATCTCTATGCTTGACAGAGGAATGTAACTGGCACGTAATACAAGTGCTCACAAATTCTTTAACAGTTACGTACATCCTCGACCACCAGTAGCTTTCCCTGATCTTTTCATATGTAGCTACAAAGCCTTTATGACCAGCCCAAAGGCTTTCGTGCATCTCTTGCATAACTTGCACTTAAAAAACCTTTAAACCTAGTACTCTTTGAGGGTTTCGAACCTTACCTCTAGCATGTCTCCAAAGATATCCATCTTGCAAGAAGAAGTTGAAAGACTTCTTCCTGATGTTCCGGAATCGATTTGAAGACCAGCTTGGGGAAGGCTGAAATGAACTCAGATAGTTTCCTATATCTCGCCACTCTCCTTCATAATCGTTTTCTCTAAATTTCTCATATGTATAGGTAGATGTTTCATAGTTTATTAAATTAATATGATTATTTAATGCTTCACTATCATTGTCAAATTTTGCTCTTGAAAGCATATCAGCGATAGTGTTATGTTTACCGGCTATATGTACAAAAGCAGGATTAATGAATTTAATAAAGGCTATCCATCGTAGCATAGCTATATCTGGAGAGGAACAATTAGCTATTAAACCTATTAACGGAAGACAATCGGTTTCTACTATTACATTAGTCCCTATAAAGTATTCTTTATCTATTTTTAAAGTTGTAACTAATCCCCATAATTCTCTCTTAATTTGCGGGTAATTCTTTTGAGCATCATGAAGAATCTTCGCTCCAAAGCGAACTGCATACCTTTGCTCCTCCTCATCATCCTGTCCAATGACCCAGCCTATACCAATAGGACTAGTGTCAACGATTAGGATACATGCTTATTTCCTGTATAGTCAATACATTTCAAAATAGGAGCATTGATAAGCAATTGCTTTAGACGCCTCATTGTTCTAGAATGCTCATCAGTCCAAAAGAATTTCTTTCTTTTTCTCAATAAATCATAACGCAGATTCGCTACATGAGCAAAGTGAGGGATCCAGATGACATAGAAAACACATGCACCTAGGAATTTCCTTACTTCACTTACATTGCGACATCTCTCAGAAATCCTACTAATGGCATCAACTTTTGCTGGATAGGGTCTACGACCATAATGGCCACATAAATGCCCAACTATTAGCACTTCATTAACACCAAAAGTTGATTTCTCTAGGGAGAAAGTTAGTCCAACCTCTTCAAATCTTTCCAATATCTTTTCACAATCTGAAATATGGTTAGAAACAAACTTTCTGCAACCAGATGAATCTAAACTTCCATCCTTTTCTTTTTCCACACACCCTTTTATTGGAATATCATCAATAAAAGGCATCGTCACTTTTGGGATAAAGTCATGTAGGACCAGATTCATAGCATTCATCATGTGTGCCACAGAATTCGTGGCTCCTTGTGGTAAAGTACACATACGTACTAAACCCAAAGGAGTCTTCATCGTGGTCACATCTTGACTCTCAATTGCTAATTGAAACTGATCATACCCTGAATACAGATCTCCCATTGAATAGATGGAGTGACCAGCAAATGCCTCGGCAAACTCACTACAGTGGGATCCGTTCCTACATTCCTAATAGTGACTTTATTCACAGGCTGCAAATCCTGAATAAAGCGTAGCTTCCCACTCTTTTTCGGTACCGTTAACCACCTATTAGAGTATGGTGCTGAGGATGATTCCAAGATTCTCATGGCAATCTTCTCCTTTAACAGTCTCATTAGCGCAGGTAAATGAGCCTTTGGAACTGGAATCGGACGAAGATTCCAAGGAATATGCGGTACTGTGAAAATAATCATCGGAGCTACTAACTTTGGGTCTACACATCCTATCTCATGAGGGAATAAAGAAAAAGCTTTACCATGACGAACAATCATCTTGGAAAACTGCTCTTTTTCAATTTGAGAAAGAAATTCATCACCGAATTTAATAATTTTCTTACTCTCCTCAGTAAATATGTGACCTATCTTAGATCGATCTCTAAGAATAGGATCATTTGGTACTCGATGAAGTATGTCATGACTATCTTTGGGTAAGGGTTGAGCTACAGGCTTTATTTTCTTTTCTATAGTTTTGTATTTAGTTTCTATGCTAATTTCATGTTCTAGGATAAATTCACTAATAATCTCATACTCTTGAATAGAGTTAAGAATTATCAGATTTGATTCTAAACTTTCATGAGAAACACTTTCTAGCTCTTCTAATAAAGTAGAACTTTTTGATAATTCAATTATACTCTCAATTTTCTCGTCACTTGAAATTAATCCGGTTTGTCTGAAATATTTTTCATTTTGTTTTCTAAATGTTTTTGTAAGGTTTTCTTTAGTAATATAATGCAAACTAGTTGTAGGAGTACAAATTAGATAATTTTCAAATTTATGTTCATCATTAAGCGAGACATCAAAACAATGTCCACTATTGTCCCACCCAATAGTGGATTCTAACCGAAATTTTGATCATAATATGCCCCATATTCTCTCATAGCTAGTGAATAATCACATATATGACTGATTGAGTCAATGGGGTTTCTTCTTAAGTTCTTTCTATTTCTAGTGTGGTCTGGGCACACTGTCATAACTTGCAAAGAATCCATCCCTGATTTAGATCGAATTCTCACATACGCTGACCTGTCGTTCATTGCTTTTTTTTTTTAATATAAAGGAAGTTCGGCAATAGCCTACTCTCCCGGACTTGAATTAAATAAAGAAAAGTACAAGAGAAGGGGACTAGTGCCCACGGGACCCCCCAAATCCCACAAAGCAGGGGAAGCTTTTACAGAGCTTAGATGACATTACAAAGAAGGTTAATTACCCTCTCATCACCCTCATGTGGGGCCCACTTGGGTTTAAGCTTGTTATCGATCAAAAGGAGTACTTGATGATGCCTAAAGGGGGGGGATTTTTTACAGTTGACAATCCTTTTGCCAAGGAGGAACAGCGATTTCTCAATTGACCACTCCTTGGGGGAGTCACCGAAGTTGAAAGCACATCTTTCCCACCAGATTTTCCATAGGACCTCCCCTCTGATGGCGTTCCAGAGAGTCGCGGAGCAGCCGATCGCTTCTCCCAGAAGGGCCTGCTGCCAACTGAGACGTTTTTGAAGTCTAATTCTCTTTCCAACCACCTGCCAGAGTCTGTTGGAGTTGGGGCAGGTAAAGAAGATGTGTGAAACATCTTCGATCGACCGGTGGCAGCGTTTGCACCAGGGAGGGATCCCACAAATTTTGCTAGCCTTAAGGTTGGTCCAGATTCCATGATGAAGGATTTGCCATAAGAGGACGGACTTTTTGATTTCTATGAGGGGGTGCCAGATAGCCATGAACTTCATGTCCCACCGAAGCTGCGTCCATGACAGGCACCACTTTTTGTTGAGGTTAGCCTGATAGAAGATCGTTTCTTTGATGTTCGGGACTTTTGATAGGCTATTCCCATTGTGCCATTTGAGACCAAGCGAGCTCGACATGTCCTGTCCCATGAGAAGGTGAACTTTGTGTCGGTCCCAGGCGAGACATCTGCTTTGCAATGTGTTCCATTCTTCATGCGAAATGTTGATGCTAGGATCAATATCCTCAAAGTTGATCCAGCGGTTGGTGTCTTGTTTCCAGAGATGTTTCCATTTTTTGAAGCCTTTGTTCCATAGCTTCTTGGCATTTTGAATGTTCCAAGATTCCACACTCCGGATGCCATGGATCGGGAACCAGATAGAGTCGTTTTGTCTGATACCGGCAGCCCACTTCCAGTCTTCACTTATTCTTGTGAAGCTTTTGACTTTATTCCAACTCTTCCAAAGGGAGCACACCAGATTAGAGCCTTTCGGGAAGACGGGGATCGGGGAAAACAACAAGGTCAAGATGTCAAGATTCTTCCAATTTGGGAAGCCCATGAGTGCCAACTCATTTTTGTTTCTGAAGATCGGCTTGGCCCACGAGGCCTCCCCGTTGCACCAAGCCCTAATCATCCATTTGGCCGACAGTTTGTTAGCCATGCACCCAATGTCCAAGATACCAAGTCCCCCACTATCTCTATGGCTGGTGCAGATGGACCATTTGATTTTAGGCACCCCCCTCCTATTGTGGTCGTCCGTCCAAAGGAAGTGTCTACAAATACTATCCAGTTTGGACAGATCATGCTCTTTCGGTCTCCAACAAGAAAGGAAATAAATGGTAGATGATAAGAGGAACGTGTTGATAACCATAGCACGACCAGCGAGATTGATTTGCATACCTCTCCAATAGTTAAGCTTGTTTTCGAGTTTGGCAAGCACCCAGTTCCATCGCTGTTCCATAGATACGCTGAACCCCAAGGGAATCCCAAGAAGCCGAAAGATTTGGCCCTGCGGAATGACTTGACAGCCATGATCAATGAGAAGGTTGGGCTGTGACCCACCAATAGCTCTAAAGGCGGTCTTAGAGTGGTTGATTATGGATCCAGAGGCTTCACAAAAAGTAGCAAGACACTTCCAGAACGTCTCAAGGCTGGTACTATCATTGTGCACAAAGGCGTTCATATCGTCGGCAAAAAGTCTCATGGTGATCTGACTGTGGTCATGCGGCAAACGAAGGCCTTTAATGTTACCAGCCTCCACCTGATGCTCCACCAGCCTGCTAAGCCCTTCTGTGGCAATGGCAAAGAGAAGGGGAGCCAATGAGCACCCTTGTCTGATAGATCTTCTAAGTTTGATCACCTTTGAAAGATTTCCATTAATGTTAATTTGGGTCGATGCGTTTCCGAGAAGGGTCACGATCATCTTGGTGAATTTCTGACTACATCCAAGATCTTGTAGCGACTGTAGAATATAGTCCCATTCTAGCCTGTCGTAGGCTTTATCAAAGTCGATCTTGAGGAAAACAACTTCTTGTTTAGACTCATTTGCAAATTCAAGACCTTCCCAGATATCTATAATGGTTTCCAAAATTGACCTGCCTTTGATGAAACCTTTTTGGTCCTCGCTTAACCACGCTCTCAAGTGGCAAGACATTCTGTTGGCAATGACTTTGGCGATGATCTTGTATCCTGTTTGGAGCATTGTAATGGGACGCCAGTTCTCTATTCTGTTCTTTTCCCCTTTTTTGTGTACTAACTTGATAATGCCATTGTTGAGACAAGAAGGAAGCGCGCCAAACTTGAGTGCCTCTTGCCAGACCAAACGAAGAGGGGTGGCAACCACCAACTTGAAGGATTTATAGAACTCATTAGTGAGCCCGTCGGGTCCCGGGCTTTTACCTGAGGGGAGGGCGTCAATGACCTCAATGATTTCGGCTTCAGAGATAGAGGCATGAAGAAGAGAGTGAAGGTTGGGTGGTATCCTGTGGGGGGAAACCCTAGATATGGCAGCCATACAGTCCCTTCTATGGTGGGAGAGGGGGTTTGAGGTCCCCAGGAGTCTCGTGAAGTGCCCTTCAATGATCCCAAAATTATCTTCTTCCGTATTGCATACATTGCCATTTGCGTCTAGCAATAAGGGGATCGATTCTCTGTTGTGTTTCCTTTTGAGGATACGGCACATCTCTTTGGTGGGTTTGTCGGCTTTGCCAGCCCACCACTCCTTGAAGAAAATTTGCAAATTTTTCCTTTGTATCTCTTCCTCGTATCTCAGCATCGCTCTGATCTTTCGAAGACCTTTCTGGGCTTGAGATTTTCCTTTGTTCACTTCCTCCTCGAGCCGCCAGAGTCTATGATATAGAGCTTCTCTCCGAGCCCGCCGCACAGTCTCAAGCATCTTCCTGGATCTAATCATGATCTGTCGTGACTTATCGACCGCACTTCTCCAACACTTGGCTGGGGACAAGCCAGAGGCGAATGCCTCCTTCCACACATCAGAAATTTCTTGATGGACGGAGGGGAGAGAGAAGGAGGGCACACTAGCATGGAACCACGGAGCCTTACGGGATCTTGGTGGGGGGTTGAAAAGTGATGACGATCGGGTAGTGATCAGAGATGGTGAGGTCGGTGTGTTGCGAGAGGGAGGGGTGGCCCCACTGATGATTAAAACTCTGAGAAATGTAGCATCTATCAAGTCTAGCTTTCCTCAGGTCCTCGCCTGCTTGGAGATTTGACCAAGAAAAGCCCTTCGAGTCTTTGAATTCGACCAAATCCAAGTGTAGTTTAGTTCTATCCCACGTTTCTTTCTCCCGACTATCGATGACCCTGCCCTTGCCCATCCATCTGTCCATAGGGTCCTCTACCATGTTGAAGTCACCACAAATAAGCACGTTGTGGGGGAGCGAGTCCAAGGAGGCCCAAGTGTTAAGTCTCTCTAACTCCCCGTTAGGGGCATACAAAGAAACTAAGGTGAAACATAAGGGAGCACCGAAAGAAACAGCAATCCATCGATGGCAATCATCTTCAGTGGAGTTCTCAAGCTTCTCAAACCAGCGTTGATTAATACCGATTACCGTTCCACCGGACCCCCGCAGATGCGCCGTTGAAATCCAAACATGGGTCGAGGAGACATGTCTCAGCCGTTTCTGGAGGTCTTCTCCATCAATTTTAATCTCTTGGATACATATAAAATCTGGGTTTAGGCTAATGTCGCGAAGCCATTGACCAATGATGGTCGCTCTTGAGGGGTCGGTTAGCCCTCTAGCATTTAACGAGATGTTGATCATTATCATTGTAATCCCTCTTTGCGGGAGGGAGCTTTGTCCTTTCTTTTCTTGGGTTCATCTTTCTTTTTCGCTCGGATCGGATCCCGAGTTAGCAATAGGTTCTTATGGGGGCTTTTCCACGGTAACTCCATAGGTTGTTTTCCTTTGCGGGATATCTCCTGCTGGGAAGAATAGGGCACCGTTTCCAACTCCATTTCCGGAATAGTCGATCCGATGATGGAGCTTTCACTATCCATGTTGTCTTCATTGCTAGTGGTAAAGCCGTCTTCTTTGCTTGTAGTGTAACCCTCCTGCAAGGTTTCTTTACTGTCAGGGATCTCTAGGCCTTTGACGTCGGTGTCCGCCTCGAGTTGGTTCCCACCAGGGTAGTCAAACTCATTGATTTCCTTTTCCAGATTGCAATACAAGTTGCTGGAGGGGGTGACTGACTTGTTGTTTCGCTCAGAGGTTGCCCTAGGGCTTCTTTTCCTTCTTCTTCTGACTTGGATGAACCCGTCTGCATCAGCTTCTGGATTAAGGGGACCCTTGAATTCCTCTACTCCATCTTGAGCCTTTTTGGGGGCTTCTTGATTTCGCTTGCTTTTACGTCTCAAAGGGCAATCTTTGATCCTGTGCCCTTGTTGGCCACAACGAAAGCACGCATTGGGAAGGTTTTTGTAACTGATGTCTTGCTCCCATACCTCCCCTTCGCCCAAGTCCAGCTTGATCTTCGATGGAAGTGGCATACTGAGGTCAGCCTCGACACAGATTTGAGGGTGCCACCGAGCGTTGAACGAGTGTCTTGCACCTTCATAAATGAGACCACCAATGTCCTCGCGTGAAGCCAACGACTTGCCAATAGGAGAGACGATGTCCCATACGAAGTTGTACAAGAAGTATGGCAGGTTAGGGAGCTCAACCCAGAGAGGGTACCGAAGCGATTTCGACTTGTCGGGAGTAAAATCAGGGGACCATCTGAAAAGGCACAGGGTCGCCCGGCCGAGTTGCCAAGTTCCGACACTAAGGGCTCGAAACGCCATATCTTCATTTTCAAAGACTAGCAGCAAGTGGCTTGCCGGTAAGAACTGACACTTACAAACAACTAGTCCGCGGGGGAACCACTCGTTGCGGAGCCACTGTCGCACAGTTTCGAGCGGGGGCCTAGGGCCGAACATTTGGCCGACGAGGCAAACTTTCTTGAGCTCCTCCTGAGTTGACAGAATTGCGGATCTACTGAGGGAGACCAAGGGGGGTTCAACACTCTCGAAGGCCCCTAGGGCGGCACAAGAACCCCCCAACAAAGAGGCCAGGTTATCGGTCTCCCCCAGAGGAGGGGCCAGGTTACTTCTCACAAGGGAGGGGGTCGCCAAATCCATGACAATAGAGGGGCACCCCAAGCTCTGAAAGTTTGAAACGAAAAGTCAAACGAGTTCAATTAAATTCTATTTTTTGATCCCATTAGGTTTGGAGTCTCAGGATCCTTCACTTTATGATCCTTCACTTTGTGAGGCTATAACTTTGAGTAGCTGATCAGTATCCTGCCATGTATAACTCCAGTAACTTTATGGTTTTTGGAGGAGCATTAAAAGAATGCGCACTCTCTGTAGAGTGTAGAGCGAGGAAGCAAGCAAAATGAATCACTGAAACGATTCATGCGACATATATGAAATCTCTCAGGGAGGAGCTGAAGATAAGTCTTTGGGAAGAATCCTTCAATAATACGGACATTTCATTGGCTTCCACTCATTTCATTAGCTGTAGCTTCCCTCTGTCATCAATAATTATAGCTGCAGCCGACTTCAGGACTACCAATCATTGCTAAGCCGAATTTGAATTTTGTAAAGCTGATGACTTAAAAGATTAGTGAAACCGACGAGAGAAAAGATCAACAAATTCGAGTGCAAACAGGGCGGTTTTCGAGGTGTCAATCACGCGGAGCATGAAAACCATCAGTCGCGTGCCGTCAAAACCGTCAATCGCGGAGTGTGAAAACCGTCAATCGCAGGCCGTCAAAACCGTCAATCGTGGAGCAAGGAAACCGTCAATCGCGGGTAGCGACCATCAATACCGTCAATCGCGGAGCAAGAAAACCGTCCATCGCGGGCCGTCAAAACCGTCAATCGCAGAGGCCCTGTCGGTCGCAGCAGCGTCTCTCGCGGGACACACACGTCTGTCGGTCGAAGAAGGAGTTGCTCGAGATGCCCGACACTAACGCAGAGGCCCTGTCGGTCGCAGCAGCGTCTCTCGCGGGACACACACGTCTGGTTGTGACGGAGGAGGAGGAAATTACTGCGGGAGTCATGGGATAGCGCCAAATCTTTGATTTCTGTACACCGTTCTGTATCGACAGTCAAAGTTGTCGTGTCCGTCGCCGTGAATGTCTCTCTCTCAAATATTCAAGTGTTGCGTCCATTGCAGAGTAGCATCCGTTGCAGTCGGTGCTGTGCGTCCCTTCATGGAGCTTTTTTCTTTTGCTGTACATTAATCCGCCATAGCCATCCGTCGCCGAGCTCGCTACCAGTCTTTACCAGCTATAAATGGCTCCCCGAGAATTACTTCATACGAACAATTATCTTGAACGAAAAAGTGAAATTCTTCTCGAACGCCACCTATCATTATAGGCACATTCGCACATGCTCCTAATAATATGCCAGAGCCATTGTCAGCTGTTCTCATCCGCCAATCGTGCTCTTTATCGATTGGCCATCTAAATTTGTCAAAAAAACTTCTTTGAAATAACATTTATCTCTGACCCCGAATCAATGAGAGCTAGAGCCAAACAAGAATCCTTCTCATTTCCGATTCTTATTTTCACTTCTGGTGTGCCTCGTGCCCAGAAGGTAGAATCGAATTTACTTTTACTTTTTAATATTTCTTCATGAGGCTGTATAGATCCTAGAAAATTTCTATTTACACTGCCTGTTGTAAATTCTTCTTCATCCTCATAGTCACTTTCATTCAATGTAACTACATCATTCATAGCTAGAGTTTCCTCTGCCACGTCCTGCATATCCTCATCTTGTGGCAAAGGAAAACGTCTTCTTCTAATAAGTCCAATAAAACTGTCCTTAAACTCCGGTTTCGCTATGGAAAACACTTGCTCAAGTGACATCGTTACTTGACTTTTTAGAAGAATATCATTTAAAATCTCTCTAGCATCATTTTTCTTCTCGAGCTCAGAAATCATAATAGCACGTGGAACTCTTCTACCCTTTTTCTTCCCTTTCTCTTCATTTTGCTTTTGGTCCTCTTTATTTTCAGGTTTAGAGGTTTCTTTTTCCAATTTCTTCTATTCTTCTTGTGATTGAACATTGTCATCGGTCGGCTTTCTGCCTTCCTTTATCATTTTTCTCTTCTCTTCTTGAGATAAATTTGATTCATCAAACTGAACTTTTTTATCAGCTTTCTTTTCATCTTCTCTCGTTTGCCTCCTAGTTACCCTCCTATCACCTTCTTCTACATCGTCCTGCACATCTTCTCATCTCCGTTTTTCCTCAACATTAGCAATGTGAGAAAAAACAGAAGATTGATCTACAGGAGATTTCCATGCGGTCTTGTACATTATCTCATCTCTAGCTCGTACCAGTGCCTCTACTGAGTATGGATTTTGGCGGTGTTGAAGAAGGCCTATCCTCGACCGGCTCTAGTCTTGCAGTCGAAGTACTGGCAGTTGCATCTGAGACTGTTAAATTTTCATAAAGCTTTTTCATTCCTCCTTTGCCCCAATTGACGGACAAAGGAAGACGTGACCTAAAATCACATAATCGTCTATCTATTTCCACAACTAATTGATTCGCCTTAGCACTTTTTAATTCTTCACAAGCAAATGCTGCGTGTTCCTGACTATCACACCATACACAGCGCTTCCCGCCAATCCCTCTTTTCTCATTATTTCTTTGAAAGGGTGGCTGTACAGCAAACTGAGGAGCTTGCTGAGAAGCTGGCTGAAAGACTGGTTGAGGTGGAACATACTGAGGCATAACTTGTTGAATAGGCGGTGCTTGCTCTGCACCACTACTGCTAGCCCCTGGATCATTAAAGCTCATGGAGTAAACTTGTTTATTTAAATTAGCAACCTCTTTTGAAAGAGATGCCTGCATGTTCATGATATTTTCCATTTGCTTACATAGAATATCCAGTTGAAATTCTATGGGAGCTTTAGTGGCAGTTGAATTATTCACCGTAGCCATAGTAGCAGGCATTGGCATGTCAACTTGCCTTATAGTAGGAGTTTCTCTAGGCTGCGAAGCATTAGGTTTAGCATACAAAATAGTTTGCCTTTGCTTCATTTGAGCAACAGCCTCTATCTCTTTTTTGACCTCTCCCAGTCATCAGTTAGCCCATACCTTTTTCCTGGCTCCTCTATTCGTCTTTCAATTTCAACCCTATCCTCAGGATTAAGTATCTTAAGAAAATATATAATTACATCAGGGTTTATAGCATTTCTATCATCTTCGGGAAGTTGAGCCAGACGTCTCATAAACTCATCGTGAAGATGAGTTAAAGACTCATTACTCTTAACAGTGTTTAACCATCGCAGAAAACCTTCTCGACTGTGCTGGCTAAAATCCTCGAGGTAGAATATTTTATGAAGTTCCTTTCTAAATTCCTCCCAAGTTTTATCAGCGTGTTCTTGTATAGATTCTAGAATTGATCTAGAAACTACACGTCCAAAGTATTTAACTAGCACATCTTCAGGTAATCCCTGGATTTGCACTTGCTCCCCAAATGCATCCAGGTATTCCGTAATGTTCAATCCAGTAAATTTTCCTTTCTCTTTTAGAATAGCTTGGACTGTACGTGTCCCTTGTTTTTCTATAATCATGTTCTTGAACATCTCCTCCATCTTGCGTTCTTGATAACGTTTCGAATGGAGAAGAAGTTCCCTAATAGCCGGATCTAATTGCTCTCTAAATTGTCTAAATCTATCACTAGTTGATAAAGCCAGGGATGGCTTTACCCTAATCCTAGGCTTGACTAATTCTAATCTTCTTTTCTAAAATATTTTTGATTTCAAAAACCTAAATTTTGACCTATCTCTTATATTTACTCTTTCTGAATTTAAGTTTTTTGGAGATTTTAAACTTTTTCAATTTTAAAGGGTTTTTAATAAGGTAATTTTTATAAAATAGTTTTTCTTAATTTAAGTCTTTAAGTTTACTATTAATTTCTTTAAAATTAATTTCTTTGAAAAATAAAAGCATTAACTATAAGTCAAAAGAAACCTAAATTTAAACTATTTTTATGCTAAAAGCTTTCTTTTTATGCAATGAAAATAAAACAAACAATCTTTCTTTTTCAAAAAACTTAAAATCTTTTCTTTTTGATGATGCAAAATATAATAGCTTTTCCTAAAATCTAAGATACAGATATTTGAATACTTTAAGTAAAAATTATCTTTCCTAAATAAAAAACAAAGGTTTTAAATACTCTTTTAATGCAAATATGAAAGTGCTTAGATCCTAAGGCTAATGAAAACAACTTTCTTTTTAAGTGATTTGAGTAAACTAAAAATAAAGAACTTAAAATAAACACCTTACTTGATGATTGCTTTGCTGAAGAGGTTCTAAAGTGAACATTAAACAATCTTAAATACAAACTAAAGTGAGTGTGAATATCTCTTAATTCTCTTGAATGTTGATGGGGGGGGGGGGGTTTTGAAGCGACGAAGCTCCACCGATTGGAAATCCTTCTTCCATGGTTTTGTCACAGCTTCAATCTTCGATTTTTCTGCATATAAGAAGAAAATAAAATTAGGTTCTTAAATTAAAACTGAAAATACAATGTAAGCCCTAGGCTCACTGTCGTCACGCTTCACGTCGGGTTCACCAAAGTTGTCGTAGAGGGGTGCGAAGGGTGGCAGACGTTCATCTAAAAGATTCACGCTAACCTAACCATGTGACTGCACGTAGGGTGCTTCTAAGTATGCTTAGGGACTTGGGTTGATTTTTCAATTTATGAAAGATAAAAGCTAAAGTTTTTCTACTTTATTTGAGTGTAATCTAAAACTAAGATTTCAAAAGAACTAACTAATTTTTCATTTATCATAACATATTTTCTTATGTTAACAAGATTGAAGATTGAAGTTTTTTATGATCATCTAGAATTATTAAGTTTACAAGATTACGACGTTTGAAACTTGAAATCTCGTAAGCTTGTATTCTTGTAATCTCCTTTGTAATCACTTGAATGATATGTAGAATCAATCATTAGGAAGAAAAACATAAGTATGCTTTTAGTAAAGTAAAACACTCATTTTCTATTGTAATATTTAAAACTTAACATAACTTAAGTCTATGCTAATACATGTATATAAACTTCTAACTTTCATGCTTATGTAAATATTTATTTAAATGAAAGTAAACTTATATTTGTTTCCATGCGAATATGCATCATACAATACTTCAACATTTTTCATATATACATGCATATCATCATATATTCATGCATATATATTCAACTAACTTATGCACACATCTATTTCATATAGGCATATGTACATACATCACACATGCGCATACACTTATTCATGTCACCTATTTACTTCATATGTGCACATGCATTCATCACGTCCATGCTTTCTTATGCATTTTCATGCTCACAAGCATATAGTTCATACTACATATATGCACTTATGCATATGTACAAAGTTCAAATACTAATAACTGTATATTTCTCTCTCTCTTTCTCACACACACATAACGGTGTACACAACTTCTATATACATCTAACAGCAATGTCATGATAAGCCTGAACTTTCTCAACTGTATTTACTATGAAAACAAGGTCAATGATTGTAGTGCATGAAATTTCTAAAAATGTTTTTAATAAAAAGATGTTCTAAGTAGATTATTGTCATTCTCTATTTGATCAGAGAGACAACATGGCCGCTAGATTCCCATGTTAATCCATGCAGGTTGAATCAATGTCCCATCTGTTTTTTTGGATATATCAAATCGACGACGTTTTTGTAGAGTCATATTTTATAGGTAATCTTTCTCATATAGTATATTAATTCAGATCCATTTATAGCCATATAGTTGTCTATATACTGGGTATATCATATTTTTTATAAAATAGATAGCACATGACCCGTCATGCTTTTGCTTTCTACTTCTCAGATGCATAGGCCACAATTATTCGTCCTCACAATCAAAACAAAAACTCTTTCGAAAATACAAGATAGACAGTTGAATGGAATGTGATTTAACATGAAAACTGCATTCCACTCATTCAAATCCATTACGTGAATATTTCCTTTATCAGTAAACATAATGCTAACATATAACAATCCTGAACAATGTTGCATAAATTCAGTTGATCAATGATCTTTGTACGTGCAATTAAAAATATTTTATGCTTGGATCCGCGAGGCATGTCTCGACTTACATTCTAATAGATGGCATTTTCCTTTTTACAAAAATTGAAGGGGAAGTATATTTGTAACTATGAAATAATTGAGGCTCTATGCAAACGTCAACGCACAGCCCAACAACAATGGAAACAGAGTACCACAAACAACCAATTCAATCGCTACTACTGAGTGTATTCATATGTTTCTAGTAAATAATGACTAGTGTGCAGTATGTGTACTCATACATTCATCTCTTATCACTATTTCAAAACATTTTAAAATACTTGTGTCATGAAAATGAAAGCAAAAACATTTGTCGCTAGAAAATGAAAACCAGGTTTGTCGCATGGAAATAAAAATATTTGTCCCTTGAAAATAAACTTCTATCACATGGAAACAAAAACAAGATCATGAGGCACACAGTGCATCATATAGGATCATCGCATGTGATGCAGCGATTATATCGTCAGATTCCTATGCACTAGGAATGTAGAAGCTTACATTGGTTCCTAAAGAAAACGCATCCCTAAATAAACAATCAATACCTTCTTCTAATTCAAATTAGGAAATAAACAGACTTACATCCAGAACCTGTATAGTTCATTCAATAAGGCCTTATTATCTCACCATGAAAAGAATATTACATTGCAGATAGACAAGGATCATAGCTTTGCGTTTTCATAGATGTCGCACTCACAGTACTATACGTTCTCTCGCTAAAGGCGATGTAAATTTCTAAAGAAAATGCTTCCCTTTAGAAACAAGCATGTTTGTTATTAAAGAAATGTAATATTAATAACTACCCAGGTTTCTATAAAAATGTTCTGTGTGTAGTAGAAACAATCGAGCAGAAAGACTCTGCACTGATGTCCATTTCTTCATCTACAAACAGATGCAACACCACAGGGTTTGCCCTATCAGTCTTGACTATAACATCAAGCATTTATGAGACATAAAGTCTGCATGATGATATTGTAGAGACAAACAATCTTAAGATGCCCAAACTTCAGGTTCGACAACACACGAAATCCTGAAAAAGGGTCATGTTTCTATGCGATGAAACCTCCGAACAGTCACCGAGCATCATCCTAATGCAACAGTTTTGCTTCTTTTGCCTCATGTGAGGATATAACCTCATCAGCATCTCTGTAAACAATCATTGAGCATCATCCTAATGCAATAGTTTTGCTTCTTTTGCATCATGTGAGGATATAACCTCATTAGCATCTCTCAGAACAGTCACCGAGCATCATCTTGATGCAACAGTTTCGCTTCTTTTGCCTCATGTGAGGATATAACCTCATCAGCATCTCTCCGAACAGTCACCGAGCATCATCCTAATGCAATAGTTTCGCTTCTTTTGCCTCATGTGAGGATATAACCTGATCAGCATCTCTGTAAATAATCACCGAGCATCATCCTAATGCAACAATTTTGCTTCTTTTGCCTCATGTGAGGATATAACCTCATCAGCATCTCTGTAAACAATCACCGAGCATCATCCTAATGCAACAGTTTTGGTTCTTTTGCCTCATGTGAGGATATAACCTCATCAGCATCTCTGTAAACAAGAATCTTACGAATCAGGCCTCAAGAAATGTAATATTTATGAACGTATACTCTAGGCAATGCGAAATCACGGAGTTGAGAGGCAAGGAGGCTTGATGAATCCTTCTGTAAGGTCTCCATATCTAAAAGATGCCATACTTTCACACGTCGCATTGTGCCCTCGACTTCTAGTACATTTTCCTTTCTATTTTGCTATTATGCATGCTCACTTCCCATTTCTAAAGAACCATGAACGGAAGAGATAAAGAAAAGATATTAAAATTATTTACGAAAAACCACGAACTGAAGAGGTATGAAAAGATATTAGAGATGAAGGGAGAGAAGTGAATAGTGTTCTCTCTCCCTCTCTATCTCTCTCTCTCTGACCTCCGAGGAATGTGCGCCTGCAGGTACGAAGAGGGAGGGGAAAGAAAATATCTCTCTTTCTCTCTCTCTCTCTCTCTCTCTCTCTCTCTCTTTTTCTCACGTACCTGCAGAATCAATCATTAGGAGATTCTTCTCATTATCTTACAATATTTATAGATAAGCATAATCTTGCAGATATTCATGCGCTCCTAACACTTGGCCACTTTCCAATCTAATCTAATGCATACTATTGGACAAATGTTACATATATAATTTTGGCGCACAACTTACGTGCATGTAAATATATATATATTTATTTTTTTTATTATATATAAAATATTTATTAGCTAAATGATTTATGATCTAATAGTTAAATGATTTAAGATATTATCCATTAGTTACTTTTTTAATGATCTTATAAATATTGAAAGTAGTAAACAACAATGTACATATGATAATATTCATAAGGTTTTTGGTCATCTTTAAAACATTATGGTTTAAATATATTAATTTCTATTTCTTGTTTCTAAAAAAAACTAACATATCCTAAATCTAGTCACATGCTTATATAGATACAACCCATCACTTTCACATGCTTTAACACTTAAACTTACATGGGTATATACTTAGGTTAAATACTCATACACATATAATGAAAATGCATTGGAACTCCACATTCATACCCATGCGTAGGTAGGAAATAATTCAAAAATGCTTAAACATAGGTGTACACATATTAATATAATAAGTATGCATATGTAAACACATACTTAAAGCATAAACCCTTCATTCATATAGTACATATTCATAGGTACATGAACACATACATAAATTAGTATATTCACATAAATATAGATACACAACCTTATAAACATGAGTTCATACAAATGAACATTTATGAATGCACATGTACATAATTTGAAAAACATATAATAAAATATAAAATAAAGTTTAAGAGTAGGAATCATTTATCCTTTCATTATGCATATAATTTCTTTTTTTTCCTGTAGGTATCCAAGAGATAATATTAGTCATTTTATTCCAATGCATTAAAAAAAAATATGAGAGAAAGATATTATTTAATCGACTTTAAAGCAAAATATTTTTATTTTTTTATATGACAATTCAAGTGAGGAAATCCTTACGACTGCGCATGATCAATTCCCACAAGACATCCCATCCATTTATGGAGAGCAGGAGAGCACCCAATCCCAAGAGAGATTAGACTTTGAGTCTAATTCTTTACATGAATTGCCCCAATTTCACAGCGTATGGGGTTGCAAAAGCCTTGGTTACTTGGATATTCGTGGCTGTGTCTGTTTGCATTACCTGAATATTCGTGGCTGTGGCCGTTTGGATTACCTGAATATTGGTGGCTGTCAGCGTTTGACGCACTCGAATATAGATGGCTGGGATGACCTGGGGATTCGTGCATTGAGTAAGTGAAGAAATTGAATACAATTTACGCACTTTACAAATTTGCGGATTGCTACATACAAACAACGTGAGATGTCGGTCGTGATCTGTGGATTGCGTAATATTGACTTCGCGTTTCGCATTGCAGGCAATCCCAATCTTCAAATCATCGAAGAGAGCAATGACGAATATGAACAACTTGACTTTCAAGTAGGTGATACCCCTCTTTTCCCAGAGGTAAGTAAACACTGAGCGTAATCTTCTTTGCTAGCTACGACAGAGAAAGACGATGTTACGTTAATTGGGGATTCTCAATATTGAATCTGGATTGCAGGACATGGCTCACCTTAGATCCAACAAAGAAAAAACAACGGAGAAATCAAAATGGAAGATGCGGAACGTCACTTCGAAAATGAAGAATTCCTTTTGTTGTTTTCAGGCGGACGATTCAGAGATGGAGAAAACTTCAACACAACAATGAAGCTGATGAATTTTTCTACTATTGCTTTCGACCTCGTATTGTACTATTGCTTTCGACATCGTTTTCTACTCCAAACTCCCAAATACTCTCACAGTGTTTTTCCTTCATCAGTTGTGGACACTCTTTTACAAAGAAAAGATCCAGCTTGCACATGGCTTAACACATCTCTTCCAATTACAAATAACATATTTTGTTTTCGTCCCATTTAACTATTCTTTTTCTCCACCTTACTATCTTTTCGTAATATGAACAGCTTGACTTTCAAATAGGTGGTGCCCCTCTTTCCCCACAGGTATCTGATGACGACGATGTAAGTAAACATTGAGCGTAATCTCCTTTGCCAGTTACGACAGACGAAGACAATGTTATGTTAATTGGGGATTCTCGATATTGACTCTGGATTGTGATGACGTGGCATCATATTTATCCTTATATGTAAAAAGACTACAAAAGTAAAAAGTAGGGAACGCGCGTACTCGACGGCTGACCGCGTGGCTTATCTGAATTGCACTCTCTCTATCTCTCTCTCGTCTCTGTGTCCCGTATGTGTTCAATGGAGCCGCCATAGCTGCGCAGGCACCAAGAAGTGGTATCAGAGCTGAGAGAATTCCCACAGGAGTCGAACTTGACACGCACTACAGATACAAACAATCTCCACGCGGTTCTGCCATTCACTCGAGTTTTTTGTCCCTCTTCAGCGTAGCAACAGTGACACTTATCTGCGAGTTCTGGACCAGATGCTCAGTTAACACTGCGTGCACTTGCTCGTTCTGGAATGAGGATTGGTAGGATTGAGAACGTAACTCCCAATTCTACGGACAGCACACGGAGAAAAAGTGGTAGGAGAGGTCGCAGATTGTGAAGACAGTTTGATGTCTTTAGCTCTCATTTCAAGAATAATTTAGCTCTCATTTCAAGAATAAAGTAAGATAAGGAAGCATGGAACAGCGTTATAAAAAATAAATTATGAGGATTGGATTGCTGCTCGAATGCAGAAATTGAGGAGTTGAATACATGTGTGAAAGAGCATTTAAATCAAGAAAAGTTTGGAATTTCTGAGAGGTCACCTTTTGTCAGGTACACATTTGGCTTTTGTTCTTACTATGATTGCATGTGGCAGGCGACGTCATGCATTTTTCTTGTGGGTCCTTGAATGGACAATACTCACATGCTGTGAGACGAATGTATGATATTGTGGGTCCTTAATTGGACAACTCACGCGCCTTTTGAGGTTTTATATTACTCTCTTGAAAACCTTGAATTTAAACGAAAACCGAGGGATGTGGTAAGTTTTTTAACTAGGGTATTCTCATGCATGGAGATACTCTGGTGATATAGGTGGAAGACCAAAGAGAAGATAGTCCAAAGACCTCGTGTATCGATCACGGGATGAATGTATGATTTTTGAGGCCTCCCATGAGATTATATTTGCTTACGTTACGGACTCTTATTGATGCTTTTACCTAGAGTTTGGGTTTTTTGAGTGGAGTGACTATAGTTGACTTGGTTCATATATGGTTTGGACAAAGGAGACTCTGCCAAAATTTTTTCGGAGAGGTAGAAATTGAGCATATAAGTGCATAGAGACACAGGAAGTGCTTAGAAAAAGAGGGAAATCATTAAGATTACTTGTGAAGATTCAATTTTTGGTGCACATATCTAGGAAAACAGTCGAAATGCTGCCGAATTTTTTTTAGGCCTCGCCATAAAATTACCATAGAATAGAGAAGTGTCAAAATTACAAGGATGGGTGATAATATTGCGCAAATAGTTGGTGATAAGATGAATAAAGATAATTACCACATATGGTCTTATAGAATGGAAAATTTCTTGATGGGAAAAGGTCTTTGGGGACTAGTGAATGGAGAGGACGAGTGTCCTGAGTTGCCAGAGAACCCGAATGCAGAAGAGCAAAAAGAATATAAAACGTGGATAGAAAAATCTAGAAAGGTTCTCCATTGGATTTCTATATGTATATTAGAGAGCCTGATTCCACATATTATGAAAGCTAGCACACCGAAGGAAGCTTGGGATATAATCCATAAGATATATGGTACATCAACAGAAGCTGAAAAAATTCACTTAAAGCAAAATTTGCATAGCGTATGGCGTGGAAATAGGATCATAACAAATATGTGGCTGAAATTAGGAAGATCATTGATGATTTAGCTTCCATAATTGCACGGTCGATGATGATGATATGGTTTCAGTTATGCTAAATGGTCTAGGACCGCAGTACAAGAGCTTAGATACTTCAATCTCAGTGAGAGGCACTATGCCAGATTTTGATGACCTAGTAGCTCTTTGCATGACAGAAGAAGTAAAGCTTGATTTAAATGCATCGGGAAGTGGCAATTCGAGAGATCACACATTTTTTTAGAATAGAGAAAGAGGTTCTAGTCCAGGACGATCATCTTCTAGAAATGCAAATACAATGGATATGTCAAGAGGTAGAGGAAGATCATATTCTAGAGGAGAGGAAGATCACATGCACCTGGAAATTATTAGCATTGCGAAAAGTATGGCCATTTTGAGAAAGATTGCTATCATAAGCAGAATAGCCAAAGAGGGAGAGGTAGAGGCCGTTATGCGTCACATGGAAACTTCTCTGGTGAGAGTTCATATAGAGACTATGGCAGAGATAATATGTTTGCAATGGAGCATGTGTGGAATAGTATGTCTAAACCTGGAAATGATATGAATTGGTACATAGACTTGGGTTGCACAAATCACATGACGAGCATTGGAGATTGGTTTGAGTCAAAAGAGCCCTTGAAGTCTAAAGAATATGTGGCAACTAGTGATGATACCTTACACCTGATTAATGATATTGGAAATGTACCGCTCATACAAAATAATGGTGTTCGAAACACTTTAAGTGATGTTTTACATGTGCCTAGCATTACAAAGAACCTAGTTTTTATTGGTCAACTTACGGATGAAGACATGTATAGAATTATGGCATATACGAATTGGTCATATCAATTTGAGGAAATTGAAGTCTATGGAGAAGTAAACTTTAGTACGTGGACTACCAAGATTTGGTCATTTAAACTTTGAAAGAATTTGTGAAGCATGCGCATTTGGAAAACATCAACGTATGAAGTTTCCAAGAAGAGAAATGCACAGGAGGAGACCTCTAGAACTAATCCATAGTGATGTGGTTGGACCAGCTAGAACAAAATCAGTTGATGGCTCACTATATTTTTTGATATTCGTTGACGACTATAGCCGATATACATGGATTTACTTCCTGAAGCATAAGAGTGAAGTCTTTGAGTGCTTTGTGAGATTCAAAAACATGGTTGAAAAGCAATTGGGAATGTATATAAAGTGCCTATGATCAGATTCAGGGGGAGAATATATCTCAAGAGAATTTGATCAGTATCTAAGTGATCATGGAATAAGAAGGCAATTATCTTGTAGATACATGCCACAACAAAATGGTGTTGCAGAACGTAAAAATCGTGTGATTGAGGAAGTTGCTAGAGCCATGTTGAATGAAAAGAACATGCCACATATGTTTTGGACAGAAGCTTGTCATACTGCTGTGCATGTTATAAATAGGGCTCCCACAGGCATGGTTCATGATCTCACACCTTATGAGAGGCTATGTAAGCATAAGCCTAATGTTAGCTATTTACGAGTTTTATGAAGTATTTGTTATACGCATGTGCCTAGTCAGTTGAGACACAAGTTTGAGTTTTCCTCACCTAAAATTTCATGGAGTGAAAATGCAAAAGACTGTGCAAGGAGAAAGCAGAAAGGAAAAGAGAAGATGAGAGAGTACGTATCTGATTCGGATATTGACAATGAAATAGTTACGCCTGGAACATTGAAAAATATGAAAGAGAAATATGTTCCCCCACATGCAACGAAAGAGACACATGAAGAAACACCTTTGAGACGATCTACGAGAGTAAAATATCCTGTGGATAGACTAAATCTATACAATAAGTCTATGAAGCTTCATTATGCATACATGACAGAAAGAATTAAGCACGAGGAACCAAAGAATTTTCATGATGCGTCAAAAAGTGAAGATTGGTGCAAAACAATGGATGATGAGATGAATGCATTGAAGAAGAATGATACATGGGAATTAGTGAAATTGCCACCGAATAAGAAAGCTATTGGATGTAAATGGGTATATAAAGTGAAGTGAAAAAGTGATGGTTCAGTGGAGAGATTTAAAGCACCTTTAGTTGCAAAAGGATATGCACAAGTATATGGATTCGATTATGATGAAATGTTTAGTCCAGTGGTGAAAATGACAACGATGAGAAGCGTGATTGCATGGGCTGCTATGAACAATTGGAAATTATATCAAATGCATGTTAAGAATGCATTCTTGAATGGCAAATTGCATGAGGAAGTTTATATGTAGCAACCAGAAGGTTATGTGTATCCAAAGTATTCTGACTATGTATGCAAGTTAAAGAAAGTGCTTTATGGTTTGAAACAAGCTCCACAAGCATGGTGTGAATGATTCAGTAAGAAGTTGTTGGATATGAAATTTATGCAATCGAAGGCTGATTATTCACTGTTTGTATGGAATCAAGGAAGCGAAAGGATTCTATTGATCTATGTCGATGATTTGATCATTACTGGCAGTGATGAGAAGAGGATTGATGAATTGAAAAGGCAACTAAAATCTGAATTTTTGATGTCAGATTTAGGAGAGCTAAAATACTTTTTGGGAATTGAAGTAATTTCAATGAAAGAAGGAATTTGGATGATACAACGCAATTATATGCTGGAAATGCTTCAGAGATTTGGTATGAGTGCTTGCAAACCTGTTGATACGCCACTTGATGCTAATGTTAAGCTTATGGACGATGGAAAGTACTTGCATGATGCCAATATGTATAGAAAGATGGTTGGAAGTTTGATTTATGTAACAAAGACAAGACCGGATTTATGTTTTGCATTTGGTTTGGTGAGTTAGTTTATGCATAAACCATGTAGAGTGCACTTGGATGCAATGTGACGCATATTGCGATATGTGAAAGGAACATGCAACTTTGGCTTGTTTTATGAGAGAAAAGTTCAGCCATGTATGTATGCATACACAGATGCGGATTGGGCAGGAAATGTCATGGATCGAAGGTCAACAAGTGGATTTTATATTCGCTTGGAAGTGCAACAATCTCTTGGAGTAGCAAGAAGCAACCAACTGTCGCTTTGTCAAGTACCGAAGCTGAATATAGAGGCATTACATAAGCTGTTTGTGAAGCAACGTGGATTAAGTACCTACTCAAAGACATGGGAGTCTACATCGATAGAAAGGTGGTCATCTATTGTGACAATGTGAGCAGCATAATGCTATCAAAGAATCCAGTTTATCGTGCGAGATCGAAGCATATCGAAGTTCATTATCATTTCGTTCGTGAGAAGGTCATCGAAGGAGAAGTGGAGCTGATCCACATCAGCACTGGAGAACAAGTGGCAGATATCTTCACCAACGCTCTTCCGAAAGAAAAGTTTATCTACTTCAGAGAAGCTTTAGGAGTTAGAAAGCTTTAGTTTGTATCTAGATTTCATTTCATGTTATTTCATCTTGTATAGACATATGTATTTCTTTTATTTTGTATTCAAGCTCACTCTGAGCTTGAGGGGGAGACTTGAGGAAGTGGCATTATATTTATCCTTATATATAAAAGACTACAAAACTAAAAAGTAGGGAACATGCGTAGTCGAGGACTGACCGCGTGGCTTATCGGAATTGCACTATCTCTATCTCTCTCTCGTCTGTGTGTCCCGTATGTGTTCAATGAAGCCACCATAGCTACACAGGCACCAAGAGATTGCAGGACATGGCTCACCTTAGAGCCCTAAAAGAGAAAACAACAGAGGGCATGAAATGGAAGATGTGGAGCTGCACTTCGATAATGAAGTACTTTATTTCTTGTTTTCAGGCGGACGATTCAAAGATGAAGAAAACTTCAACCCAGGGATAAAAAAGATTAATTTTGCGAGCTAGTGCTTTCGACTTCATATTGTACTATTTCTTTCTACGCCTCTTTGTACTGCAAATACCCTAGTACTCTCACAATATTTTTGCTTCATTACTTTTGGACACTCTTGTTCAAAGAAAACTCCAGCTTGTGCATGGCTTAACACATCCTTTCCAGCTACATACAATATACTTTGTTTTCTTTCCATGTACTTATTTTTCTTCTCTACCTTACTATCTTTTCGTCACCACTGCTTTCTGCACAATAAAATGTCTTTCTCCCGTTTACACAATAATGCACAAATTTTTTCATAGAGGTATTTGGTACAATGGGAAGGTCCACAAAGTCCATGGTTTCTCTTAATGATGTCTGATTAATGAGAAAGACCTTGCGCATTTTTTCTATGTTTGTCCAAAGAACAAAAGGATTTGGCACTCATTGCAAGGATCTCACAAGCTTAAGTTAAATCTCTCTTGACAGAAAACTATATTTGGTTACGTGATTAGCTGCCCGGGGACCCTAGGAAATGCTATCAAAATTGGAGTTGTTTATAAGATCTACAATATACAATGTATAATGAGTATCCCTCAATGTCTTTTTCTTGAAATGCTTCGTAACATTGTTGAAAAATTAAGGAGTAGTAAGTGTCCCCCCATTTAAAACCTTGACAATTTTTTGTAACTAGAGGAAATAAGATGAAGAAATCATGGATCCCTCACGAAGGCAATGAAAAGTTCATCAAGTTGCTTAGTCTCCTTCCTTAGCTTGCTTGTATTTCTTTTTCTTAATATAATTCAAGCTTTTGCAAAACAATAATGCACCGAGTTCTTACTTTCAAAACTTTTTTTTTGCAAATGCGTAATTTAAATTAAACAAGACTACGAGAGACTTACAGAAAAATGAAAAACTTTTTTGCAAATAATTACATTAAATCATAAAAGGAACAAGAGTACGAGAGAGTTAGAGAGAATTTAAAAAGGAAGTTCATAACCGTTTAATCCCCTTGATGGGCGGCTCATTTGTTTTGCAACTTGTTTGTCTCTAAGGTGAGAAAAATGTGGTGCTTAAAAGGGAATGAATTCTTGCAAATGAGGATCCTTCTACCTAAACAAGCCAGTGACTTCTCTATCATCCATTCTTTAGGAGTCCTATAAAATTTGGGAGCACATGTTTCTTTCCAAATCCTCAAAGACGCTTCGTTAGAAAATTCCATAGAGAAAAAGAACATGCAATCACTTCCCTAAGCAGAGCTTCCTTCTAGTTAACAAGATTA
>CM035413.1:87661232-87683732 GCA_020310875.1 Ceratopteris richardii | reverse complement strand
TGTATGTGGTAACTATGTAATGTGCTACTTCACCAAGCTGACGCATTAAACATTAACGGTTCGAACTTTATGA
Source organism: Ceratopteris richardii (assembly GCA_020310875.1). NCBI lineage: Eukaryota > Viridiplantae > Streptophyta > Polypodiopsida > Polypodiales > Pteridaceae > Ceratopteris > Ceratopteris richardii. Next base: position 87,683,659 of record CM035413.1, on the reverse strand, counting down.
ATATAGAGGGCTGATTTGGTTTGAAAACCTTTGATCATTATTCATCAAACTACAAGTGATTGGCATTTTGAAGAAAAAATAAAGCACTTATGCATGAAATTAATAATTATATAATGAATGCATAGGTATTGATAGCCAAAATTCATGTTCAGAGAACTGATTCTTAATTGTTATACTAATAAAACACAAACATCAAACCCATTGTTTGATATATGATAGAGCAAAGACACATCTTCAAAATCAGAAAAACTAAGATCTCACAGCTTCCCAGATTTATGTTTAAGGTGGCAATCAAGCCATAGACCTTGGCATACCTTGTGATCTGAGTCACTCAAGTAAACATTGGCACTATTGATTACATGCAAGGTAGGACCTCAACAATCAAGGAAGATAGAGTTTTGTGGTACTTCCCAAGAGGTCAACCATCTTAGTATCGTTCCCTATAGAGCTCGCTTAACCGGGAATCTCTTGCCACTAAGCTACACTCTTTTGGTATTTGAAAAATGGGAAAGACTAAGGTTAAAATTACCTTGAACATGTTTTGGGCCCTCAAAGCTTGATTCTTTGCTTTCAAAGTCTGTTTTGAAGCATTTTTGAGGTGTTCTTTGGAGCCCTTTTAGAGTACTCACATATAATTCTCTTTATACATGCTCAAGAACATTAAGAAGAGTGTTCTTTGTACTTGTATGATAAAAAATATTCATATTTGGGTCTGCGTTTCAGCCACACTAGTAGATCTATAGGTTTCTTAAAATATTTTCAATTATGGTGGGAACAACCACTACAAGCTTATGCAAGTTTTTGGAGCCTAAACAATAGAGTTCAAAAACATTTGCAGATGTTTTTATCTAGTGTTTAGGTTTTGTATTAAACCTTTGAGTGCAAATTTATTGTAGATATTGAGCACATACACACTGTGTACGCTTCTATGGATACTGCTTATGTACCTCCATTTGGTCATTGATATCGCAATTATGATTTTTGCAAAAAACCTTTTACGTTTGATAAAGAGGGTCATGGCGAGATTTTCTTAATTAAGAGACACCTAAATCTTGGGGTCTCTATGGTGATGCAAGTGGAAGACTTACCGAGCCTCACCATAGGAGACCTATGCTAGTTGCTCATATGTGTTTTATAAGCCTAGTTGGCTTCTTTCAGGTAATTGATTATATGCAATGGAGTCAATGATTCACTATGCAGGTTAACGTGTTAGTACTTGTAGTTTTATGAGATTTTGACACTAGTCATATGCTCATTTTGTTGAGGATATTCTAGCAAAAGTTTTCCAATTTTTTGCTTTTTTTTCAAATATACAATGGTCAAATTTACTCCTTGACACACATATTGGTGTGAGAACATTTATTCTCACATAATCCTTTTGGTTGGTGGTGTAGCCCAAGGTTGAGCACTACCATCTTTACTTTTCAATCCACGAAGATGTGAGGAGGATACAAAGATTTGTGGCAAGAAAATGTGAGTGGCAAGCACATACATGCATATGCACACACATGCTAACAAGGCAAGATAAGAAGGGTACAAACAATAGAAGCTTTGATTCTCAGCAAGTCGATTACACTCTTCAAGGAGCTCTTTCTCTAACTTGCTCTCCAAAAAAAATGCTCATCTCAATTAACTAACCTAAAAAACGAGCTCTCTAGCTCTTTTTATAGATTCTTTGACTAGTTTTGGCCCTATTGAGACCTAGTGTCTGACCTAGTTAAATATTAGGTTTCAAGGCTTATTTGAGGGCTCAAATGGAGTTTAAAAATTATAGAAATTGGTATATAGATACTTCTAATACTCCTCAAGCTTAAGGGCTGCTTGACATGAGCAATAATGAGTTTCAAAAATGTGTAATGATATTTACAATGGTTTTTAGTGATCAAAATCACTCTTTTTATAGGGGTTTCTTATAAAAAATTCACATATACTTCTTGGAGCTCCCTATATGCTCCCTCTTCTTATGTGTCCACTTCTTCAATATGTTATCACACCTTGTGCTTGCCCTTGAATGCCAAAACTCCCCCCCTCTCCACTCTGTGGTTCCTCATAGACCCTTCTTCGAGTGTATGTTACATGTAGTGCTTTGAGAGGTAGTTCCCATCATGTCAACAAGAGCGGTTTTTCTTCCAAATATAGCAAGGTTGGTTGTCGCATTCTTCATTTTGTCACCACTAGCCTTTGCATTTTTTAGTCCCTTTGTATGTACTTCTTTCTTGGATTCTACCATGACGGTGTATTGGTAAGCTTCCAAAAATTTCTAGTTTCTCAAAAGAGGTTGTCAATGTTGATTTTGAGCAGTTGTCCATTGAATTTCTTCGTAGCTACTCATGTTGTAACCTTGATGTCCTATGGATCTTTCAAACATGGATTTTATACCTATTATACCAAGTACTCGTAACCCATACTGAATGATGCTCTTTGGAATAAAAATGTGAAGGTGAAGATGAGGTTGGGTATGGAGAGGAGAGATGTCATGATTTGATTATGAGAAGGGGGAGCATATGGATGTATGCATGATAAGAACAAAAAGAAAACCACACACATGAATCAATTTTTGAAAGGAAGAATGGTCCAACAATTTAGCTTCTTATACATTCGAAAATCAATTCATATGCATTGTTTCTTGTGGATGTATGCATGATTAGAACAAAAATAAAACCACACACATAGATCAATTTTTGAAAGGAAGAATGGTCCAAGAATGGAGCTTCATATACACTTTCAAAACCGAATCATATGCAAGGGTTTTTGTGGGTGATATGAAGGCATATGCGTCATGATTTATAAATGAATACGTTTTCTATCAATCTTAATAGATCATCCTCATTGGTTCAACGCATGAATGTGGAGCCCTCTCACACATAGGAAGAGATAGAATACATGCTAAAACATATAAGACACTAAGAAACAAGAGACAAGAGACATGAATTAAAAGATATTGTTATAACATACATATACATGAATGTTGTGAAACATCAAGCTATGTATTCTACTAGTCAAAGGTGGTCCCCACGACCCTCTTGTTGGGAAAGATGGATGGACACTCCAAGAAATGAGTAGGTACTGCAAAATCTTGCTTTGTACCAACCCCTTCTTGCTTTAGAGTTGTGTTGTAGGCACTGTTAGCTTTCCAATGAAACTAAATAATTGCCTATGTAATTTGGAAATGATGAGAGAAATGATTGAATGAAAGCATAATATTTCCAAGTTGAAGGATTAATTAAAACCTTCAATTTTTGTTCACACACCTGCTGCTTGTTATGCTAAGTGCTTCTAGTACAGTAGGAATTACAAAAAAATCCTTTTAGAGCTATCTAATTAGCTTAGTAAGCTAATGATTCCAAGTGGAATCACGTAAAATGATGCACTATACGTAAAGCATTCAATTTAGCAATCAAACCATTACCTTCAATTTTTTAGGACCTCTCCAAAGTTTGACTAGTGTGTGGTTCGATGCACTTTTCTCCAAATTAGCTGAATGGATTTCCTTCAACATTTGTGAGCATGTAGAGACCTTCGATGGGATTCCAACAAGCTATAGACATTGAAAATAATAAAGAAATGACTGAGATATGAGCAGTACAAGTTGACTGTTATGAGTGAGTTATGACAAAGAGACCATAGATGAGTAATGTAGATCTATTGTATTAAAGAAAATAGATTAATTGTTGAAACAACTAGGTCAATGTTAAATGAGAAAAAAATACCTAACTACTTGTGGGTAGAGAGTTTATCTACTGCCACTTATCTTGTAAACAATTTTCCATCCAAATCCCTTGATGGGATGACCCCATATGAAGCATGGCATGGTAGAAGACCTTCACTTGATCATTGTAGGATCTTTGGATGTGTTGGTTGTGCATATCCCTTCTCAGATAAGAGGTAAACTAGACCCTAAGGTAGAAAATTGCATCTTCAAAGGGTATGACTTGAATAAAAAAGTATACAAGTTCTACAAGCCTTCAAACAAAGGATTCATGGTCAGTGGAGATGTTGTCTTTGATTAGAATGACTCTTGGTTTGAAAGTGAATGCAACAAAGTAAAGCTACCTTATGACTTGGAAGAGGAGTTTCCAAGTTTCACTAAGGAGGAGCCTACTCAGAATGGAGACATCAATTCTGATGATGAGGACATCATCAACCTAGAAGAGTTCAAGGCATGCAAGTCCAAAGGCAAAGTCAAAATAAAGAAGTTGGAGGATATACCTGAATCATCCAACCAAGCAATCAGAAGATCACAAAGGGAGAGCAAGAAACCAATTAGATATGGGTATGACACTTCCCTAGTTACTAAGCATTCTGTTTATCTTGCAAAAGACTTGTCATTTGAAGAGCCATCATCATATGAAGAGGCAAAGACCAAGACAAAATGGAAGGAATCTATGGATGAGGAAATTGAAGCACTCAAGGAGAGTGATACTTGGAATCTAGTGCCAAAGAAGGAGTCTATGATGGTGATTGGTTCAAGGTGGATCTGTAAGATCAAAAGGAATTCTAATGGATCAGTAAGCAAGTAGAAAGCTAGACTTGTGGCTAAGGGTTTTGCACAAACCCAAGGAGTTGATTATGAAGAAACCTTCTCACCTGTGGCCAAAATGCCAACCATCAGGGTATTGATAAGTGTGGTTGCATCAAAGAATTGGAACATGTATCAATTGGATGTAAAAAATGCATTTCTAAATGGCTGGATTTTAGAGGAGTTGTACATGTCTCAACCTCTTGGTTATGAGGATCCAAACAACGTAACCTATGTATGTAAATTGAACAAAGCTCTTTATGGATTGAAGGAGGCACCTAGGGCATGGAACCATAGGTTGACTACATACCTTCAAGATCAAGGTTTTATCATGAGTAAAGCAGATACTTCTCTATTCATATGTGTATATGTTGATGATATCATACTCACAGGTATTGATGCTGATGGCATCAAGCAGATCAAGAACCAGATGATGTAGGTTCAAAATTAGTGACCTTGGATCACTAAAATATTTTCTTGGACTTGAGTTAGTCTATACTAATTCTGGAATTTATATTACTTAGAGAAAGTATATACAGGATATGTTGGAGAAGTTTCATTTGCAGGATGCCAAAGTTGAAAGTAATCCATTGGAGGTAAGCCTAAAATTAAGTGCTCATGAACGTGATGTGCTTGAGAATATTGCAGGTTACCAAAGCATAGTTGGAAGCTTGATTTATGCTACATTGACAAAGATTCATATTGCTTATGGAGTAAGTGTTCTAAGTTAGTTTATGTACAAACCTAGGGCACCTCATTTGGAAGCTTCCAAAAGGATTTTGAAGTATCTTAAGAGCACTCAAAATCAAGGGTTATATTTTCCTTATACTTCAGACTTGGCCATCAAGATATACTCAGATGCAGATTGTGCAGGTTGTAAAGATGATAGAAGACGTACCTCAGGATACCTATCCTTTGCAGGTGATAAACCTATATCATGGTCTTCAAAAAAGCAACCTATTGTTGGTTTATCTTCTACAGAGGTAGAGTATAGAGGATTGGCCAATGCTACTCAAGAGGCCATCTAGAATAGATTGTTGTATACAGATTTAGGTTTGCATACTAAATCTCTAACGATTTTTGGAGATAATACAAGCTCATTATTTTCCAAACTGACAAGCACCAAATTTATAAATCATTTGTTGGTTGGATACATTAGGTATCCTAAGCACACATAGGTCTCTACATATTTGTTTTAAAGTTCTCTCACCAATATTCCCTAATCTCTTATGCCAGATTTCAAGATCTCATAATGTTTGGTCTTTGTAGATATAGAGTGCAATATTCCTTGTATCTTCAAGTTCATAAGTGAATAATCTACCTATCTTTTCTCCTTTGGAAATTCTTTTGAACCCATGTTGGGGATCCTCCACAAATGCCCTATATTGGTTGAACCTAACCTGCAAACCGTTTTCCACAATCTGTCTAACACTCATCAAATTCTTGGTAATTGTAGGTACATATAGAGCCCTACTCAAAAAATTTCTATTTCCATCAAAGGTCTTAACATTCCCTAATTTAATCACTGAGTGCTTGGTGTCATCACCTGTTTGTACCTGATGTTTACCCTTTGGTTCCTCAAAGTCAGAGAGAAGTGCTACATTGCCTGCCACATGGTTTGAGCATCCTAAGTCAATGTAGAAGAGATGGTCATCATTTATACCTGGTTTTGAAGTCATATTCATAATCATAAGAGAATCTTCTTGATCCTCTCTGTAGTTGTTGTAATCCTTCCTTGATTTGTAGCCTCCTTGGTAGTTGCTATTGTACTTGTTGTTGTAGTTATTGTTGTATCCTTGATGGTGGTTGAATCTTCCTCTTGATTGTGTGTATCCACCTCTTTGATATCCTCTACCTCTCTGATTCTTGAGGTTCATGTAACACTCATTTGTAGTAGGATTTTACACTCCACAAATATTACATGGTGAGGACTTATAAGATCTCCCCCTACCTTGCTTACCTCCTCTGCCCCTTCCTCTTGATGTTCTACCTCTCCCTACATAGTTGGCTTGGGAGGTAGTTCCTTCATCTTCAACCTTCTTGTTCTTCCCTTTTTGTTTGAACTTACTTTTATCAGTGTATAGGGTAGAAGAGCTATTACCTCTTGACAAATCTCCATTCTTGATGAGCTTGGCTTCATGGGTAAATAGTTTCCCCATGATTGTGGTAAGGTGTTGAATCTGCATGTCCATGTACAAGTCCATGGCAGTTGTGAAGCTCTCCCATTTGTCATCATCTTTAATACCATTGATTACTTGTCTTACAATCTACTCCTCTTCATTTTCTTCTCCTATGCTTTCCAATTGATCTGCTACATCTTTGACTTTGGTCACATATTCTGAGATGCCTTATTTGGTTGCTTTCTTTGAGTGTGGTAAACTCAATCCACAATTAGTTCTTCCTAGCCCTTGTGTTGGAAGAGAAATATGAAGACAATGTTTCCCAAGTCTCTTGGGATGTCTTACAATTCCTAATATGTGGAAGAAGAAAATCAGATATTGAGTTAAGTAAGTAAGACCGTGCTAATGCGTCCTTGGCACACCTTGGCATCTCCTCATCTCCTAAGATGTATCCATAGAGGCTCCTTCCTTGCAAGTATTTCTTCATCCTCAAGGACCATGCTTGATAGTTGTTCCTAACCAACTTATCAATGAAAGAAGGAAAACCATCTCCCATTTTACCTTAGCTTTGCTCTGATACCACTGTTGGGAAAGCTGGATGGACACTCCAAGAAATGAGTAGGTACTGCCAAATCTTGCTTTGTACTAGACCCTTCTTGCTTCAGAGTTGAGTTGTAGGCCCTCTTAGGTTTCAAATGACATGAAATAAGGGCCTATGTACTTTAGAAATGATGAGAGAAATGACTGAATCAAAACAGACTATTTCCAAGTTGAAGGATTAATGAAAACCTTCTATTTTTGTTCACACACATGCTGCTTGTTATGCTTAGTGCTTCTAGTACAGTAGGAATTAGAAAATTCCTTTTAGAAGTATATAATTATCTTATTAAGCTAATGATTCTAGTCGAATCACTTAAAATGATGCACTATACACAGAGCAATCAATTTAGCAATCAGACTATTACCCTCGGTTTTTTAGGACCTTTGCAGAGTTTGACTAGTGTGTGCTTCGACGTGCTTTTCTTCAAATTGGCCGAATGGATTTCATTCAAAATTTGTGAGTATGTAGAGACCTTGGTTTTTATTCTAATAAGCTATAGAACATTGAAAATGATAAAGAAATGACTGAGATATGAGCAGTACAAGTTGATTGTTATGAGTGACTTATGACAGAGAGACCATAGATGAGTAATGTAGATCTATTGTATTAAAGAAAAATGTTGTAAAAGATCATAGGCTTGATGATCAGTGCCTAATGGTGGTTAGTAGTGTAGGTTACGATGTAGACCTCACTCTCTTACAATGTGTCAATGGAGAACTCGAGAATGGAGTCACACACCGCGACTTTTTACAAGTCACTTTTATAAGTGGTTCATTCAAATTTTGAATTTGAGTTCAACTTTTGGATCTTTGTAAAAGTAGTCCTCCAATCTAGGAAATATTCCCTCAATGAAGTCGTTACTTTTCTATCTAAAAAGTCCACGAGTTTTGGTAGTGATTACAAATATTCTCTCAAGTCACAAATGACTTTTACAATTGGTAAAGGATAAAAAACTTTCCAGCAATGGTTTCCATGGAACTTCAAATATTCAGGAAATTCTAGCCAAATGTATAGGCTTGAACTCTGCACCAACACCTCTCACCATGACAGTTCAATCGCATGTCACACATAAGAGGATAGGTTCCACTTCATTGACCCTATGTCTTTCTAGGATCGTAATGTATTCTTAAAGAAGCTTAAGACTCATAAAACCAACTCTTACTCACTCACACGCTCCACTGAGGGTAAGCAAAGAAAGAAAAATTGGGTTTATGAGGCTATCCTAAAGAGGAAGTCTACAAATTGATTCTAGGAACTATGCTCTTACTAGCCCACCTTGGATCCTCACATGCTCAACTGAGGGTGATCGCCTCAAGGAAAATATGTACTAGCAAGGGTCCTATGGATGCATAACAATGATGATCTAGGAGTTTGGAGGGGGTCTTTATAGTTTTTTGAATGAATTTGGGTCTTAGGATCTAGAGAAATTAAATCTCAACCCTAGGATCATCTACTTTTCATTACAACCATTGGATTTATGAAATGCATGGCTAGGATTGGTTCTTTATATGATATCTAGGACAGAGGGGGAAAAATAGGCACCTTCATTCTCCATCATCGGAACCGGGCCTGATCTAGATTGTCTGATCAGTGTTGACATCAATTTGATTAAGATAAGCTGTTATTTTTTAACAAACTTTGCATTATTGAACTTTGACCATAAAAAAAGGCTTATTGAACTTTGCAATGGGGCAGCCCCTCAAGCCTTCAATTTTCTTATTCTAGGAAACTGCGATGACCCTCTGAACTCGATTTTGTGCTCTTTGACCCTTTAAATGTCCTTTAATGAAGATGAATTTTTGTAGAGCTATGTTTTGAAAGGTTTAGGAATATGCAGAAAAAACTCCCATCTAAATTGCCCTTATATAAGTTTGACTACATTTTGAAGTTTGCGAGATGGCATTGTGTCTAGGATGCTCTCATATCCTTGAGAATTTGTATAAATATGTAGCCACATATGATCTTTATACATGTCAAACCATATGGCTAACAAAAATTTCTATACAAGATTTTTTAGGGTCTAAGTGGGAACGCACATTGCATATTAATGTGCTAGAAAATCCATTTACATGTGAAATTCAGGCTATAGACTACCTTTGATAGGATTTACAAGCATATGAATTCGCATGTGATTTGGAGACATTGAAATTTTTGCCCGTATTTCCAAGACTTGACCAGCTTTGACCGCTACCCAGGATTTACTTGATTTCTTCCAAAGTTTGCATGTGAACTCCCTTTGACATCCTTGATGCATCTAGGACTTCTCAGGGAATTCTGGCTACCTTCAGTGAATGTGTTTCTTGTAGGCCTTCATGAATGAGAGAGGAGAGAAAATCTTGATGAAAACATATATGTATATGTATACATATACATATACATATACATATACATATACATATACATATACATATACATATACATATACATATGCATATACATATACATATACATATACATATACATATACATATGCATATACATATACATATACATATACATATACATATACATGTACATATACATATAAATATACATATACATATACATACCCACACACACATCTATCTATCTATCTATCTATCAATATATATATACACACACACATATATATATATATATATATATATATATATATATATATATATATATATATATATATATATATAAACTTTGATTCTTGTATCAAAAGTAAATCCATAATACAAACCCTCACTTAGGGTTCCTTTGATATATCTGAGTACCCTTTGAGCTGAAATCCAATGAGTCTTCTTTGGACAACGCATAAATTGTGATAACACACCTACTGCATATGATATATCTGGCCTTGTCAAGGTAGCATAGATTAAACTACCTACCAAACTTTGATATTTCTTCATGTCATTAAACTCTTCACCTTGATACCTGCTCAACTTATGATTTAACTCCAATGGTGTGCTTGAAGGCTTGTAATCCTCCATGTTGAACTTGACCAAAATAGTTTTCAAGTACCTCTCTTGTGTAACATATACTCCATGTTGAGTATACACAATCTGCATTCCTAAGAAATAAGATAAGTTTCCCAAATCACTGATCTTAAACTCCTTCTCTATTTGTTTCTTAAGCTCATTGATTCCTTGAGCATCTGTACCTGTGACAATAATATCATCAACATAAATACACATGTATATGTATCCATTTTCACTTGCCTTCACTAGCAAGCTACTATCTGCCTTTGATGCTTGAAATCCACATTCATTCAAGAACTTAACAAGCCTGTAATTCCATGCTCTTGGGGCCTGCTTCAACCCATACAAAGCTCTCTTGAGCTTACACACATAATCTCATCCAATTGAGTCCAAGAAACCTTCTGCTTGCTCCATATATACTTCATCTGCAATTTATCCATTCAGAAATGCATTCTTCATATCTAATTGTGATAACTTCCATCCTTTACAAGCAGCAATAGCAATCAATGATCTAATTGTAGACATCATAGCAACATGACTAAAGGTTTCATCATAATCTACCCCATAAGTTTGGGCATAACCTTTGACCACAAGTCTAGCGTTGTATCTAGACACTTTACCATCTGCAAACCTTTTTGTTTTATACACCCACTTACATCCAATGACCTTCTGATTCTTTGGTCTTGGCACCAACTCCCATGTTTTATTTTCAAGTAGAGCATCATAATCTTCTTGCATTGCCTTCTCCCAATTCTGTTTACCTTTAGCTTCTTCATATGTGATTGGATCCTCTTCTGTCCTCACAATGTAAGCATAATCTTTTGTTGTTAAGAAAGATGTATCATAGCTATACCTGATAGGCTCTTTTTTTTCTCTCAAAGATCTTCTAACCTCTGCGCTTCTTGAAGTCTCAGCCACATTTGATTCTGGATCACCATTGTCTTGCAATTTACTTTTATAATCAACATCATCAATATCTTCTTCATACACACTTACTTTTGTCTTTCCTTTCCTTTGTATTTCTTTAACATCTACATACTCATTTGTTGACCATGTATACCATGTGCTTTGCTCATCAAATGTAACATCTTTGGTAACAAGAAATTTCTTTGTGGAAGGACTCCACAATTTGTAACCATCCGTCTATCATCATACCCAATAAACACATACTTCTCTACTTTGGGTTCTAGCTTATGTCTCAATTGTGAAGGAACATAAGCATATGCTAAACATCCAAATACCTTACAATGATCAAGAGTAGGTCTCTTACCCCAGCATGCTTCATAAGGAGTTCTTCCATCCAAAGCTTTACAAGGTAATCTATTCACAAGATATGTTGCAGTGTTGATAGCTTCTGCCCACAAGTAGTTTGGACAATTCTTCTCTTTCATCATTGCTCTTGCAAATTCTACAAGAGTTCTATTTCTTCTTTCTGCAACTCCATTTTGTTGAGGGGAGTACCTGCAAGTTACTTCTCTTTTTATACCTGCATTCCACAAATAATCATCAAAATCTTTAGAGAAATAATCCCCCCCTCCATCTGATCTCAACCTCTTGAGCTTTTGTCTTGTAATCCTTTCTACATAAGAATGATAATGCTTAAATGTCTTGAACACTTCTGATTTATCCTTGATTACATATAAAGTAATCCATCTGGTTGCATCATCATCAAACAACACATAATATTTGGATCCATTTATGCTATAGTCCCTTGAAGGACCCCACACATCTGTATGAACCAATTCAAGCATGTTTGAATACTTATACCCTGATTTATTGTATGAACTTTTGTGTGCTTTACCTAATTGACAAGCTTCACACTTGTACACCATGTGTTGGCCTTCAATATTTGGCAAACCAAGCACCACATCATTGTTTGGCATATCCTTTATGGCTCTCTCATTGAACTGACCTAGCCTTTTATGCCATAGGTCTAATTCAGACATCTTTTGACTTCCATAAGTAAATAAAGCATGTCCCACATTACCTTGGACTTTGAGAGTAAACAACCTTCCTTCCTTTTTACCTGCAATGATGTTTCTATATCCCTGATTTGGATCTTGCACATAGACACCATCATTTGTGAATCTGACTTCATATCCTTTCTCCACAATTTGCCCTACACTTATCAAGTTCTTAGGAATAGTAGGAACATAAAGTACCTTGCTCATAAGTATACTTCCATTCTTTGTCTTCACTGATCCATTGCTTTCCACCTTATGCTTAGTGTTGTCACCTATTTGAACTGTATGTCCATTCACCTTTGCTTCCATATCAGTCATCAATAATATATTACCACTCAGATGATTGTTACATCCTGAGCCAATATAAAACACCCTTTGGTCTTCTCCTACTGCTTCATGAGTTGCATTCAAGATGAGAGTCATGTCATCCTTCTGATCTGATGCATAATTATAATAATTGTTGTTGTAGGACTGAGATTGAAAAATTCTTCCACCTCCTCTAGCATATGATGTCTTACCACCTCCTCGTCTGAAGTTGCCTCTTTGGTTTCTGCCTCGTCTACCTCTTTGATTGAAGCTCTGGTTATTACTTCCACCATTTTGATTGTTATACCAACAATCATTTGCCAAATGATTGGTTCTGCCACAATCCCACACAAGCCTTAGTATTGTCTTTGTTCTTACCTCCTCTTCCTTTACCTCTATAGTTGATCTTTCCTTTTGTAAAGTGAGCTTGACTACTGCTCCCAAGCTATCTGCAATATCCTTCATCCTTGCCACATAATCAGAAATTGATTGTGAACTCTTCGTCATGAAAGTTGTGAATTCTGCCCATAATGAGGACTTCCTTGACTTGGTTGTGTTTTGGAAATGCTCTTCCAAAGCATTCCACACATCTGTTGCACTTTCTAATCCTCTAATGTGAGGTAGAAGATAATCTTTTACAGCCATGTAAATGATACTCCTAGCTTGAGCATCTTTCCTCATCCAAGTCTTCAAATCTGCAAGCTCTTCCCTAGTTGGAATACTAGGATCTCCAAATTCAAGCTTTTCTTCTTCTCCTATGATGAATGCCATCAAGTCTTTGCTCATGAGGTGTGCATCCATCCTCATAGACCAAGTTGGATAGTTCTCTCTATCTAGCTTATCAATCTGCAAGGTTTCTCCCATCTTTGATTTTATTATTTCTGCAATTACTCAGATTTATGGTAATACAATGTACCTTTGATATTAAGCTTTGATCTTTATTGATCCTTCGAAGATTATGAAACTTTGAACATAGCTTGATTAGCTTCTAGATTAGATGTGTACAAAAGGATTTCTGATCCACATGATCAGACTGAGAAAAATCTACAAAATACGCGTCGCTATTCTCTGAAGATGACTCTCTTCACATCTATCTCTATGACACTTGTCTTCTAATGAGTCTCTCATGTATTTCTTTACATCATTGACTTATATACATATGGTTCTAGACTTATCCCGCGTCTATTGCATTACTCCTTATCATCCTAAGGATTTTCTATACTCAGATTACAAGAATTTCCAACTGTAATGTACATATGTATACAAGCTATCATTCTGAAATCTCTTCAATTTCTCAAATGACTTCTTTCACTTCAATCTGATCATTGACTTGCTTCAAGCTCTTTGTAATCATCAATTTGTGATTTTTTTGTTCGAACAAGAGTCATTTTCATATTATCTCAACACATTAGCAATGTCATGATAGGGCATATATTACAATTTAGACACCTCCATGAAGGTATGGGAAACCCTAGAAAGACTTTACTCTACTTTAACCAAATCTAGGGAGATCCAATTGAACAATGAACGTAGCAACTTGAGGAAAACAACATAGTAGAAATAGTAAAATTTGAAAATTAAGGAGGTGAGTGATGCATTGGGTTCTAGAGGTCACCACATAGATGATGACGTCCTAGTTTCATATACCACGAACAAGCTTAGGAATGATGAGAAGTGGAAGGACTTTACAACATCTATGTATGTCAGAGATAGTCTTACCAACTTTGAGCAATTTGTGGCCAAGAGGATCACTGATGAGACGAATACTAGTGGCTCAAAGGCAAAGGGAAATAAAGCCCAAGCATTCTATGCAAGTAAAGGCTAAGGTAGAGGAAGAAACCAAGGCAGATGAAGAGGAACACAAGGGAGAGGATCAAATGGTCATCCTCATCAAGACCAAGGAATCAAATACTCTTCCTCAAAAGAAAGACGCAAGTTCACAGATAGAGGAGGAAGGTTCATCAAGAATAGATATAGAAACTTAGAAAGATGCTTCATTTGTAGCAAGAATGGTCAATATGCAACGGATTTTGATGAACGGAAGAAAAAAATATCAGCCTACAAAGGACAACTCATTTAGATCTTCTCAAACATGTAGGTGACATCAACCAAAGAGCATATGGAAACAAGTGATGATGATCCTCATGCTATAGCACAAATAGGTTATGTTATGTTGGATGGATCTCACAAACCTAAGTGCTTCAACAATGTTCTTCATGTTCTCAGAATCACAAACAATCTTGTTTCTCTAGGACAAATGGTCAATATAGGATTGTAGGTCAAGTTCAATCACAAGGGATGCTTTGTGGAAGACCCTATAGAGGGGTAAAAGTTGATATCCAAAGGCAAGAAGGAGGGAAATGCACTTTGGATGTGAAGCCTAATTTCAACCACACAACCTACTTTACATATTGAAGCAAAGGTAGCAAAATTTGACCTATAGCACAAAACATATGGACATTTCAATATGCAAAGACTAAAGGACATGGAGAGGAAGAGGTTAGTCTTAGGTTTACCAACCCTTTATAATCAAAATTTTAGAATTTTGTGTGAATCTTGTCAATTGGGTAAGAATACTAGATTTCCCTTCAAGAAGATCAATTATGTAAGCTATCGTCCACTTGATCTCATCCATACAGACGTTTGGGGGACCAACAAAGGAGAATCCAATTGGAGGTAATATGTGTTTTATAAATTTCACTAATGATTGTACAAGGATGACTTGGCTCTATTGTATGAAGCATAAAGAAGATGTTTTTACTACATTAAAAGTTTCAAAGCTATTGTTGGGAAGGAATTTTTAGGTATATCTATTGCCTTGACCTTCCCTTGAAGTGGTGGATCATGTACATGAGGCATTGGCTCCGTGACGCTCACTAATCCCCACAATCCTTTGCCCATAAGGTAGTTGCCAACTCTTAATTTCCATGGTCGATGCTTTCCTTTATCGAACTTCTCTATCTGTGCATTATACTCAGCCATACTCAGCTCTAAGATGCTCCTCTAGCTTCTCCTCAAGTGTTTGTATGCTTTAGAAGGTGTGGATATTATCTTCTGATAGCTTCTCCCTTGCTAACCTTCGACTAGTTGAGATCTCGATCAACGTAGCCCCCTTTTGATGTCTTCTTACTTTGATGAGTCCTCCTTGTGCTTCCACGAGTTACCTTGATCTCTTCAAGTCTTAAATATGATGCCGTTGATGTCTCCAAGCCTCCGAAATGGCTCAGATACCACTGATGGCGCATCATTCTAACACGCCAATGCAAAAATGGAAGATGGCTGCGCTCGACTAGATCTACAAGTAGTAATATATGCTCACTGTTCTGAACTTTTCTCTGCACCACTTCAGAGACTTAAAATGAAATTTTGCAAACTTGTAGTAGGCTATAAGAACTAACCAACAAGCTTTAAATCATCCCAAATGGATATTCCAGCTGGGAGAACCACCCTCTAAAAATAGGCTATCTGTTTGCAACACTCTCTACCTATGTGTAGAGATATACCTTCACAAATGTGGTAATTTCTCACAACTCACTCACCCAGATAACTTGAAACTTTGGAAACCTTCAGGGCACAATATGAGAGACCAAATGAAGTTTGAAATCAATGAAAATGAGTACAATGAGAGAGCAAACAGTGCTCTCAAATCTGGTACAATCAGATTTGGAAAAGCCTAACTACATCTCTAGATAGAGAGGAGAAAAAGCATGAGAAAATGAGGTAAACAATCAAGGGGGATGCTTGCTAGAGTTTATGACTTCACTAAACTAAGTGAGAAACTCGTGGAATGCATAAAATTCAAGAAACAAAGGTGGGATGATGCATATATAGACTTTTACTTTTCCTACAATCTAGCTAACCACCCACCAATTAGTTTAGGTGCACTTTTTGGTGGCTGATTTGATGAGATTTGAATTTCATTGCATTTAGTGGAGCTTCTAACTTTATTCCACGACTTTGGGTCCTCCTTTTTATTGGTCCACTTGCAAAACTCATGGTTGAGCCTTTTTTCATGATTAAGACTTGATTTCCAACAATAGGAATGATCATAAATTTTTCTTCACCTGATATTGCTATGCTTAGATGGATCTCTTACATTCAATTTATAAATCCGGTTTTAATTCATATTGCAGGAAAATCTAATTGTGTTGTTGATATGCTTTCTAGAGCTAGGTATGATGAAGATGATGAAGCAAAACTAGATACTTATGCAATTAATTATGATTCTCAAGCTTATGTGTATGAACAATTTAATATTGATGAATATGAAGGAGAGTGGCAAGACATTGGGAGGTATCTTAGTACTTTGATTAGATCGCCTGCATGGTCTTCAAGTAGATTTAGCAATATTAGAAAAAGAGATTTTAATTTTTTCTTAAAAGATGGACTAATTTGGAGACATGCAAGGGGGAAGATTAAATTTCCACAAAGGGTACTAGGAAATAGGCATCTTCAAATGAAAGTCAAAACTATGCATGATACTTTATGGGTTGGACATAAGGGATTTGTGGCTACTTATAAGAAGATTAGACAAGATTATTGGTGGCCAGGCATCTATGTTAATGTAAAGGATTATGTGAACTCGTATGATATATGCTAATTATATTCATCACCTAAGCATAGGGATCCATTGCACCCTACCTATCCACCATGTATACATTATAAGTGGGTAGTTGATTTAGTGACCATGCCCAAAGGTATAGATAGGATGAGGTACATAGTTCTTGCATACGAAGACCTTACAAACCATGTAGAACGCCGAGCTCTACGATCTAAAACAACATTCAATGTATGCGAATTTCTTCTTGAAGATCTAATATCAAGATTTGGTTATGTTGAGAAGATAGTAGCTGATAGGGGAGAATTAGATGCATAGGAAGCTAGAGATTTCTTTGCTAGGCATGGAATTCGTTTAGCTCTTACCACTGTTTATAACCGTGAGGCTAGCAGGAAAAGAGAAAGAGGGCATTCTGCAATTATTAAGGCGATTTCTAAAGCTTGCAATAGTGATCTTAAGAATTGACTAAAATTTCTACCATTTGCATTATGGGCTGATAGAATGACTTGTACTAGAACAATGAGGTATATGCCAGCATAATTAATGTACTGCCAAAAACCTATTTTCCCTTTTCATACGCAAATACTTACTTGGGCTACTCTTCCATGGTATGAAAATCTTTCTAGAGAAGATCTTTTAGCTCTTAGAATTAATTAGCTTGAGCAAGGAAATGACAAGATAGAAGAAGCTATAGCTAAATTGAAAGAATCTCGAATTAAGAATAAAAAGTACTTTGATAAGTCGCATAGGTTAAGGCCAAAGCTAATACAAATTGATGATTGGGTTTTAATTTATGATAGCACATTTGATTCCTTGTATGATGTTCATAGGAAATTGAAATGGCATTGGTTTGGACCTTATGTGGTGCTCAAAGTTTATGATAATGGAACGTATGCCTTACGAGAATTTTTTTTTTTTTTTTAATATAAAGGAAGTTCGGCAATAGCCTACTCTCCCGGACTTGAATTAAATTAAGAAACAAAGGTACAATAGAAGGGGACTAGTGCCTTACGAGAATTAGATGGGATACCTCTTAAGAACTTAATTGCAGGTAAAAGAGTTAAATTATTCAAACAAAGAGATGAAGAAAATTATGACTTATGGTATGAAGAAGAATATGATTAATAGAAAGGATGTATGAGTTCTCTTTTAACGTGTTTTTTTCTTTTACAAGTATGAAGATAAAAGTTTATTTATCAAAACTAATTTTCCTTGTGAGTCTAGATGTTGTTTATTTTTAGCAGGATTCCAAGATGTTTTTTTGAGCAAATAAATTAAAGATTGTTGAAGATGACAAAATTGAAGAAGAAGTTAATTTCAGGTTGTATTTTTCTATGTTCTAAATTCTTTGTGGTTTTATTTTTTTGAGCAAATAAATTAAAGATTGTTGAAGATGACAAAATTGAAGAAGAAGTTAATTTCAGGTTGTATTTTTCTATGTTCTAAATTCTTTGTGGTTTTATTTATGCATATTACTTGCATGCATAATAACAAATATAAACATAAAATCTGGGATGAGAATTATCACATTGTAAAGAAAATCTATTTAACCAAAGTAGGAAAACAAACATGATTTAGGTTTCTAAGTTTATTGATTGATTCCATCCTTCTAGCTAATATTCCATGCATATATTGAAAGAGCATGTTTAGGTTTCTCTTGGCATCTATCACGAGCACAGTGAGATGGGAAGAGTATCAATCTATCGATGTATTGTACATAGATAGAACAATAGGAGAGAGAAAGTAGAGAGTGAAAGGGAGAAAACTTTCCTTCCTCTCCTCCTCGCAGCACACAAGTGTTCGAACTCGTGGTTGAGCCTTTTTGCATGATTGAGACTTGATCTTCAAAATGTATATGTATATGCATATGTATATGTATATGTATGTGTATAAGTATATGTATATGTATATATATATATATATATATGTATGTATATGTATATGTATATGTATATGTATATGCATGTATATGTATATGTATATGTATATGTATATGTATATGTATATGTATATGTATATGTATATGTATATGTATATGTATAGGTATATGTATATGTATATGTATATGTATATGTATATGTATATGTACATGTATATGTATATGTACATGTATATGTATATGTATATGTACCTGTATATGTACATGTATATGTATATGTATATGTATATGTATATGTATATGTATTGGTATATGTATATGTATACGTATATGTATATGTATATGTATATGTACATGTATATGTATATGTACATGTATATGTATATGTATATGTACCTGTATATGTACATGTATATGTATATGTATATGTATATGTATATGTATATGTATATGTATATGTATATGTTTATGTATATGTATATGTATAACCTCCCTTGTAATCTATGGAGGCTCAAGGATGTCAGCCTCTTCCTAATGTTAGTTCTTCCATTTGATTGACATATGGATTGGATTTGTGATCTCCATGGGTCAAAAAATGGGATTCAATTCTTGCGAAGCTTAAGAACAAGCCTTAGTACTAGAAGGGTGTGGAGTCACATGTAGTTGGGCATGATATGGTGACCAATTTGATTTTTCTCTCCTCTTTCATGTACTTCTGTACAACAAGTAGATGTTAAAGTTGGAGAGGATATATAGTAGATTTCTTTCCATAGGGCATCCCAATAGAGGAGGAGTTACGAAGATAAAGGTGAAATTTTCTCTAGCCTAAAGGTGGTAGGGCTCTACACATTTTGGATAAAGAATGCATGGAAAACTAGATGGTGCCCAAATGGATGATTAAAAGCTTGGAATAACCTTCTTACTTTTTTGACCAATCTCATCTTCATGGATAGTGACAACCATTCTCTAGACAATATCCCTACATGAAATGGAATTGATATACTTAGTCTCTTGTTCTCCTCATTTTTGCTGGACTTCAAGGGCTCCAATCTTGTGTCACCAATGGGGAAGGGGTGGAACTAGATGAAGCTTTTTTGCACCATCAATAATGATTGGAAGTGGGAATGCAAGACTAGATAGAAGGACTCTATATGGTTCCCAATTACCAGTATCATAAGAGTGGATTTTGAGAACCTCGAAAGAGCTATGAAAATATGGAAGAAATGTTTTCAAATATGGAAGGAGCATATGCACTAAGATAGAAGGAGACGGATCAAGCTTGAAGATATGGATCCGAACTACAGAGTTGATTTTGAAGATTGGTGTTTATTAAGACATAAAATTAATTCTTGGGGGGATTCTAAGTCCCACCTCATGTTGGGCCAAGACTACCTCCCTGTATTGAAGGGTTTAAGGTGGTAGAGTGGCGACAAGATCCAAAAGCCCTTGATAATCAAAGGAATCCTAGTTTTTCATAACTGTCTTAGCACAAAGTGGTGTATGAAATAGATGTAGATCATATGGGAAATCAAGTTCAAGTATTTTTTGGCTCCCACTTATGAAGAACAAGACAACAATGTTGATTTTGCAAATTCTTTAGGGTTGGACATGGAGCAATGTAAACAGACATAAGACAAATTTTTCAGCGGTGGATATGGAGCAATGTAAACCGCCATAAGATTAGTAGTGATCCCCTTTGGTGCAAGCATTGCACGAGTCATAGGGAAGAATAAGGACAACTTTTATTTTCTTGTCCTAGGAGCATTCCGACTTGGCAATGCCTTAGTAAGCTTCTTGTATTGCCCAATTAAGTTAATTAGAGGCAAGCTTTTCTTGGAGAAGCAATTCGGTGTTGTCTACTTTGTGGGATACCATTAGCAACAAAGCACTGGATAAGCTCTAGAAGGAAATATGTGCAACAATTTTGGCAAGGAGCCTCGAGAGTGTTATATTGAAAAATGTCTCACATGTCTAGGTAGAGAGACCCGTGATTGTAAGAAATGTCCCCCATTTAGGCCCCATTGTATGTTCATTGTAGAAAACAATAAGGTCAAAGACAAGTGGGTCGCTGCTATAGGGGATGAAAAGATTATAAACTTTCTTTGTAATTTTTCCTCAAATATTGTAATTTCCTCCTTGGGCCAAAGTGATTTCTAAAAACTGAAATTCTCTTAGGCTTCCCGTTATTCCTAGCTAGAATGCCCTGATTTACTCATTCTTTTGTTCTCTCTTTTTTGGATGACACCTAAAAGATTTGACATTTTTCATCATCTCATATCAAATAAAAATAATATCATAGGTTCGAGTATTTTCATCATATTAAAATCACGAGATATTTAACTTCATAAAAATGGGAAAAGGAGAGTGCTTGACTACCTTTGCAATCCAACTTCTCTAGTTCAACACAGAACTCCAAATTCAATTGTTGCAGTGATGTCGCTGCCAGATGCAGTTCATTCAACACTTTGCAGTGGTTTAAAGAGAGCTCTTGTAAGTGGGGTAGCGAGATCTGTAAAATAGAGACATTACATTTTAGTGAAACATATCGCTCGGGAACAAACGAGGAGAAACTCAAAGTGATAATTCTCAAGGCTGCCAACCATTGATGTCCGGAGCGACAGGGAGCCATCGAGGGTGAGGTGTTGCAAGGACGAAAGACCTGCACAATATATTCAAAAACATCTCAACACCTCTTATTCTACCAATGATTATAACATTAATCATAGAGAACGGGGTTTAAAACCTTAATGATGCAAGCCCCTAGCCTTGAGATTTAGATAGGCTGCAAAGAGATTCCACCTCAACCATGTTCATAGATGCAATCAGGTCATGAATAGAAATAATCACGATCATGTTATGTTCATGATCTACTATCTCACTTAATAGATGCCCACTACTTTCAAAATTAACAAATTTAGGTGCTTTTTATTGTAACCTTTTGTGGGGCTCCACTTTGACAAGATGTGGAGTTCATAAAGTTTGATGGCATATTTATATCTATAGTAAGCCTAGTGAACTTTTAGAGCTATCGAATCCATTCATTTCTCGATCTTTCTTGTTAATTATTTGACTAGCTCTTCCCCCCTCAAAGTGTGTCCCTCCAAACAATGGTTCTCATTTCTACCACATCATTCTTTCGAAGGTTTCTATGTTCCGTAGATCACATTGTACCACAATCATAACTTGATTGCCAATTTCGAAGCAAGTTCTATGACCTATTGTCACTTAGATTCTTGGGATTTGTTGTTTCATGGAAGACATGTCGAAAAGGACTTCTTAATACAGACTTCCTCTCCCAAATCGATAATAGGTGGGGTATTGAATTAAGAAAAAAATGGATTTTGAAAACTAAATAACAACCAAAAGGATAATATTCTTCTTTAGTTGATTTTTCATAATGTTGTTTGGACGGATGCAAGAGATCACCATTTTTAAGTTTAATTTCGAGTCATGTACTTTCTGTCATTTTTGTGAGCATATTAGTTTTTCTCTTGTGTCATCTTTCTCACATTTGTTTGGATGTCCCCTCCACTTG
>CM035413.1:87641232-87653732 GCA_020310875.1 Ceratopteris richardii | reverse complement strand
AAAGGTGTGGTCATATCAACATTCAAAGGTTGAAAGACATGGAGAAGAGGCAATTGGTAAGAGGCTTACCACATTTTTCATTACAAATGTTGCATGAGATGTGTGAATCTTGTCAACTAGGCAAGTCTACTAGGCAGCCCTTCAAGAAGAGTGGATACGTAGCACATGGTGTGTTAGATCTTGTGCACACAGATGTGTGGGGGCCAACCAAAGAGCCCTCTCTTGCAGGTAATAGGTACTTTGTAACCTTCATAGATGACTACTCAAGAAAAGTATGGTTGTATTGTATAAAGCAAACATCAGATGTATTTGATGTATTCAAAAGATTCAAGGCACAAGTTGAAAAGGAGATAGGTTGCTACATCAAAACCCTAAGGTCCGATGGAGGGGGAGAATACTTCTCCCATGCTTTTTGTGATTTCTTGCAAGACCAAGGTATAAAGAGTTAAATCACTTGCAGGTATACTCCCCAACAAAATGGGGTGGCATAGAGGAGTATGTTAATTGAAATGAATGTGCCTTTAACATATTGGGCAGATGTTGTATCTACTGCTGTGTACTTGATGAATAGGTGTCCCACATCAAGGGTACATGACATGACACCTGAGGAGGCATGGAGTGGAAGGAAACGTGACTTTTCACACATTAGAATCTTTGGTTGTGTATGCTACACACATGTGCCACAAGAGTTAAGAGGTAAGATGGATGCAAGTGCTGAAAGATGTATGTTTATTGGTTATGCTTTGGAGCAAAAAGGTTACAGGTTCTACATTCCTAATACAAAGGAATTAAAGGTATCTAGAGATGTAGTGCTTGATGATCTGAGACCATTGTATGCTTCCAAAGCTCCCTTGCAGGATGAAGATATTGAAGAAGCACAGAGAAGATATGAAGCTAGGTTTCAGGATATCTTGGAAATCACTGGTCCAAGCATACAAAGGCGTTCAATCATGGATTCAGCCCATCAATGAGTGAATAAAGGAAAGGCAAGATTGGTAGAGCTTAATGAAGATGGACATGAAGTTGAAGACTTTGAAGAACCTATTGTTAAAGGTAAGATCGTTTACTATTAACTTAACTGTTAACTACCTACTGCAGCCGTTAATTACTGGCTTAAAACAACAATCCTTCAGAGACTCCAGAATCTGGTGCCACACCTGCGTACCAGATAATTCCGAGTCTCTCTTTCTCTGTATTCGATCTCACCGTAAGAATAGACTGACTCTAGCCAAGTGGGTCCTTGGGAGTGGTAGGGGTCTGTTAGATAGAGGCCCTATACTATTTTCCCAACTTCTCACTCACCCGTCGCTCGGTCCGCGTGTCTTAGCTCAGTAGTTGTTTCTGATCAACCACGGCTATCAACGTCTTGGAATCCCGTACTCCAAGATATACCTGCTATAACAATTGAGCAGTAATCCGGACCGAGAATCAATACACAAAGCGCACTCCTGGTAACTTAACACGAACACACCACGAATTCCTTCTGCACAATCTACAACTGTACCGAGTACCAAATTCAAATCGCAAGACCTACTGACCATAACTTGTCGCGCACTTTATCATCATTCTAATCGTATGCAGAACACTATCGGTACTAATCTGAACACAAGTTATACTACCTACCCAGTCATTCACAGAGACTCATAACTCACAACTGAACCATGTTAGTTCTCTATGCTTCCGTGCTCCACAAAAGAACGATCAGACAAACGCGTTCCTGTCGAATAACGCTTAGGAAATACTTCAATCATTACCGGGTGAAATCTCTGCAACACAGTATCGATTCGTAACACTGCGTATAACGCACATACGCACACAAGCACATACACAGGAGAGAGAGAATGGAGTATACGGAACAGACCATCGTTACTCTGTTCTACACATACAACACTATACTTGCAATTCCCAAAACACGGGGGGCTCCTTCTCTCGTCCCTCTGCCGTTCTTTTCATTGCTTTAAATAGAATTTTATTACAAGGCTGGCGCGAATCTTTCTTTACCGCGTACTTCCAGAAGGGTTCTTTCTACATTAAAGACCTCTGTCTAAGTACAATTGTCCTTATTCGGCGGCGGTCTAACACTGGCACGCACGGTGGACTCGAACCCGCAAGTACCTACGGTTCGGATACTATACCTTCTAATACATACTTCGGGCGAGCCTAAATGTTCGGGTAATTTTCTTTTTGAGGGTTTCTAACATTTGCACTAAGGTGGTAGGTTCTAATAATTGGGCGTCGGTTCTGACGGCACTGAGGGCTATGGCTTGATGTAACAAAATTTCGGCTTGGGTTTGAAGAAAAGCCTCCTGGAGATAAAATTCGTTGGCTAATGCCGCATCTCGGGCTGTCGCTATTTCAGTCAGTTTGGTCTGCATCTCTCCGATGCACTCCTTCTGGTTGCGTATTTGGTTGTCTTGGCGTTCAAACAGCTGGGTTTGGAAATCCAGAGTTTTCTTCAGTGAATCTCGTTCTCTGCGCGTCCTGTCAATATCTTTTTGGTATTGGCCTTCCTTTAGTAATTGATGTTTAGGAATACGGTTGACCGTGTCAGCACATTCTTCGGCTCGTCGTAATTGCTCTTGAACTTGGTCAGCTTCTTTCTGTTGCTCCTGCATCTTGTGGGTGGTTTCTTGTAATTGAATCTTCGTGTCTGCGATCAATTCTTCGAGAGATACGTTGATATCTTCTTGTTCTTGAAGGGCGGCCTTCAGTGTTCGAATTTCCTCATGTGCGTCGTGTATGAGTTGGTCTTTGGCAGCGAGCTGGTCCAGGGCTGCATCTCGTTGTTGTACTAGCGTCTGCTCTATCGAAAATCGTGCTTGGAGTTCTGCGAGCTGTGTCCGGAGTTGATGATTCTTGGTCTTTACGGCATCAACTTCTTCCTGGAGGGGGGCGATGTCGGCTTCCAGGGTGTCTACCTTGTGCTGGTATTCGAGTTTCAGGTGGTCCGTGGCTGCCGTAAACTGGGCGGGCAGCTGGTGTGATAACTGGATGAGGAACTGTCCCATGGCGGCAAGTTCCGAGAATGCGTTATGTGGTGGTGGTGGTGGAGGATGACGAGGTTGAGAGGATGTGTCGGTGAGTAGTTGCTGGGAGTTTGGCGGAGAGTAGTTAGGGGAGGAAGAGGAAGATGCTGCGGGTTCAGTGATGGGTGGGAGGGGTGGTTCCGGTGGGGGGAGGGGTTTGGCAGGAGGTGGTGTAGGGAGAACGGTATCTGAGGGTTTTACCTTGTCGAGTGTTTGTTGTATGGTTTCTGTCTGGTTGATGGCGTTGATGAGTTGATCGAGTGCTTTGGTGGCCGATTCCTGTTCATCCTGGTGCTGCTCAGATTCTTTTTCTGTGGACACTATTTCTGTCTCTGCTTGATCCTGCTGGTCTGGTTGCTCCGTCGAGGTTTCGTTGTGTGTGACGGTGTCGTGGTATGTTTCCTCTTGGTCGTCTGGCTTGGTCTCCTGATCTTTTCCGGCGGATCCTTGGACTTCACTTTCCGAGGAGCTGATCCGAATTCGCTTGGTACGGAAGAGCTGATTAATCTCTTCGTCTTCTTCTTCAGTGTCCTCGATTGGTTGTGCGGATTCTTCGTGTCGAAGTGCGGGGCCTGCGGGTGGGGGTTGTGCGGCGAGAATGGTTGGGAAGAGGAAGGAGATGATGTGGGGAAGGCGAGAGCGGGGGGTAGAACCCTTTTGGAGCTGTTTTACGATAGCTACACATTCTTTGTGGATTCTAAGGAAAAAATAGGAGGCAAAATTTACAGGTTCGCGGGCAGCTAAATCTAAGGCGGAGTAGAAGGGGCGAGAGATGCCATATGTTCGTTTTTGCAAGTTAAGGATGGCTACAAGAAACTGTAGGGCGGATCGCTCGGGTTCTGGGCGGCATAGGATGGCGTATTCGTTCGATGAGGAGCGGGGAAAGAGTTCGGACATACGGGCGAAAGGGATGCTAGGACCGGTTTCGCGGCCTTGCGGGGTGAGGCGGTAGGCGTCGGCGAAGGCTTGGAAGGTGATGACGGTTCTTTGTGGGAGGGAAAAGAAGACCCACTGTCATTCGGTGGTGGGGCTTTCGGCAATGGCTTGGATGATCTGTGCGGAGAAGGGATGGGCTTCCACTGAGTGCCAAGGCAACTCAGCGAAGTTGGCCAACCCTCTACATCGCAGGTATTCGCCTACGTCTGTAGGGATACCGTCGCAGAAAGAAGCGTAGTTGGCTAGCGCTTCCATGGCGTTCACAATGCACACTTACAGAAAACACAGAATACTGAGATAACACACACAATCACGAAAACACAATAGCGGTTTTTGGCGCAACTCAGGGGGTTAAATATGGAGAACACGGTGTGGGGGTGAGTATCATTGTGTGGTGCGGGAATGATACGGTTTGCATGCTAGCGTGCATACTAAGTGACCGGTAGGGAGAGGCGGCTGGTATCATAAAGATTTGTACAAAAAGACGGCTAAAAGCAAAACATAAAAATTTATACAAAACGTGGCTCGTCGCCGAATAATTAAGGCGGACTGGTAGTGGGATAATACGGCCGCAACTTCGATCCATTAATTACTTTTGGAAGTGGAATTTCAGTCAACGTAGTCAACCGAAAAGTTGCCGGACCTACTTGTGCTGAGATCTTGAAAGGGCCGAACCATCGTAGTTTGAATTTTCCTGCTGCTCTGTCCGATTTTGCGTTATAGAAGAGTACAAGCTGTCCTACCGAAAAGATTGGCGTCTTTAAATATCAATCGTGTGTCTTAGCTTGCCTTAGTTGAACTTCGCGCATAGTTAAAAAACTGAGCCATCGGTGCTCATCAAGTTCTCTGAGTGCGTCCATTCGTGCTGTCAGTGAAGATTCCGGTAGCATCTTCTGAGTGATTGCTACCCGCAAACTTGGGATGACTACTTCCATGGGAGCGATTGCTTCTAAGCCATAAGCTAGCTTGAAAGGTGTCAAGACTGTTGTTACTTTATATGTAGTTCCGTATGCCCATAATACTGCAGGTAGTAGTTGATCCCATCTTTCCGGTGTTTCCATGATCAATTTCCGGAGGATGTTTAACAGTGCTTTGTTTGTACTTTCAGCCAATCCATTGGCACGTGGATAATAAGGAGAGCTAAATTTATGTGTGACTTGGAAGGACTGTGTGAGAGCCTTCATTAAATTGTTTACAAAATGAGTGCCTTGATCTGAGACAATTTCCAGTGGTAAACCAAATCGTGGGAAGACATCCGTGAGTAGACATTTTGCTACCGTAACTGCTGTAGCAGATCGCAAAGCCCAAGCTTCTGCCATCTAGTTGCGTAATCTGTGCAAGTCAGTATGTATCGATTGTTACTGGATACTGCTGGAGGTGTAATTGGACCGATAAAATCTAAACCCCATTTCTGAAAAGGTTCTAATGGTAAGATGGGTTGCAGGGGAAAAAGATGCCGTTGTAAAGGCTGACCAGTTCTTTGACAAACATCGCATTGTTTAACAAACTGTGAGATATCTCTATACATAGTTGGCCACCAGAGTCCTCCTTGCAGAATTTTCCGGTGAGTTAAGTCTGCTGCAAAATGGCCACCGGGAGGAACTGAGTGAGCCAAAGTGATAACTGAGTTAACTTCATGTGGTGGGATACAGCGAAGTAGGATTCCGGTATGATCTGTATAATATAGTTCTCCAGCAACTAACCGAAATCGGCGGCTAAAAACTGCGATTTTTCTTCGAACCGCCTTGGCAGTCTCAACTGGAAAGCGTCCTTCGGTGAGAAAAGTTAGAATCTGATCATAGTATGTAGGTGGTGTTTGTAAGTTGGGCGTCTCATCAGGTAGCGGTTCCGCATTATAAATCGCAGGAGTCGTGTCATCTATTCCTACCGGAGCTTCGCCGGAATCTAGGCGTGATAAGAAATCTGCTAAGGCATGTGCATTTCCGGGTCGGTGAATGACATCATAGTCGAATTCTTGTAAAAGTAGCACCCATCGTGCTAATCGTCCTCCTAAGTGCTGCTGTCTTACTAGATAAACAAGGGCAGCATGATCCACCTGAAAGGTAAATTTCCGGCCTAGTAGATAATGTCTGAACTTTTTGATTGAGTAGATCAATCCTAGACATTCTCTTTCAGTGGTGGAATAGTTCTTTTCTGTCGGTGCCAGTCTTCTACTGGCGTAATAAACAGGGCGAAACCACTTATCTGTTTGCTGCATCAGAATACTGCCGATTGCAATATCTGAAGCGTCAACAAAAACGTGGAACGGATTGTCCCAGTCCGGTGGTTGTAAAATTGGAGCGTGCGTCAGGAGATACTTGAGTCGATCAAATGTGGTTTGACATTCTTCAGTCCATTCAAACTGTCCGGGAGTTTTTGTGATTAGCTTGTTCAGTGGCACTGCTAGGTGAGCAAGCCACCGTAAGTGTCTGCCATGCCACCGTATTTGACCCATAAAACGCATTACTTCCTTCGGAGTTGTGGGTATCGGGGCTTCTAAAATCGCTGAAATCTTATCCGGGTCCACTCGAATACCTTGAGCAGATACAATATGCCCAAGTAATTTGCCACACGAAACTGCAAACACGGATTTGTTGGGATTAAGGCAGAGTCTATATTCTCTACACTTCTGAAAACAGCATCGTAAATGAAACAAATGGGCTATCATCTTCCCAAAGATTGAGAAGTCGTCGAGATATACTTGCATGAATGAAGTGAGATAAGGAGAAAATATCTCCTGCATACATCTTTGAAATGTGCTTGGTGCATTTCTCAATCCGAACCACATTACTGTGCAGGCAAAGACACCCCAATTGGTAATGAAGGCAGTTTTTGGTATATCCTCTTCAGCCATTCTAACCTGGTTGTACCCGCTGTATCCATCTAAAAATGAATACATTTCATGTCCTGCGACTCTATCAAGCATGGTATCCAAAAAGGGGATCGGGAAAGGATCTGGTACTGTTGCTGCATTTAATTTCCGGTAATCCACACAGATTCGTAACTGCTTGTTTTTCTTTGGCACGATCACGATGGGTGAGATCCATTCAGCGTGTTCTACTGGTACAATGAATCCGACTTTTAATAGTCTATCAAGTTCGGCTTTTACCTGTGATGCATAATGGGGATTCATGCTGTAGCTGGGTTGTCTTTTTGGTTTCACTTCCGGTTTCAACATGACCCTGTGTTGATAGATGCGCGGATCTAATCCTTTCATGTCTTTGTAATCCCATGCAAAGACGTCTGCGAATTCGCGAAGAAGTTTAATCAAATCCTCCTTAAATGTTTCCGGTAAGTTCTGCCTCATTTTCACAGGTCGTGGGTGATCTTTATCTCCTAGATTGTACGTGATCAGCTGGTCTTCTGGAACATAAAATTGTTGAGGTTTCTCTGTATCATCTGTTGGCTTGAACAGTGGTTGTAATTCGTCGTCATTGGTTGAGGAAGTATCTTCCTGGACCGACTTTCCGGTGATAGCTACTACTGTACATACTGACGTGTTCCAGTTATCTATGACGGATTGTAGGTCAACAGTTCCTAGAGACATTAAATCAGCATTACTCTTCAGAAATTGCTCTTCTTCATCATCTGACAGTCCATCTAACATATGAACTGGTTCAGCAAAGTATGGTCTGGCGTGAGGTTCGCAAGATTGCATAGCATCTAGTTTCACCATATATTTACGATGGGCATCCTTGAATGTAAGCTCTTGTGCAGACCAGTCCTGTATTACCTTAGCATACTTCAGCCAAGGTCGGCCGAAAAGAAGATTGTAATCCAAAGTGGATTCGGGTAGATCTAGTATGACAAAAGTCATCTTGAAAGTTGTACCTTGTAGAGTGATGGGTACATTCCGCACAAGCCCTACAGGATGGACTCTCGATTGATCCGCCATTCGAACAAAGAATTGAACTGGTTCAATTTCGGTCCAGCCTAGCCTTTTGCATAACGCTGCGGTTGCAATGTTTACGCCTGAGCCTCCATCAATTAAAACCTGCGTGATCTTCTGATTCTTATACCATACTGTGATCAAGGGCACTGCGTGATCAATCGCAGCATCAGGTTCCGGTTGAACTGCGGCTGTTGTCGGAATGCAAGAATGTACTGGGCTGAATTGTTGCTGAAACTGTTGTCGGATCGCGGGCACTAAGGCCAGAAGTTGGCCTAGAGGCAGAGTGATGGATGCCTTGGACAAAATTTCCCAGGCCTGTTGAGCTTGACTGTCTTGTTCTTTTGGATTTGAAGTTTCTACTGACGCAGAAGCGTCTGCTGTTGTCTCTACTGATGATGATGGCCCTACTGATGCATCCTTTTGTGTTGTTTCGTCCTTTGATGAAGAAGCCTGAGTCACCGGAATAGGTTCTGGGAACACTGGTGGTTCTGTTGCGGTCCAGCGACTAGCTTTGTTATACATCCTTCGTTGTTCCTATATCCCTGGTTCAAAGATTTCTGCTGCTGGCTGAAGTTGTTTACCGGAACGGGTCTGGACTGTAGCAGTCTGTGTTTCGATCGGTGTAATTTTTACCATGTTGGCCATTGGATTTTGGCGTTCCTTCTTTCTTTGATCATACTCCATTGCGTCTTTACAAAACCTTCTAATGTGGCTGAATTCGCCACAGAAATGACAGCGTGGAGGTGGTAACTCAGGGTTTTCCGGTGGTGGTCCATTCTGCCATCGGTTGGCATTATAAGTGTTGTTTCTCTGTCCTCGGTAGTTCCGATATCCTTGTTGTTGATTGTTTCTTAGTTGCGGAGGCACATAGTGATTTACGGGTTGGCCATGTTCTTGGATGACTGCATTGACGGTTGCTGTTCCTTGTATTCTAGCATTGTAGACACAGTTTCCGGTGGTGTGCCTGGTAGTGTTGCAGATAGTGCAAAACACTTGGTTCAGTGCACAGTTGGCACTTGTATGCCCCGAATTTTTGCATGTGGTGCAGTATACTTGCCTGGTGATATCTTCAGCCATATTTTTGTTTGTTTTTAACCATTCCAAGTCTTCTGAAAATCCACCAACCTTGGATTCTAGCTGTAGAGTCATTGCAATGATGGCATCCAAGGTCATAGCTCCGACACATCTTATGATCATGATCTGCTTCAGTTGTGGGGTTAATCCATTGATAAACCATTGAGAGATGACATCATCAGGTAGATTAGCGTGAGCCTGTGGTATCTGCCGTAAATGTGTTCTAAAGAGGGTAGCGTACTCCTGGACGGTCTGATTTACCTTCTGTCTGTTGTTCTGTAGATACTCAAATATTTCAGCAGGATTCTTCTTTAGTCTGAATCGCTGTAAAAAGGCATCTCGTACTGCATCGTAAGTACCGAAATGATTGATATCATATTCCGTAAGCCATCTCGCCGCTTCATTGATCAGTGTAGATTGAAAAACAATGGCCTTATACGCTTGATCTGGCGGATGGTTAAGAACTGCATAACTTATCTCGAACGTTCGTACGTGGGCGTCTGGGTCGTCTCCTGGGAATCCACCGAATTTCGTGTAGGTTACACCTGTTGGAGGCGGTCTTGGCGGTCCTAGCTGTTGTTGTTGATGTTGTTGTTGTTGGTGTTGCCCGCTCATTGTGAAGGGTTCAGGGTTTCCTTCTGTATCTCGGGATTGATCGGGTGAACTATCGGGACTTGTATCGCCGGATGGTGCGTTTTCCGGTGTGCTGTTTCGACTTAGGATGCTTTGGATCTCTGTTTCGAACAGCTTTCCTTCCTTCTGGATGTCTAATATTCGAAATCTTTCTTCCAAACACGAAGGTTGAGCTGATGATTCCGCAAAAAAGGCTAAACCTTTGCCAGCGATCGGTGATTCTATCACCGGAATCTCACCGGAATGAACCGAAATTGGGCCAGAATGCCCTGTTTTACTACTTTTGCCGAATTTTCCTAACGTATTTCGGACCGTGGATAACTCTAAATCTTTATCTGATATTGTTAAACTAGGTTCCAACGGTGTTTTGATAGAGTCTGGACTTGCTATATCTTTGATAGGCTGGGTCGAAGTAGCATCAGAATGTATCGAAGGCGTTGACCGTTCTACCGGAATATGACCGGAATCAGTTGTAACGTCTCCACTTTTCTTGATCACTTGGTCAGATCTAGTTATGCCTGCTCCTCCCGAGGCTATCTTTTGTGATTTTCGTGCTTCAATCTGACGATTCTTATGATATGTTTCGCCCGATCAAGTGACCGGCATGTATCATTGCCCAATGATACTATCTGAGCAGTTTGCAACAATCTGGATCTGTTGCTACTGTCAGTGAAGCAAATGTTGCTGGATGTTTGCTTCTTACAAACCGTTAGCACTCTAATGCCACTGTCTCACAAGTGACTCGTAATCAAATGCTACTTTACCGCAGAGACTGGTAATCAGTTGCCACGTTCCCACAGGCAACGGGCCAGAGAACTGGCAAGCGGATGCCACTTTCCCACAGATGGCGCCAAATGTTAAAGGTAAGATCGTTTACTATTAACTTAACTGTTAACTACCTACTGCAGCCGTTAATTACTGGCTTAAAACAACAATCCTTCAGAGACTCCAGAATCTGGTGCCACACCTGCGTACCAGATAATTCCGAGTCTCTCTTTCTCTGTATTCGATCTCACCGTAAGAATAGACTGACTCTAGCCAAGTGGGTCCTTGGGAGTGGTAGGGGTCTGTTAGACAGAGGCCCTATACTATTTTCCCAACTTCTCACTCACCCGTCGCTCGGTCCGTGTGTCTTAGCTCAGTAGTTGTTTCTGATCAACCACGGCTATCAACGTCTTGGAATCCCGTACTCCAAGATATACCTGCTATAACAGTTGAGCAGTAATCCGGACCGAGAATCAATACACAAAGCGCACTCCTGGTAACTTAACACGAACACACCACGAATTCCTTCTGCACAATCTACAACTGTACCGAGTACCAAATTCAAATCGCAAGACCTACTGACCATAACTTTTCGCGCACTTTATCATCATTCTACTCGTATGCAGAACACTATCGGTACTAATCTGAACACAAGTTATACTACCTACCCAGTCATTCACAGAGACTCATAACTCACAACTGAACCATGTTAGTTCTCTATGCTTCCGTGCTCCACAGAAGAACGATCAGACAAACGCGTTCCTGTCGAATAACGCTTAGGAAATACTTCAATCATTACGGGGTGAAATCTCTGCAACACAGTATCGATTCGTAACACTGCGTATAACGCACATACGCACACAAGCACATACACAGGAGAGAGAGAATGGAGTATACGGAACAGACCATCGTTACTCTGTTCTACACATACAACACTATACTTGCAATTCCCAAAACACGGGGGGCTCCTTCTCTCGTCCCTCTGTCGTTCTTTTCATTGCTTTAAATAGAATTTTATTACAAGGCTGGCGCGAATCTTTCTTTACCGCGTACTTCCAGAAGGGTTCTTTCTACATTAAAGACCTCTGTCTAAGTACAATTGTCCTTATTCGGCGGCCGTCTAACACTATGTTAGAAGGGGGATCCACATCAAAAGCAGAAATCAAGGCACCAAGGCAAAGAAGCTTCATTCCACCAAAAGGAGAAGAAAGGAGGTCAACAAGCGTAAAACATCCAATCTCAAGGCTTGTCTATGATAGTTATATTGCTAGGAATTATGCTTTCATGAGTAAGTTTATCAAAGATCATGAACCTTCTACCTATGAGGAGGCCAAACACACAAAGGAGTGGCAAGAAGCTATGGAAGAAGAGTACAAAGCCCTTGAAGACAACAACACATGGAGTCTTGTTCCAAGACAAGAACGGATGAGGGTAATTGGCAACAAATGGTTCTATAAAGTGAAGAGAAATTCTGATGGTTTGTAAACTTAAAAAAGCATTGTATGGTTTAAAGCAAGCTCCTAGGGCATGGAATCAAAGGTTCGTGGAGTATTTGTGCAGGTGTGGATACAAGCCAAGTGATGGAGATCCTTCCTTATACCTCAAGAAGGAAGGAGGACTAGTTGTCTATGTATGCATATATGTGGATGACTTGATTATAACAAGAAGTGATGATGTAGGTGTCACATGGATCAAGGCCAAGCTTGGAAATGAATTCAAGATTTCAGATCATGGAGTTCTTAAATACTTTCTTGGGATTG
The DNA here is from genome assembly GCA_020310875.1 of Ceratopteris richardii. Taxonomy (NCBI): domain Eukaryota; kingdom Viridiplantae; phylum Streptophyta; class Polypodiopsida; order Polypodiales; family Pteridaceae; genus Ceratopteris; species Ceratopteris richardii. Next base: position 87,641,646 of record CM035413.1, on the reverse strand, counting down.
AAGTTATTTATGTAGAAAATGGTATTTAGCTTGCTCAAAGGAAATACTTGCTAGATGTACTTCATAAGTATGGTATGAGTGGATGTAAGCCACTCACACAACCTTTGGATCCGAACACTAAGTTATGTGCAGGTGAAGGACAACCTCTTGAAGATATTTCAGCATATAGAAGCATAATTGGAAGCCTTAATTATGCTACCATCACAAGACCTGACTAGGAGTTCTTTCTCAATTTCTAAATTCACCAACTGATGTTCATATGAATGCAGCCAAGAGAGTGCTTAGGTACATCAAGCACACTATCTTGCAAGGTTGTACTACCCTTATGGAGATGGATTACAACCTCAAGGCTTTAGTGATGCTAGTTGGGCTCGTTCAAAGAAGGATTGAAGGCGCACATCTGGCTGTGTCTTC
>CM035413.1:87583732-87631232 GCA_020310875.1 Ceratopteris richardii | reverse complement strand
AAATTCGAAAATTAAGGAGGTGAGTGATGCATTGGGTTCTAGAGGTCGTCACATAGATGATGACATCCTAGTTTCATATACCATGAACAAGCTTAGGAATGATGAGAAGTGGAAGGACTTTACAACATATATGTATGTTAGAAATAGTCTTACCAACTTTGAGCAATTTGTGGCCAAGAGGATCACTGATAACACGAATACTGGTGGCTTAAAGGCAAAGGGAAATGAAGCCCAAGCATTCTATGCAAGTAAAGGCTGAGGTAGAGGAAGAAACCAAGGCAGATGAAGAGGAAGGCAAGGGAGAGGATCAAATGGTCATCCTCATCAAGACCAAGGAATCAAATACTCTTCATCAAAAGAAAGAGGCAAGTTCAGAGATAGAGGAGGAAGGTTCATCAAGAATAGATATAGAAACTTAGAAAGATGCTTCATTTGTAGCAAGAATGGTCAATATGCAAGGGATTTTGATGAAAGGAAGAAGAAAAATTCAGCCTACAAAGGACGAGTTATTTAGATCTTCTCAAACATGCAGGTGACATCAACCAAAGGGCATGTGGAAACAAGTGATGATAATCCTCATGCTATGGCACAAATAGGTTATGTTATGTTGGATGGATCTCACAAATCTAAGTGCTCCAACAATGTTCTTCATGTTCTCACAATCACAAACAATCTTGTTTCTCTGGGACAAATGGTCGATATAGGATTGTAGGCTAAGTTCAATCACAAGGGATGCTTTGTGGAAGACCCTATAGAGGGGTAAAAGTTGATAGTCAAAGAAAAGAAGGAGGGAAGGCTAATGCACTTTGGATGTGAAGCCTAATTTCAACCACACAACCTGCTTTACATATGGAAGCAAGAAGGTAGCAGAATTTGACCTATGCACAAAACATATGGACATTTCAATATGCAAAGACTAAAGGACATGGAGAGGAAGAGGTTAGTGTTAGGTTTACCAACCCTTTATAATCAAAATTTTAAAATTTGTGTGAATCTTGGCAATTGGGTAAGAATACTAGATTTCCCTTCAAGAAGATCAATTATGTAACCTATCATCCACTTGATCTCATCAATATAGACATTTGGGGGACCAACAAAGGAGAATCCAATTGGAGGTAATATGTATTTTATAATGTTCACTAATGATTGTACAAGGATGACTTGGCTCTATTGTATGAAGCATAAAGAAGATGTTTTCTACTACTTCAAAATTTTCAAAGCTATTGTTGGGAAGGACTTTTTAGGTATATCTATTGCCTAAGGTCAGATGGAGGGGGTGATACTTCTCCCATGAGTTTTGAGATCTCTTGGAGACTAATGGCATCGAGAGATAAGTCTCATGAAGGTACACAACACTACAAAATGGTGTAGAGTAGAGGAAGAATAGGTATATTTTAGATTATGCTAGAACCATGATGAAGGATATGGGTTTGCTCTATTTCTATTGGCCTAACGCAGCAACCATAGTTATATACATCATGAATAGAGATCCCATATTAGGTTTACATGCTACCATACCCTATGAGTCTTAGTAAAATAGGAAGATAGATGTATCATACTCGAGAGTCTTTGGTTGCACATGTTATGCCTTGATCCCAAGTGAATTAAGGAGAAATCCTAATGATAAATTACAAAGATGTGTCTTTATAGGGTATCCAAATGCTATAAGCCCACAAAAAAGGAGTTAAAGGTATTAAGGGATGTCGGATTTGATGAGCATTTACCTTGGTATGATCCATATGTGTCTATGAAGGGTAATGAAGATGACTAAAGGAAGGTTTTAAGGGTTGAACTAGAAAGCATGGTTATTATCGGACCAAAGGATTCGAGTATTCAACCATCATCAGATATAGGAAGTCCTACATCAACACAAATAAGTGATGCAACGAGTAAGGCGAAGGCCAAAACCATAGAGATAGAAGAAGATGAATAATTATGGATTTAGCTAAATGAAGAACATCATGGAAAGAAGGGGGAGAGCACAAAGGTCAACAAAAAGTATCAAAACTAATGAGATGGTGAGATAAGAAGTTCTCGTAGAGCAAGGTATCCAATTGAAAGACTTACCTATGACTCATTTTTGGCTAGACATTATGCTTACATGAGGAAGGTTGTTGAAGAACCCACATGCATTGAGGAAGAAAACACATGCAAAAAATGGGAACTCACACTTGGAATCTAGTGCCAAGGAACAAGTATATGATGGTAATTGGAAACAAGTGGGTTCAAAAGGTAAAAAGGCATTCAGATGGTGGTATAACTAGGTATAAAGTTAGGCTTCAAATTTAAGAGTGGTTATGTTTGTAGGTAAAAGAAGACAATATATGGTCTCAATCAGGTCCCAAGGGAACGGACTCAAGGGGTTGTGAACAATTTGATCAATCCTAGATACACAAGGCCTTGTGGATAGTCAAAGCAAAGCAAATCAATCATTGTCCTAGAAGACAGAAGATGAAGAGTCTTTCTACGTATGTGTATATGTAGATGGCTTAATTATTATAGTTGATCATGAAGAAGGCATGAAGAAAATCATTGAGAAGCTTGGGAAGGAGTTCAAGATCTTATATTGTGGATATCTAAGGTATTTTTTAGGTATTCAAGTCATATAAAGGACACTCGGGTTTGGCTTATGAAAAGGAAATACATCTTGTGTGTATTGAAGAAGTATGGCCTCAAAAGTTGAAAATCATTGAGAAACCCTATGGAGGTGAACATAACATAAAATTCAATGGATGGTAATGAAGTTCAAGATCTACATTTGTAGAGGTCTGTAGTTGGATCATTGAATTATGTCATGATAACAAGGCCTGACCTAGCATATATAAATGGTGTTATATCCCAATTGATGTTGGGAGTGATGGTTGGATGCACTCAGGAAATCAGTTGGTGCTGTAAAACCTGCTTCACACCTGCCCTCTTTTCTCTTCAGATATGCTTAGTACACTTGCTTAGCTTCCAAATGACACAAAGAAACCATATATGTACTTTGGAAATGGTTTGGGTAAAGATCAAACCAAAACAGATAACTTGGTACTTCAAAAATCAAGAAAAACTTTCTATTCCTGTAGTGATACCTGCTCAGACTTTTACTCAGTGTGACCAGCACACTTAAAATTGGAACAATTCCTTTTGGGAGTATTAAAGTACCTTAGTAAGCTACCAATCACAAGTGGAATCACTTCAATTGATAAACTATGCACTGAGAAATAAGTTTAGCAAAATTCTAATTACCCCCGACTTTTTAGGAACTCTGTAGACACAGAAGAGTGTGCACTTCAAGTTGGATTTCTCCCAAATGGCTGAATGAAATCCTCTGAGCTTTTGTATGCTTGTAGTAGACCTTGAGCTGGTTCCAATGAGCTATAGATCTCTTGATTTGGTTCAGTAGATCTTGAGTTATGCTCCTTTGAAGTTGACAGACTTGAAGATGATGACTCAGAGAAAATCAGAGATAGAGAATGTATACTTCTATTGATTAATGTGTTTGTACAATCTCATTAGCTTGACAAGCATAGCTAAATGAGGTATTGTGGTGTTGGCTATGAGGTAGCCCTCACACACAATGAGTTACAATGATAAAATGCCTCGGGGAGTGAGCTAGAATGAGTGTGTTACCCGCGACTTTTTCACTTCATCTTTTATAGGAGTTTTGAGATCATTTGAATTTGAAATTCAAACTAAGGCTCCCTAGAATTTCTCCTCTAAAAGTAGGGAGATATTCTCTCCATCACAACATTCAAATTTCCACGACTAATGAGGTAGGTGGATGACTTCAAGTGATTACAAATAAATGACAAGTCACTTAGACTTTTACAAGGGGTAAAGAGGTAAGAACATATAAGCATATGTTTATATGAGCCTTGCTTTAAGTGAAGCCTTGATATCCATGCTAATCTTCCATGAGTCCAAGGTTCCAAGCCAAATCTTCCAAGTGTTCAAGCCAATGTGTATAGGCTTGTCTTGCACCAACAGCTCCCCCTCAAGCCAAACACTTTGGCTTAAGTCTTCTCTTTCATTCTTCAATCACTTCCTGCAATCCAATCATAGATTTGAATCTGCATAGCTTGTTTCCATCCAATGCCTTTGTAAGTAAATCTGCACATTGCATATTAGTAGACACATATGTCAATTGAATCTCTTTGCTAAGTAACTTCTCTCTCACATAGTGGTAATGAACCTCTATGTGTTTAGTTCTGGCATGATAAATTGGATTTGCTGCAAGGTGAAGAGAACTAGTGTTGTCTCCAAAGATAATAGGTGGTCTTGTGTGTAGACCTAACTCTGTATATAGAAGCTTCAACCAGATAGCTTCTTGAGTTGCATTGGCAAGCCCTCTATACTCTGCTTCAGTGGATGACAATGCCACTGTAGGTTGCTTCTTGGCTGACCAAGAGATAGGCTTATCTCCTGCAAAACAAATGTAGCCTGAGGTGCTCCTCCTATCATCCTTGCATCCTGCCCAATCTGCATCTGAGTAAACTTTAATGTCAATATCTGATGTATAAGGAAAATACAAACCATGACTTTGAGTTCCCTTGAGGTACTTTAAGATCTTCTTTGCTGCCTCTAGGTGAGGTATCCTTGGTTTGTGCATGAATTGACTAAGCACACTTACTCCATATGCTATGTCAATTCTTGTCAAGGTAGCATAGTTCAAACTACCTACCATACTTTGGTATCCTGTAATGTCTTTGATTTCTTCTCCTTCATGAGCACTTAGCTTTTGGTTAGCCTCCATTGGAGTAGTAGATACCTTAGCATCCTGCAAACCAAACTTTTTGACCATATCCTGTACATACTTCTTTTGAGTGATGTAGATACCTGAATTTGTGTAGACCAATTCAAGACCTAAGAAATACTTTAATAATCCAAGATCACTGATCTTGAATTCTTTCATCATCTGTCCTTTGATGTGTCTGATCCCATTGACATCATTGCCTGTAATGATGATGTCATCAACATAAACACATAAATAGATTACCTCTGTACTACTTCTCTTTATGAATAGAGAAGTGTCTGCTTTGCTCATCACAAATCCTTGGTCTAGAAGGTAGGTGGTCAATCTGTAATTCCATGCTCTAGGTGCCTACTTCAAACCATACAGAGCCTTCTTCAATTTACAAACATAATGTACCTTTTTTGGATCTTCATAGCCAGGTGGTTGTGACATGTAGACTTCTTCAGATATCCATCCATTCAAGAATGCATTCTTCACATCCAATTGGTACATGTTCCAATTCTTGGATGCAGCTACACTCACCAATACTCTGATAGTTGGCATCTTGGCCACAGGAGAAAATGTCTCCTCATAATCAATGCCTTGGGTTTGTGCAAAACCCTTGGCTACCAACCTAGCTTTATACCTGTTTATTGTTCCATCTGAATTCTTCTTTAGTTTGTAGATCCATCTCGATCCTATTACCTTCATAGAGTCCTTCTTGGGTACCAAGTCCCAAGTGTCACTTTCCTTGAGAGCTTCTATCTCTTCATCCATGGCTTCTCTCCATTCTGGTTTTGTAATTGCTTCTTCATAGGTACCTGGTTCTTCATTCAACAAGTCTTTTGCAAGATATACAGAATGTTTAGTTACAAGTGATGTGTCATACCCAAATCTGATAGGCTTCTTCTTTTCTCTTTGAGATCTCCTCATTGCTTGAGTAGAAGTTTCTGGCTTATCCTCTAATTGCTTCATCTTCATCTTTCCTTTAGACTTCCAAGCCTTGAACTCTTCAAGATTTATTGTATCATCATCTGAGCTTGAATCTTCTTGCTGAGTTGGATCTTCCTTGGTAAGCTTTGGAAAATCTTCTTCCATGTCATAGGGTAGACTCACTTTCCTGCATTCATTCTCATACCAAGAATCATTTTCATCAAATATGACATCTCTGCTTACCTTGAAGCCTTTGTTTGTTGGGTTGTAGAATCTGTATCCCTTTTGGTTCAAATCATAACCAATGAAGATACATTTTTCAGCCTTAGGGTCTAGCTTTCCCCTTACCTGTGAGGGAATATGCACATATGCTACACAACCAAAGATTTTGCAATGATCCAGAGAGGGTCTCTTACCATGCCATGCTTCATATGGTGTCATGCCATCAAGAGATTTGGATGGCAATCTATTGATGAGATAAGTGGCAGTGGATACACTCTCTGCCCATAGGTAATTTGGCAACTTTTTCTCATTTAGCATAGACCTAGCTGTTTCTACTATAAGTCTGGCTATCCTTCTGAATCCATGTTTTGGATCCTCCACATATGCTCCATGTTGTGTGAATCTGACCTGCAAACCTTTCTCCACAATCTGACCAACACTCATTAAATTCTTAGTTATTGTAGGTACATAGAGTACCCTGCTTAATAGATTCTGATTACCATCACATGTCTTCACATTTCCAACTTTGACAACAGAGTGTTTAGTGTCATCACCTGTTTGTACCTGATGTTTGCCCTTGGGCTCTTCCAAATCAGAAAGTAGTGCCACATTGCCAGCTACATGGTTAGAACATCCTGAGTCAATGTAAAATAAATGATCATCATTTGTACCTATTTTGGAGGTCATATTCATGATCAATAAGGAGTCATCTTGCTCCTCTGTGTAGTTGTTGTAGTCTCTTCTATTTCTGAATCCACCTTGGTAGTTTCCATTGTGGTTGTTGTTGTAGTTGTTGTTGTATTGGTTGTTGTATCCATTGTAGCTTTGATGTTGGTTGAATCTGCCTCTCCCTTGAGAGTATCCACCTCTTGAGTAGCCTCTTCCTCTCTGATTTTTGTAGTTCTTGTAGCATTCATCTGTGGTATGATTGGACAATCCACAGATGTTGCAAGGTGATGAGTTGTAGGGTCTCCCCCTACCTGACTTACCTCCTCTGCCTCTTCCTCTAGATGACCTACCTCTCCCTGCATAATTAGCTTGAGAGGTAGAGCCTTCTTCATCCTGTTTCTTCTTGCCTTTATATTTAATCTTCTTATCAGTATAGAGAGCAGAGGGGTTATTACCTTTTGATTGATCTCCAGCCTTTGTAAACTTTGCTTCATGTGTAAATAGTTGGCCCATGAGTGTTGTGAGATCAGGAGTATGCATGTCCATATAGAGGTCCATTGCAGTGGTGAAACTTTCCCACTTATCATCTGCCTTGAGTCCATTTGTCACTTGCCTGACTATTTGCTCCTCTTCAATTTCCTCTCCAATGCTTGCTAGTTGGTCTGCCACATCTTTAATCTTTGTCACATACTCTGAGACTGATTGCTTGGGCTGCTTCCTAAGGGTTGTGAACTCAATCCATAATTGATTCTTCCTAGCCCTTGTGTTGGAAGAAAAGTAGTTTGACAAGGTTTCCCAAGTCTCTTGGGAAGTCTTACAGTTCCTTACATGAGGTAAAAGAAAGTCAGATATAGAGTTTAAGAGATAAGACCTTGCCAAAGCATCCTTTGCACACCATTGGTTGAGCCTCTCATGTTCATCCTTTGTAGGTAGTCCTCTAGTCTTGAATGAGGGCAACTCCTCATCTCCTGATATGTATCCAAATAGACTTCTCCCTTGTAGATAGGTCTTCATTCTCCATGACCAAGCCTGTTAATTATTTCTGTCCAATTTGTCAATGAAGGAAGGGAAACCATCACCCATGATTACCTTATTTGCTCTGATACCACTGTTGGGAGTGATGGTTGGATGCACTCAGGAAATCAGTTGGTGCTGCAAAACCTGCTTCACACCTGCCCTCTTTTCTCTTCAGATATGCTTAGTACACTTGCTTAGCTTCCAAATGACACAAAGAAACCATATATGTACTTTGGAAATGGTTTGGGTAAAGATCAAACCAAAACAGATAACTTGGTACTTCAAAAATCAAGAAAAACTTTCTATTCCTGTAGTGATACCTGCTCAGACTTTTACTCAGTGTGACCAGCACACTTAAAATTGGAACAATTCCTTTTGGGAGTATTAAAGTACCTTAGTAAGCTACCAATCACAAGTGGAATCACTTCAATTGATAAACTATGCACTGAGAAATAAGTTTAGCAAAATTCTAATTACCCCCGACTTTTTAGGAACTCTGCAGACACAGACCAGTGTGCACTTCAAGTTGGATTTCTCCCAAATGGCTGAATGAAATCCTCTGCGATTTTGTATGCTTGTAGTAGACCCTGAGCTGGTTCCAATGAGCTATAGATCTCTTGATTTGGTTCAGTAGATCTTGAGTTATGCTCCTTTGAAGTTGACAGACTTGAAGATGATGACTCAGAGAAAATCAGAGATAGAGAATGTATACTTCTATTGATTAATGTGTTTGTACAATCTCATTAGCTTGACAAGCATAGCTAAATGAGGTATTGTGGTGTTGGCTATGAGGTAGCCCTCACACACAATGAGTTACAATGATAAAATGCCTCGGGGAGTGAGCTAGAATGAGTGTGTTACCCGCGACTTTTTCACTTCATCTTTTATAGGAGTTTTGAGATCATTTGAATTTGAAATTCAAACTAAGGCTCCCTAGAATTTCTCCTCTAAAAGTAGGGAGATATTCTCTCCATCACAACATTCAAATTTCCACGACTAATGAGGTAGGTGGATGACTTCAAGTGATTACAAATAAATGACAAGTCACTTAGACTTTTACAAGGGGTAAAGAGGTAAGAACATATAAGCATATGTTTATATGAGCCTTGCTTTAAGTGAAGCCTTGATATCCATGCTAATCTTCCATGAGTCCAAGGTTCCAAGCCAAATCTTCCAAGTGTTCAAGCCAATGTGTATAGGCTTGTCTTGCACCAACAATTGAGGCACACACCTAGGGTTCCACATCTACTTGTAGGCAAAAGGGTACTTAGATATCTCAAAGGTACTTTAAATAAAGGTATATTATATCCTTTTTACGATTAAATGCAGGTAAAAACATATAAATATGTTGATTGGGCTAGGTCCAAAGAAGATAAGAGGCATACAAGTGGATATGCAGTGATGTTTGCTAGGAAGGTTATCTCTTGGATGGAAAAGAAACAACCCACAATTGCTCTATCTTCCACATAATCTTAATACAAGGCCTTATCTCAAGTTACATGTGAGCCTATGTGTCTCAAGAAGCTAATGGTTGAACTAAATTTGAAAGTAACCGCTCATCAATTTCTAATCATGTGTGATAAGATGAATAGGGTGTACCTATCTACCAATCTTATGTTCCATGCTAGGAGCCAACACATAGAGGTACACTAACACTATATCCAAGAGAAGGTTTTGACTAAGGAGGCTCAAGTGCAACACATAAGTACCAAGGACAAAAGTGTTGACATGTTCACCAAAGCGTTGGATTCAATCAAGCTTAGAAAGTTCAAGAAAAGCATTGGTTTGTTGGAGCTAGGATGAAGATTTTGAGCTTGACGTCTAAGGGGAAGTCTTGAAATCCAAGCTTCAACCTTACTACAACATTGGACCATTGGATCGGTGCCACTTTGACTAACATTGAGCAAGACATCAAGCACAAGAAATCTATCTCAAATTTGAATTTTAAAGTACCCCTCAGAACATGGACAATTCATGTATCAAACTTACATGTGATAAAGTCTATAATCAAGGTAAAGCAATTCCTAACATGTAGGTGATATTTTCAAATATATATCAGCACATTTTATACTTCAACTTCATGATCCCTTATGTGTGTAAGATCTTTGTGATTTTGAATATGCTAATAGGACCCTTTCTTAGCAAGCCCCTTCTTGATTCAAATTAGGGGAAAAAGTGAGCCTTGCATGGGCCTTGTAAGGATCCCTGAATTTTAGGGATTAAAATTAAAATTGTAGAGGATTAAGGGGACACAAAATACAATTGGTCGTTTTCTCTATTAAAATATAGGAGAAAAAAAGCTTCAAGTGAAGTGTGGGTAAAATTTGATTCAGACCATTGGATATGCTCTTTTGATTAATCAAGATTAAAAAATATGAGAGACAATAATGATTGTATGTGTAGTCAAATAGCACAGTAGAGAGAGAATGTCAAATGTTCTATCGATCAGAACCCTTCATTGCTCAAGGTCTAATGGTCTAGCATATTTGGTGCGGACATGAAACACTCAAATCCTTTGTAGCCATCTGATGTCTTCAAGATCCAACGAGCATCCACATTTCTAGCTGATGTTTCTCTTAGGGAGAAAAGCTCAGTTTTCCTTGTAAAGATAAATAAACATGCTATCAAAGGGTTCATGAAAGAGCTAGTCTTGGGTGATGGGAGGTAATCTGTAGCCCTTAGATCTTGGACTAATCTAATGGCTCACATCCTCTAGCACCTTTCTTTCTATTATCTAAATCAAAGCCACACAACGATTGAATGATTGAATGATCGAACGGTCTACCATCCACCAAGCCTTGAATTTTGCAGCATCAGGTGATCCACTCAATCTTTGAACCATCTAGTGGCTATAATTAAATTATCTGAAATCGTCAACCACTCTTCGCTGCAAAACCATGAATTGATAGTGGTTTTAGAGGCTTTGACTAGCACAAACCAAGGGAAGCCTAGTCCTAGTCTAGTAGATTTAGAGACTAGATTGTGGACACCACCCTCCTCTCATTGCTCCATCCTTAATCACTCCTTAATCTAAAAGGCCCATGCTGGGTTGATTTTTTTCCCCTAATAAGTGATTTCACTCAACTTCATGTAGTCATATCTAGCTCACATATTTCTTTGTATGTGAGCTAGATATCTATGAATGTCAAGCATGGTTCCTTATTAAATTTAATAATTTCTCGTAATATTTGAATTTTTAGAGATTTATTCTTGTTTCTTAAATATTCCTCAATGCTCATGTTGATTCTTTACATATTCTCAAAGAAACAATTCCAAAAGTGAGTAATGGTGTGTGTGTGTGTGTGTATATGCCTATGCCTAGTGAAGCCATTAACTTGTCTATCTTGGAGGCTTTTACTCTCATAGTAGGAGTGATAATTTTAAGTGAAACAACTTGCATTACAAATTTCATTATGTGCAGGTTATGTTTGCAAAATCTCTTGGGTTCATTTCTTAAGAGTTTAGAGAACTATTCATTTGAGTGAGTAGTGGTTTTGTGAGTTGTTGGTGCAAATTCCAAGCCTACACAATTGGCTAGCCATGTGAAGACTTCATGTGAATGATTGAAGACCCATGAGAACTATTGCTTGTGAATAGTTACCTTTTATCCTTTGTAAAAGGCATCTACATCTAAAAGAATCTTTGTAAATCCACAAAGCTCGTGGAGTTAGATGGATTGAAAGGTTACAAGTTTCTTAGAGAGAATATCTCCTAAATTAGTGGATCACTTTTTAGTGAGAGCCAAAAGTTGAATTCAAAAGTTCAAATTTTGAATGAGGCATCTATAAAACATGAATGTAAAATCTCGCAGAGAGATCACTCCAATTCTGAGCCTTCAAATGATCACATTGTAGAGAGTGTGTGGCTCACTTCATAGCCTACACTTCTCACTATCATTGGGCATTGAATATAATGCCAATGATCATGTACGAGATTGTCTTATAATACAATAGATCAGTTCTTATATCTGTTGGTCTCTCTGTCATAGTCACTCAGAACAATCATTTTGTATTGCTCATATCTCAGTCATTACTCCACCATTTTCAAGTTTCTATAGCTAATTGGAATCAGCTCTAAGTCCTCTAAATGCTGAAAAATGTTGAAGATATTCCATTCACTGAATTGGGAGAAAAATGCGTCGAAGTGGTCACTAGTCAATCTCTCAAGAGGTCCTCAAAAATCAGGGATAATGCGACACCTACTAAATTGATTGCTTTGTGTATAGTCAATCATTTTAGTGATTCCACTTGGAAGCATTATCTCCAGAAGTAATTTTTCTAATTCCTAGTGTGCTAGGAGCACTAAGCTTAGCAAGCAACAGGTGTGTGAACCAAAATAGAAAGTTTTTTTATGGATTGTTAATTTGGAAGTAGTTTGTTTTGAATGAATCATTACTTACATCATTTCCAAAGTACATACACTACAAGGAATACAAGCATATAGCGACAGTTAAGGTGACAGAATTTCATCGCTATAAAATTGCAAAATGCATCGTAATGAGCATCACGTGTGCACCGTCGATTAAACGATGAGCCAAACGATGTTTTTTGCGACTTGTGGAACGATGGGGTCTGGGGACGCTTGCATAGAGCGTCCCTAACACAACGGTTTTTAATAGCATCGCATAAGCGATGCTTTGTTATGTCACATAAGCGATGCTTTTCCGCATCGCATAAGTGACACACAAACATGTCGCTTATGTGACGCCAAATCAACGCGTAGCATCGCTTACACGATGGTCTGTTGATGGAAAAAAATTAAAACGTTGGAGGCTCTTCGATCGGCATTTTCACACATCTGATCAAAGAGCTCTCCAACCTTCGCAATTGCGCTGCGCTTACGAGCTGAAGCAAGTATATGCAGAATTGTTGTTTTGCCTAAGCTCTCTCTTATTGTCTCGCTTTCTCTCGTTCTACATCTTTCTGTCTTTGAATTCTCTCTCTCTCTCTCTCTCTCTCTCTCTTCTTTCTCTCTTTATTGCAGGTTATTCAAGAAGCTAACCAAGCAAAAAGTAAGGCTAACTATTGTAAGTACAATTTCTATTCTTTGTATATCATTTGAATTCTATTAGTTTCATTAGATAGCATACTCACACTTATTGATATGCACTTATACACTTATACATGATGAAGATGCACTTTCACACATATACATATATACACATGCACATACACACACATATATACACACAGATACATCTGCATATACACTTAGACATACACACATATACACATGCATATGCACAAACATTTCTACAACCACATAGAAAGACTTACATGCATGCATTATTGCATATATATATATATATACACACACATACACACATTAACATATATGCAAATACATGTATATGCACATCCACATGCATGCACATTCACATGCATGCACATGGATGCAAATGGAAATGCATCCGCGTACACATGCATGTGGAATACATATACACATGCATATACATACATTATACACATATATATGCACATACGTACACACACATATACACATGCACACACACATGCACATACCTACATATACACATATACATGCACATACACACATATACACATAGAATTACACATATACATGCACATACACACACATATACACATGCACATGCACATACTCATACACACATATACACTTACACATGCACATACATACATATACACACACATTCATATACACTTAGGTACACACATATGAATGAATTATATAATTAAAGTATTAATACACATATTCACATGCACATACACACATATACACATAGATTTACACTTATACATGCACATACATATACACACACATACACATGCACATGCACATACTCATACACACATATACACTTACACATGCACATGCACATACATACATATACACACACATACACATGCACATACATACATATACACATACATACATATACACACACATACATATACACTTAGGTACACACATATGAATGAATTATATAATTAAAGTATTAAAGCACATATACACATGCACACACACATGCACATACCTACCTATACACATATACATGCACATACACACATATATAGCACATACATACATATACACATACATACATATACACACACATACATATACACTTAGGTACACACATATGAATGAATTATATAATTAAAGTATTAAAACACATATACACATGCACACACACATGCACATACGTACATATACACATATACATGCACATACACACATATACACATAGAGTTACACATATACATGCACATACATATACACACATAAACGTGTTCTTTGAACAAGCTGTATAAAAGTGATCCTCTCAAGCCACCATGATTTCCACTTTTTATCCTAAATTTCAGATACTCATCATTGACATGCAAGAGGTTTATTGCATACCCTAGGAATCTTGCTGGCACTAGTCCATTATAATCAGGTTGCTCTATCTTGAGTAACCTTTGTGCATGCGATTCATCCAGGTCACCATCGTATGGCCTATAAATAGTGCCAAATTCTTTGAATAGCAATTATAAACTCGCTTCTCACACTTTCAAACTGAACATATGATAGAATCGACAAATCATTCAATGAAGGTTCATACTTCATATCCTCCAAAACAAAAAATTGTATTCTTCCATCCAAAAGAATCAAATGTTTTGCCAATATTTTGAAAGATGCACATAAGCATACACATATATAAAATTATATGCATATATATATATATATATATATATATATATATATATATATATATATATATATATATATATATATATATATATATATATATATATATATATATATATGTGTGTGTGTGTGTGTGTGTGTATATTTATGTATTTACTTTTTTTAATATATCTTTTTTTGATAAACTTACAGGTTATTATCTGAAAAGTTTTTACCAAGTCAGAATATTCTTCCTACCTCACATGATGAAATGTAGAAGATAATCAACAATCTTGGTATAGATTATCAATGAATACACATTCATTGAAAAGTTTTTACCAAGTCAGAATATTCTTCCTACCTCACATGATGAAATGAAGAAGATAATCAACAATCTTGGTATAGATTATCCTAACGATTGTATTAAATATAGAGGTGAATATGCAGACTCTTTAACATGTCTCAAATGTCAATCTCCTCGATATAAGCGCTAAGAAGGTAAAATCCCAAAAAAGGTATTGAGACATTATCCATTGGCTCCAAGGATTAGACATATGTTTCAAAGCCCCGAATTATCAAAGCTTTTGACTTGGGGACATGATCACAAAAGTACTGATGGAATAATGAGAATTCCTCATGATAGTGTTGCTTTTCAGCATATTTATTGTACATGGCCTGAATTTGCACAGAATCCTCAGAATCTAAAGTTAGGAGTTGCATTAGATGGGGTTAATCCATTCTCCATGAAATCTAGTAAATGGTCAACATGGCCAGTGGTAGTCATAAACTACAATCTTCCGCCATATCTTAGCATTAAAAAGGAACATTTACTGCTTTCACTTTTAATCCTAGGCAAAAGACAATTTATATGAATATATATCTTGCTTGTAGCGTTTCCTCAATCAAAATCTATCCCCAATCACAATCTTTCGATTACTCAGAAATAACAGTGGACAGAAGAACGTAGAGATTGCACAAGGTAAAAGAAAATCTGATGCGGAAGAGTAGAACAAATATGACGCAGAGAAGGAAGAATTCTGATATTATAGATGTGAATCACTGGTTACAATAGCTTTGGACAATAGCTTCTTGACGAAGCCTCTACCTCCCGACCACCCCTGAGCTATCACAATCGCATTCTCACTCGCACTCTCAATCACACTCTCACTCTCACTCTCACTCTCAATCACAAGGTAATTCTTAGATTTCTGTGTGTCCTCCGTGTTGATGCGTAGGCCTTCTTATCTTTCTCCGTTTGATCGCAGCCGTGCCCCCCAAAGAAGTGTGCGATCCACCAAATTTAGAAAAAGTCGAGTTTCTCCAAAACTTTCGCAAAAAGCCATGCGATCGTAGTGTACTTCCTTTTTTTTAGCATACATGTCAGAAATAGCAAAAAAAAAAACCAAGAAGACATATCCGAAAACATACATAATTATACATGGTGACATGTGAGCATGAGAATCACGGATTGGAATAGAATTAGACAAGCCCTCGTTTTTATTTTTTTAAGTGTTGGAAAAAACGACACTTTTCAAAGCCCTGTAACTCAAAAACAATGAGGAATTAGGTTAAGCTTGTGAGAGACACTTTTATTGAATTTTTCGATCTGCACAATATTGATAGAGACGTCCGAGGTCCAAATCCACCTCCAAATGCCACTTTTGAGCCCTGCAAGGTTTAAAATTCTAGAGAGAGAGTAATATCAAGGCATTTTCTTACAATGAACTAAACGTAGGACCCTAAACGAGGTACTTAGAACATGATTCACAAAAATCTCACAGAGGCACTTTTATTCTCTTATACTTGCTCTACCTTTCCCTCATACAGAGTTTTCCTTAATGCTTTCATCTTCACCTTCAAAATCCCACTGGAAAACATGATGCAATTAAGGTCTAGAGAGAGAATATAAAACTTGTCAACCCAAAATTTTTCCTACATGCATAAAATGACCTAATTAATCGTTCTAAGCATTATCCCCACAATGAAATTCAGAAAGTTCAAAATGGATTATTTCACTAGAAAAGAGGCCTATTACAATTCTTCCCCCCTTTAAGAACTCTGTCCTCAGAGTTGGAAAGAAGGATAATGTGTTAGAAAGTCATCTAAATTCACCCAACTCGAATCTTCTACTGGGTATGAATGCCATTTCACCAAAATTTCTACTATAGATCTATTTCTAAGAAATCTTTCCTTCCTATCTAATATTATTTCCAGTTGAAGCTCAAAAGAGCCATCATCTTTCAGCTTATAATTGTCCTACAAAACATGAGCAACATTAGACACATATCTTTTAAGTAAGCTGACATGAAATACAGGATGCACATTCAGATATTTAGGTAATTCCAGCAAATAAGCAAGAGATCCGATCTTTTTCAAAACTTTAAAAGGGCCTGCATATCGAGGGGAAAGTCTATGATCCTTCCCTAGCAACAAGTTAGATCGCCGAGGATTAACTTTAAGAAATATCATATCATTAACTTGGAATTCAAGTGGTCTTCTCTTTAAATCATAGAACTTCTTTTGTCTTCTCTGTGCTTCTCTTATATGTTTCTTAATTTTTCCAAGTTCTTCATCCATCTTATCAAGCATTTCTTTGGATACTTCTACTTTATTTGGAGAACCCAAAAATGAAGGTGGAGTCAAACAATTATAACCATACATAGCTTCAAACGGAGTCATTTTTATAGATGCATGCCATGCACTATTGTATGCAAACTCAACCAAGGGTAAATATTCACTCCAATTATCCTGCTTTTCATTCACATACATACGCAACATATCCTCAACTACCCTGTTAACCCTCTCGGTTTCCCCATCAGTTTGTGGATGGAAAGTTGTACTCATACGAAGTTGAGTTCCAATGGATTCAAATGTCGCTTTCCAGAAGTTTGACGTAAATCTAGAATGTCTATCAGAAATTATGCTTTTAGGCATTCCATGCAATTGAAATATTTCTTTTACAAAGATTCTTGCAACATTCAAAGAAGTATCACTCTTTTTCATAGGAAAGAAGTGTGCCATCTTGGTAAGCTGATCAACTACAACAAATATGGTATCATGCTTACTTCTGGTCATAGGTAGCTTAGTGATAAAGTCCATAGAAATAGACTCCCACTTCTGATTTGGAACATCCAAAGGTTGAAGCATTCTTGGCATCCTCTTAAACTCAGATTTCACCTGTTGGCACTTCAAACATTCATTTACATATTTTCTAATATCCCGCTTCATACAAGGCCAAAAGTAAGAATACTTTGTTTTAACATATGTCCTTGAATAACCTGGATGTGTAGAAAAAGGTGCATCATGACAATCATGCAATATTTTAACTTTTAGTGGAGATTCAGAAGATAAGCATAGCCGACTGTTACAATACAGTGTTCCATCCTGCAAGTGAAATTTTTCCTCATACGTCGATCCCCTGTTGGCATTCAAAGCACTCAAAATAGGTGCATAAAAAGGATCTTGTTTTATCTCTTCTTGAATTTGGCTGAGAAAATCAGAATTTATTACAGAAACAAGATTACACAAAGGTCTCCGACTCAATGCATCAGCACCCTTATTGTCCTTACCAGCAAGATACTTAATGTCAAAATCATACTCGCTTAATAATTCAATCCAACGCTTCTGCCTGTTGTTAAGCAATGGTTGAGTGAAGATGTATTTTAGACTTTGATGATCTGTTTTCAATTCAAACTTAACCCCTAACAATAGATGTCTCCAATGCTTGAGTGCATGCACAACAGCAAGCATTTCTAAATCATGAGTAGGATAGTTAAGTTCATGCTTTCTTAGTTTTTTGGACTCATATGCGACCACCCTGCCATCTTGTGAAATAACACATCCTATCTGACTACCACTTGCATCACATGCAACCACAAAAGGCTTTCCCATTTTTGGTATTTTCAAAACACAATTCTCAACGACTTTTTGTTTCAATGTTTCAAATGATTTTTGACAGGCATCACTCCACGCAAATCCTACATTCTTTTTAGTTAATTCGGTGAGGGGAGTAGCTATCTTAGAGAAATCCTTAATATGTGCTCTTTCATATTGTGCCAACCTAAGAAAACTTCTAACATCCCTTAAAGTCTTAGGAATCGGCCAATCAACTATTGTTTTTACTTTATCTTCATCTATAAGGATTGCTTCTTTTGATATTACTCTTCCTAGATACACAAGTTTATCCTTAGCAAAGAAACACTTACTCTTTTTCCCATACAATTTGTGTTCTTTAAGAGTCTGCAAAGTCTTCTTGAGATGTACCGCATGCTCCGAATCATCTTTAGAGTACACCAATATATCATCAAGGAAGACTAAGATGAATTCATCTAGGTAATCGTGAAAAATATTATTCATCAAGCACATAAATGTGGCAGGAGCGTTTGTTAAACCAAAAGGTAGAACCGTAAACTCATAGTGACCATATCGTGTTCGAAAAGCCGTCTTAGGAATATCCTCTGTTTTGATCCTAATTTGGTGGTATCCAGATCTTAAGTCAATCTTTGTGAATACGGTCGCTCCACTTAATTGACCTAATAAGTCATCTATGTGAGGGAGTGGATACTTATTCTTAATTGTTCTTTTATTCAACCCCCTATAGTCAATGCATAATCTGTAAGAGCCATCTTTCTTCTTCTGAAATAAAACAGGCGCACCCCAAGGTGAGACACTCGATTTTATTAAGCCTTTCTTCAAAAGATCATCTAATTGAATCTTAATCTCCTTTAGTTCATCAATGTTAAATCTATAGGGTGCTCTAGAATATGGTTCACTCCCTGGATATAGGTCAATGGCGTGGTCAATCTGCCTAGGTGGGGGTATACCAGGCAAGTCTTCTGGATATACATCGGCATATTCTTTCAAGAGATTTCCTACGTAATCTGGAATATCTTCGTCATTACCTTCCTGATGCAGATTGTTCACATACACAACAAATGTTTTCAGCCATCACGTATACCTCTAATTATTTGCATAGCAGAAATAAGAGTAGGCTTAGGATTAAAGACACCACCTAGAATATGAATACATTCATCATTTAGCTTCACAGTGATCGTTCTTTGTTCACAATTAATTGTTGCACCAATCCATACCTATGATTACATCACTCTGTTTCATCTCAATTACATGGAAGCTTCCTGAAAAGCATCTATTAGAAAAAGTAAATTCAAGGTTTTCAACATATCCTTTCGTGTAGTGTAATCATCCATTGGCCATCTCTACAGGTCTGGTTATCTGCATATTTAGGGCTATCCCTAGATTCTGTACCAATTTGAAAGATAGAAAACAATGGGTACTACCTGAATCGATCAAAAATCTGGTTTTATGCACAGAAATCATACCCGGAATCGTGATTACAGAAGCCTTTGGGAAAGAACTAACCACCATGCAACGTAAAGTAGAGTTGGCGCACTTACCGCCATCATCTGCTTCCTCAATAATTGTACCCTCCTCGATGATGTTTATCGCTTTTGATTGTGCGGGTCGAAAGACTGCCTTGTTCGGGCACTCATATGTCCGATGCCCTTGCTCCCCGCAACGAAAACACAGACCAAGTATTTTTGCCCTCTCAATAAAATTAGGGTCTTGTTGCCACTCAATTGGTTGACGCCTCCTTTGATTTTCCACCGGCCGAGCAGGGTTCTTACCTTGGTCGTTAGAAGATGGAGTTTTCT
Organism: Ceratopteris richardii; assembly: GCA_020310875.1. Lineage (NCBI taxonomy): Eukaryota > Viridiplantae > Streptophyta > Polypodiopsida > Polypodiales > Pteridaceae > Ceratopteris > Ceratopteris richardii. The sequence continues at coordinate 87,611,354 of CM035413.1, read as the reverse complement.
TTGAATTGTTCATGTTCATTGCAACAGGTCTTTGTGGCCTATGTCCCGTTGCAATGAATCTGCTTCTATTTGCCTTCTGCAAATTGAACTTCTCCATCTTCTCAAAGTTCTTAGCCATCGCAACAGCATCAAGAAAAGCAATGCATCCAGATCCCTTGACTTGATAGCGAAGTTCCTCACAAAGCCCTTCAATAAATTTACTCTTTAGAGCATTACCACTAACCTCTAATGCATATTTATGAAGACGTAGGAACTTCTCTTTGTACTCATCAACAGATAAGCTATGCTTGTCACTTTCGTGTTGTCGGAAATTGTAGAACTCCATCTTCTTCTCCATATGGTAGTGTGGAGAACAATAGCGTTTTTCAGCTTGTTCTCTAAATTCCTTCCATAGAAGAGGACCAGAACGCATTCGAGTCTGCATATATGACTTCCACCATAGCTTCCCGATCCCACGCAGATGTAGGATCCCAACTTCTGCCTTGGACTCTTCACTAAATTGTCAAAGATCAAAGAAATCCTCTAGTTCTTCAATCCATGCCTCAAGATCTTCGCCACTCTTCTTCTCCCCATCAAAATCATTTAACTTTTCCTTCTTGAAGACTTGGTTAAGGGCAAACTCACCTGGTTCCATATCTTCAGAATTGCGTTTTTGTTTTTCGCGAGGTACGCTAGATGTTCCCGCACCTTCATCTATTTCATCCTTCAGCTCCACAAACAAATTTGTTGCTCTTTCTCGTTGCTTTCCCCCTCGTTCTTTGCGCAATTCACCAAGAAGCTTCTGAATAAGCTCCTCTTGTTCACGAACCTTTTGTGTTAGACCTTCCATCGTTCCCGCGGATTGATTCTGCTCTGATACCACTTGTAGCGTCTCCTCAATCACAATCTATCCCCAATCACAATCTTTCGATTACTCAGAAATAACAGTGGACAGAAGAACACAGAGATTGCATAAGGTAAAAGAAAATCTGATGCGGAAGAGTAGAACAAATATGATGTAGAGAAGGAAGAATTCTGATATTATAGATGTGAATCAATGGTTACAATAGCTTTGGACAATAGCTTCTTGATGAAGCCTCTACCTCCCGACCACCCCCGAGCTATCACAATCGCATTCTCACTCGCACTCTCAATCACACTCTCACTCTCACTCTCACTCTCAATCACACTCTCAATCACAAGGTAATTCTCAGATTTCTGTGTGTCCTCCGTGTTGATGCGCATGCCTTCTTACCTTTTTCCATTTGATCGCAGCCATGCCCCCCAAAGAAGTGTGCGATCCACCAAATTTAGAAAAAGTCAAGTTTCTCCAAAACTTTCGCAAAAAGCCATGCGATCGTAGTGTACTTCCTTTTTTTTAGCATACCTGTCAAAAATAGCAGAAAAGAAAACCAAGAAGACATATTCGAAAACATACATAATTAGACATGGTTACACTTGAGCATGAGAATCATGGATTTGAATAGAATTAGACAAGCCCTCATTTTTTTTTTAAGTGTTGGAAAAAACGGCACTTTTCAAAGCCCTGTAACTCAAAAATAATGAGGAATTAGGTTAAGCTTGTGAGAGACACTTTTATTCAATTTTTTGATCTGCACAATATTGATAGAGATGTCCGAGGTCCAAATCCACCTCCAAATGCCACTTTTGAGCCCTACATGGTTTAAAATTCTAGAGAGAGTAAAATCAAGGCATTTTCTTACAATGAACTAAACGTAGGACCCTGAAGGAGGTACTTAGAACATGATTCACAAAAATCTCACAGAGGCACTTTTATTCTCTTATACTTGCTCTACCTTCCCCTCATACAGAGTTTTCGTTAATGCTTTCATCTTCACCTTCAAAATCCCACTGGAAAACATGATGCAATTAAGGTCTAGAGAGAGAATATGAAACTTGTCAACCCAAAATTTTTCCTACATGCATAAAATGACCTAATTATTTGTTCTAAGCATTATCCCCACAATGAAATTCAGAAAGTTCAAAATGGATTATTTCACTAGAAAACAGGCCTATTACATTGCTCCTCTCATTGACGATCTCCAAGAGTTATGGAGAGGTATTAATGTCATTGATGTATCAAAAATGATCAATGAAAGACATATTACGGTTCATGGTATTGTGGTTTGGACTATTCATGATTTTCCAAGATCTGGTGTTTGTTCAGGTATTGATGTAATTCTTTTATTCAATATGCATGTAAATAAATATGATTTAATCTAATTATATTTTTATCATTTTCATGATGCAAGAATATCTACTAAGGGTTACAAAGATTGTCATATTGTGATGATTGGTTGAGATCAATCTATAATAAGAATCTCAACAGAAATATTTATCTTTGACATCGACGATTCTTGCCTTAGGATCACCTATTAAGATCTAAAAGAGAAGCGATACATTTTAATGGAAATCTTGAAACAGGTTAGTGTCCAAAACCTATGACACATATGGATTGGTATAAAAAATGGATAGATGGACTTCTGATAGATCTAGAATCAGAAATCTTCAGTGATGATTTAGATAATGAGTATGTGGAGAGAGGTTAAGGAAAATTGGCACTCACAGAGAACATATCAATATGGTATTCTTTGGAGTATTGGAAAACGCTAAAAGTATGTCCTCTTCTTGGAATAAAAGATACCACACATCAAGGAATGATTTGAAAGATCAAAAATCCAAACCAAAGTTATGGCCATCTTTTTATAGACATCGACAAGAAATGACTTATGCACCTACTCCTGGGGTACTTACAACAAAAGAGATACACACTATAAACGATAGAGTTCAATTGATTAAGACTCCTACAGGATATGGAGCATCTTTTCAAAACATGTTTACTATGGATGATAAGAGCTTATCTGGGTTAAAGACCCATGACTGACATAACTTTTTGAAACATATTTTACCTTTGGTTATCAATGGATGTACAACAAAAGTAGTACGAGATGTGATCTATCGTCTTGGATCACTTATAAGGTAATTATGATACATTTATATTTAATATGTATGAATATTGGATATCTTTTATTTTTTAATTAACTTCTTTATAATTGTTTTTATGATATGTATAGGTGGATTACATCCAAAGAGATTGACAAAAACTCGATCCCACAAAAAAAACGTGAATGCAAAGAGCTACTATGTTTGATGGAGAAACAAATTCCTACTTCATTTTTTTAATTCAGGTTCATTTATTAGTCCATCTTGTAGATGAAATAGAGATTGCAGGTGTTGTAAACACTCGATGGATGTTTTGGGTCAAACAATTTATGGGAATATTAAAAGGTTATGTGCGACAAAGAGCAAAACCAGAAGGATCCATGGTAAAGGGTTGGATGCTTGAAGAGTGCATGTATTACATTACTGAGTACCTTGAAAGAGTTCATGAAGAAGCTCCACGTGCATGAACCGACGAGTCTTCTTCAAAAATAACAGATGAGGTATTATCAGGTAAGGGAGTTCCATTCTTATTTACATTTCAAGAAAAAAATGATGTTTCTACTTTTGTAGCGTATAATAGCAAATGCATGCAGGCATTCCTTAGCGAGTACGAGGAACTTCAAAATCTCCAAAGTAAAAGGCCAAAAACAAAAGATATAGATGTAATCTCGATAATAATGAGATTACAGATATATCTTCTTTCACGGGTTGGCTATATAGTCGTTTGCAATGCGCCAACACAAATAATGAAGAAATCTCAGATGAGCAAAGAGAGTTAATGATAGGTTGTGAACGAAAGGTAATTTTATTAAAATACTATATTAATTTTTTCATATATGTATATTAGTTTCTATTTACTAATTGAATTTATTTTGCAGGCTCGAATGTTCAATAATATGTGGGCTTTTGGACAGCATATTAGAATCAAAGCCATTGATTCTTTACGTAAAACAGAGGATTCTAGTATTGTTGCTTCTTTCAAGCAACTATCACATGCTAGCTCAAAAGACACAAACCTTATAGATAGCGAACTTGGTTACGTAGGAACTATTGTTGGTATCTACAAAATTTCATTTCATACATTCAAACAGGTAAAAAAAGTTTATATTTTTTATGAAGCACCTAATAATGGGTTTTTGTTGTTATATATTTTGATAGGTCATTTTGAAGGTTGACTGGTTTCGAGCCGAGTATAAAGGTAGAATTCCACATTAAGAAAGGAATTATCTGGGTTTTGGACAATTGATTCTTCCAAGGTAATGCGATCTACTAAAGAACCATATATTCTTCCTAGGCATATTGAACAAGCATTTTTTTATAAAAACCCAGATGCTCATCCTTGGTGGCAAGTCATTCATGTGCAACCTAGAGATAGTTCATTGTTTGAACAGTTTATTGTTAGAGAGATCGAAGAAAGTCCTCTTGATGATTCAGCATCAGATACTGATACATCAACATCTGAAAGAGAAATTAGAATCATTATACATGATAATGATACTAATCTTTTTTATGAAGAGGATAATTCTCTACATGCTGATTCTACTGATGAGGAAGAGGAATTACCAGAAATAGATATTAATCCACCAATAGATAATGTGATTCATGAGAACATAGAGTAAACAATAGAAGAAATAAATGATATCAATAAGGATAATGAAGATGATACTATATTGATGTCTTACCAAAATGATGGCAATAATGAAAACATATGAGCAGATTAAATAGTAGATTCTACTCTAGTTCTCGATCAATAACTTGAAGCTTCTGAATGGATATCAGATAATAGATTTTTTTATTAACTTGAATAACGATGAATCCTACTAGAGAGATGAAATCATGTTCTTTTAAGTTAGAACATGAAGCTCAGGGGTATGCCTAATTATTTTATATATAGCTTTATCTTCGACGAGCAAATTTTTATCATGTATGTATGCATATGTGTGTGTATTCATGTGTATTATATGTATACATATGTTAGTATGCATATATATGTATTTCATGTATATGTATATATTTTCATGTGTGTGATATATATATACAAGTGTTAAATATGCATGTGTATATATGCATATGCATTTATGTAAAATATTCATGTATTCATGTAATATATGCAAGTGTTTATAATTCTGTACATGTATATATGTATATGTGTCTATGTGTAAATATGTACATGTAAATATGTATGCATGTATATATATGTTTATGTGTGCATGTAGGAATGTATATGTGATGTGTACATGTATATATGTATATATGTCTATGTGTAAATGTGTACATATAAATATGTATGCATGTATATATATATTTATGTGTGCATTTAGGCATGTATGTGTGATGCATAATATATCTACTCCATTTTATTTTTATGTATGTGTATCTAGATGATGTGTATCCTTCTAGTAGGACATCGGAGGAATAGATGCAATGTGTACATATACTTCAAGCATATGGCTAAAAGGTTGAATTAGAGTTTTTAAATTAGGGGTTTTAAAACCCTAATATCGAAATTAGTGTTTTGAGTTTAGGATTTTTGAAATAGGATTTATTTATTTATTTAGTTATTTATGCGTATGCATGTGTTGTGTATGTATGTCTATCTATATGTGCATATGCATGTGTTGTGTGTGTGTGTATATATGCATGTGTATTTGTATATATGCATTTAAATATGATTATATGAGTCTATGTGTGTGTAGATATGATTATGCATGTGTATGTGTATGTGAGTATGTGTACGTGTATGTGAGTATGTGTATGTGTCTATGTGTATTCATTATGTGTGTGTAACTGCATGCATGTGTATGTGTGTGGAAAAATGTGCATGTATGTGTGTGTATGTATAAATATGCATGTATGTGTATATGTGTGTAAATGTGCATGTATGATGTATATGTGTGTGTATGCATGTATTTGTACCTCTAGTCTCACTCTTTTCTCTCTCTCTCTCATATACATACATACATGCATAAACACACATACTCATATCCACATATATATACATAAAAGCAGTGCATACTGTGCATTATCGCGACAATGAGCCATAAGTGTCCGCATCTCTTTTAGACAGCACTTAACTGACCATCCTATCCCAAACTTTGTCTCAAGTGAACTAAGTACATATTTTTTATCCCTCTCATCATGCTCACTAGAAAAATAAAAAAAATGTAAATAAAACATGAGATATTTATTTCAATATATATGTAAAATTTTTAATTACTTCCATGGTAAGTGGACAAGGCACAGGTAAGAGTCGCATAGTGCCTGCATTCTTCTCTTGAACTCCAATCCATTCCCTATGTACACAATGTTTCCCTATAACTCTATATCGCACTCTAGTCCTAAGGTGCCTATGCATGTCCTCATAGGCAACTCTACTCTGCTATCACGATCTGGAGGTGGTATAGGTGTCCTTAAAATAGATAGATAAAAATAAATAAAAATATGTGTTATAATATCATAAAAAAAGTTTATGAAAAAAAACATACCTATGAGCAGATAGCTATCTTCTTGCATGTGGAGCCGCAGAAGAGCCCTCCTTTCATCGCTAGGTAAGCATCTGGATCGTATAGTCCACCTCCTTATCAGACATCTCTGAGTAATCACGCATGATGGCCCCTAGAGTATCAGACGGAACTCTTTCTCTCATAAAAATTTTTATGAGAGTGAGTCTTGCCTTTCTCTCTCTACCAGGATCCATAATACCTAACATATAAAACAAAAGGGGTTACAAATCAATATATATACTTGTACATATGTATGTGTGTATGCATCAAGTATGTGTATGTATGCATGTGTGTGTGTATGTATGTGCATGTATGTGTGTGTATGTGTGTATGCTTGTCTATGTGTGTGTATGCATCATTATGTGTGTATGTGTGTGTGTATATGTGTGTGTATGTGTGTGTGTCTATGTGTATGTGTGTGCGTCTATGAGTGTGTATGTGTTTATGTGTGTGTATGTGTGTGTATGTGTCTATGTGTGTATGTGTATGCATGTATGTATGCCTATGTCTGTGTATGTGTGTGTATGCATTATGTATGCATATGTGTGTGTATGCATTATGTATGTGTATGTATGCATGTATGAATGTATGTATGCATATGCGTATGCATTATGTATGTATATGTATGCATGTATGTGTATGTGTGTGTATGTGTGTGTATGTCTCTCTATGTGTGTGTATGTGTGTATGTGTGTGTGTATATGTGTCTGTATGTGTGTATGGATGTGTATGTGTGTGTGTCTATGAGTGTGTATGTGTTTATGTGTATGTATGTGTCTATGTGTGTGTATGTGTCTATGTGTGTATGTGTATGCATATATGTATGCATATGTGTGTGTATGCATGTGTATGTTTGTGTATGCATTATTATGTGTGTATGTGTCTATGTGTGTATGTTTGTGTGTGTGTATATGTGTGTGTATGTGTATGTGTGTATGTGTATGTGTCGCTACGCGTCTATGAGTGTGTATGTGTTTATGTGTGTGTATGTGTCTATCTGTGTGTATGTGGCTATGTGTGTATGTGTATGCATGTATGTATGCATATGTGTGTATGTGTGTGTATGCATTATGTATGCATATGTGTTTGTATACATTATGTATGTGTATGTAAGCATGTGCATTATGTATGCATGTAAGTATGTATGTATGCATATGCATATGCATTATGTATGCATGTATGTGTATGTGTGTGTATGTCTCTCTATGTGTGTGTATGCATATATGTGTGTGTATATGTGTCTGTATGTGTGTGTAGGCATCATTATGTGTGTATGTGTCTATGTGTGTATGTGTGTGTTTATGTGTGTGTATGTGTGTGTGTCTCTATGTGTATGTGTGTGTATCTATGAGTGTGTATGTGTTTATGTGTGAGTATGTGTCTATGTGTGTGTATGTGTCTATGTGTGTATGTGTATGCATGTATGTATGCATATGTATGTGTATGCATGTGTATGTGTGTGTATGCATCATTATGTGTGTATGTGTCGATGTTTGTATGTGTGTGTGTATATGTGTGTGTGTGTGTGTCTATGTGCATGTGTCGCTACGCGTCTATGAGTGTTTATGTGTTTATGTGTGTGTATGTGTCTATGTGTGTGTATGTGTCTATATGTGTGTATGTGTCTATGTGTGTATGTGTATGCATGTATCTATGCATATGTGTGTGTATGTGTGTGTATGCATTATGCATGCATATGTGTGTGTATGCATTATGTATGTGTATGTAAACATGTGCATTATGTATGCATGTAAGCATTTATGTATGCATATGCATATGCATTATGTATGCATATGTAAGCATGTATATGTATGTGTGTGTATGTCTCTCTATGTGTGTGTGTATGCATATATGTGTGTGTATGTGTGTATGTTTGTGTGTATATGTGTGTGTATGTGTGTATGCATGTGTATGTGTGTGAATGCATCATTATGTGTGTATGTGTGCATGTGTGTGTATATGTGTGTGTATGTGTGTGCGTCTATGTGTATGTGTGTGTGTCTATGAGTGTGTATGTGTTTATGTGTGTGTATGTGTTTGTGTGTGTGTCTATGTGTGTATGTGTATGCATGTATGTATGCATGTGTGTATGTGTGTGTATGAATTATGTATGCATATGTGTGTGTATGCATTATGTATGTGTATGTATGCATGTGCATTATGTACGCATGTAAGTATGTATGTATGCATCTGCATATGCATTATGTATGCATATGTATGCATGTATGTGTATATGTGTGTATGTCTCTCTATGTGTGTGTGTATGCATATATTTGTGTGTATGTGTGTGTATGTGTATGTATGTGTGTATGCATGTGTATGTGTGTGTATGCATCATTATGTTTGTATGTGTCTATGTGTGTATGTGTGTGTGTATATGTGTGTGTATGTGCGTGTGTGTGTCTATGTTTATGTGTGTGTATGTGCGTGTGTGTGTCTATGTTTATGTGTGTGTATCTATGAGTGTGTATGTGTTTATGTGTGTGTATGTGTTTATGTGTGTGTATGTGTCTATGTGTGTATGTGTATGCATGTATGTATGCATATGTATGTGTATCCATGTGTATATGTGTGTATGCATCATTATGTGTGTATGTGTGTGTGTATATGTGTGTATGTATGTGTGTGTGTCTATGTGTATGTGCCGCTATGCTTCTATGAGTGTGTATGTGGTTATGTGTGTGTATGTGTCTATGTGTGTGTATGTGTCTATGTGTGTTTGTGTATGCATGTATGTATGCATAGGTGTGTGTATGTCTGTGTATGCATTATGTATGCATATGTGTGTGTATGCATTATGTATGTGTATGTATGCATGTAAGTATGTATGTATGCATATGCATATGCATTATGTATGCATATGTATGCATGTATGTGTATGTGTGTGTATGTATCTCTATGTGTGTGTATGTCTCTCTATGTGTGTATATGCATATATGTGTGTGTATGTGTGTATGTGTGTGTGTATATGTGTGTATGAGTGTATGCATGTGTATGTGTGTGAATGCATCATTATGTTTGTATGTGTCTATGTGTGTATGTGTGTGTGTATGTGTGTGCATTGTCGGGTCATGAGAGATGCTAGGATGGTGGATCAAGTCATCCGCCAAAGTCGTTCGGCACACAAAGGGTGTCTGTAGCGGACTCAACCTAAGGACCATAAGGACGCACTGCTCTATATTTGGCAATAGCTTCCTGATAGGATGGTACAAACAATTATTCTTCGGTTATCTAATTTTTAATTACCTCCTCTACTTCGGTTTCAATTGGCTTTGGATGAGTATGTCTATCTAGAGGTGGCAGAAATAAGGTTTCAGTATTATGCAGTTCAGGAGATGCAATGGAAAATAAAGTTAAGAACTTAGTTAAACAATGATCATAGGATATGGAAACTAAGGATTCTCAAGTAATTTGATTTTTAATGACTTCTTTTGTTACTACTTCTATAGACTCAATTCTAGTTTCAATGTTTTCAAAATTACTATGTTCAGACCCATGGGATAGCTCAGAAGACATCAAAGATATCAGTGGAATATGATATTAATGCAAAATCTACTTGAACAAATGAGTTGATAAAGCTAATGGATTAAATCAATTCCTTTAATACAAATATAAGGTCTAAATGGTAGGATAAATGTTTAAAACAAATGGCTAAATGGCTAAATGGAACATAAGGTAGATGGAATGTTTTCAATCTGTCTCTTCACGGATCTCTTAACTTCAACTAATCTTTAAGTCTTCAATGTTTGTATTGCAAAGCTACCACCATGTCTAGCAGTGATCTCTTCGATGCTTACATCCTACACACAGTTTTTGATGGTGATGGATAAATCGATGGATAAGTGTCTGCTTCCTTCTTTCAAGGAATGAATATACCACGTGGCAAATCTAGCAGTATTTTGAATAAGGTGAGACTGGTTATTTATCTAGAGCTAAGCTCTACAAGGCACTTAATCTGGTAACTGGTTACAGTTGCTCAGTGAGATAGCTTACGCCAGCTAATAGTGCTCTAAATAGACCAGCAACATCTCAGTCATTCCCTCTCTCTCTGATGTGGAAACAATGCCCGTTGGCTTTTTCTCTCTACAGAGGGGAAAGAACAAACATAAACACTCTCTTCAACATACAAAAAAGAGTACAGAAGAGGAGGAAGTAGATACTTGCAAAAAACATTAGTAACTCTGGAGCACAACACACATATATATATATATTCACAGAAGTTATGAGCTTACCACTCCCTTGATTTCTACTTTATTTATCATCCACACTTGTGCTCACATTTATCCACCACACTTTGAATTGACTTTCCACACACTTTAATTGCATACTCTACTTATACCACTCTTTACACACACACACACACTCATTCATCTCACCTTTCACTATTCACTTTATCCACTTTAATTGCATAAATTACTCACTCCACTCTTTCACTTTACTTTAATTACACATCTTCTATGCACCATTCTTTAAATTCATACTCAAACACACCAGTAATTAATTATCCACTTAATTTATCATTTTAATTTAATTAGCCTTTTTTCATAATTAAATTATTCATTTAATTTAAGCTTAGTTTAAGAGTTTAATAATTAAATACCTTAGTATTTATATTCACACACATAATTAAATTAACTAATTAAATCATATTTTAATTTATAATAAATAAATGTTCATTTTATAGATTAATTTGATTCACTGTCAATTGTTTTAACCCTTAAAACATACTAAACCCCTTAGAAACCCCTTTAAAACCCATTAGAATCCACTGAAAACCTAGTTTAACCCTAGTATTAATGAACTAAAACCCTTTGGAAACCTAGCTTTAATCTTAGCATTAATCGAGAATTAATGTTCTTAACTTAAATACACATAAATGAATGTAAACCTAGAGTTTAATAACCATGTCCAATATTTAAATGGCTCAAACACACATTAAATGAACAGTTTAGGTAAACCCTAATATGAACACATTTTCTTCTTCATTAATTGTACCTGTAAACACTTTCAAAATGATTGATTCCTAGCAAATCAACTAAACAACAGTGCTATAAACAAGGTTTAGAATTCACCAATAAACATGTTTTAATTTTTCTGGTCCTCAAGTGGAAGATGCAAATCTTTCGGACATCCACCGGCACCAATCCTGCACATCGTCCCGATGGGCCAACTTGCAGATTAAGCGAAGTAACATTTTCAATGATTATCCTGAAATTAAACCATAGAACAACATCAATTCTTTTATAAACATATTTTAACTTATGAAATTTTTCAATCTTTCATTGGACATGCACATGAAGTTTATTTAAATTCAATCTTGATATGAAAACATATTAAATTATAAAGCTAAACTATCAACCAATTTGGTCAACAAAACATTACTCTACATTTCATCCATTTATAAACTTTGCAAAGATTAGTATGAAACAGAATTCATCTTCATTCATTCAAATGCAGGTTTCGTCATATACATGCATTCACATATGAGCAATCAAACATGCCAAAGAAATCTACTAAATTTACTCGTACAGACATCTACCCTGTTTGCCCAATTTTAGTCACTAGATGTGTTTTCCACAACTAGTTTTATTCATACAAATATGATGTAAATCTTCATGTCGATAATAAGTGTAAATACCTTTTAGGGGTGAAAGAAGGTATAACTTCCATATCAATATTCTTTTTCTTTTCTATTTTTCTTTTTCTATTTTTTTCTATTTATTTTTTTATATTCGCAACTTTTTTGTTTTGAAGGGGAAAGGCTTAACCCCTTAATCTGAGCTAAGGATCTAGATGCATGTACAAGAAAGACCTAGGTTTTCACAGACAAGGATCATGCATCAATATGCTCCTACACATATACAACTACTTTCATTATCTCAAATGAACTACAAATCCTTCTATTCATCACAAATCTCACTCAATCTATAAATTTAGAAATATAAATCATGCCTATTTTCCTAGTATGGTTAAATAGATTCCTTTATAAAATAATATACTTCATCCCAGATTTTTATAATTTAATTTTATATGAATGCAAATAAAATACATAAATCAAAATTTTAAGACATAGAAAAATACGACCTAAAATCAACTTCATCTTCAATCTGGTTCTTCTTCATTTTTAAATTCATCTTAATTTGATCTTCAAAGACGTGTTAGAAATAAAACAGCAATAGCTATACATACAAAAATACTTTGTTTCATAATCAAATAATCTTCTTTCCTGCAAAAGAAACCCACATTAAAGAAATTCTTTCATACATAAATTAATCATGCTCTTCATCATACATTACTTCATAAGTTTTATCATCTCTTTGTTTAAATAATTTAATTCTTTTACCCGCAATTAAGTTCTTAATAGGCGTATCATCTAATTCACGTAAGGCATACATTCCATTATCATAAACTTTGACCACCACATAAGGTCCAAACGAACCCCTTTTTAGTTTCCTACGAGCATCATACTGAGAATCAAACATACTATCATAAATTAAAACCCAATCATTACTTTGTATCGGCTTTGGCCTTAACCTATGTGATTTATCAAAATATTTCTTGTTCTTAAGTCGAGAATCTTTTAATTTAACTATAGCTTCTTCTAATCTTTCATTCCCTTGCTCTAGTTGCTGAATTCTTAGAGCTAATAAATCTTCAGTGGACAAATTATCTTCCCACAGTAGATTAGTCTAAGTAAGGATTTGAGTATGCACAGGGAAGATAGGTTTGTGGCAGTACGTTAACTCTGCTGGCATATATCCTATTGTTCTAGTGCAAGTCATTCTATCAGCCCACAATGCAAATGGCACAAGTTTCGGCCAATTCTTAAGTTCTCCATTGCAAGCTTTAGAAATTGATTTAATAATAGGAGAATGCCCTCTTTCTATCTTCCCGTTAGCTTCAGGGTTATACGCAGTAATAAGAGCTAAACGAATTCCATGCCTAGCAAAAAACTCTCTAGCCTCTTGCGCATCTAATTCTCCCCTATCATCCACTACCTTTTCTACATAACCAAATCGTGAAATGACATCTTCAAGAGGAAATTTGCATACATTAAAAGTTGTCTTAGATCTTAGAGCTCGGCCTTCAACATGGTTAGTAAGATCTTCTCATGCAAGAACTATATATCTCATCTTATCGATACCTTTGGGCATGGTCACTAAGTCAACTACCCACTTATAATGGATGCATGGTGGATAGGTAGGATGCAATGGATCCGTATGCTTAGCTGATGAATGAATTTGACATACGTCACAAGAATTCACATAATTTTTTACACTATCATAAATGGCTGGCCACCAGTATCCTTCTCTAATTTTTTCATAAGTAGCTACGAATCCCTTATGTCCAGCCCATACAGTATCATGCATCCTCTTCATGACTTGCATCTGAAGATTCTTAGTACCTAGTACTCTTTGTGGCAATTTAATCTTCCCCCTTGCATGTCTCCAAATTAGACCATCTTTTAGAAAAAAGTTGAAAGCTCTTTTCCTAATATTCCTAAATCTATTTCAAGACCATGTAGGTGATCTAGCCAAAGTACTAAGATACTTCCCAATATCATGCAACTCTCCTTCGTATTCTTCTATATTAAACTGTTCATATACGTATGCTTTAGAATCATAGTTAATTGCATTTATATCTAATTCTGTTCCTTCCTCATCATCAAACCTAGCTCGAGAAAGCATATCTGCAACAAGATTAGATTTAACTTCAATATGTATCAAAACAGGATTTACAAACTTGATGTATGAAATCCATCTAAGCATGGCAATGTCGGGTGATGAACAATTTGTAATCATTCCGATTAGAGGTAGGCAATGTGTCTCTATAATTACATTTGCACCTATAAAATATTCTTTATCGGATTTTAATGTCGTGACTAAACCTAAGAGTTCTCGTTTCATTTGCGGATAGTTTCTTTGTGTATCATGTAAAATCTTAGCTCCAAATCTCACAGCATACCTTTTACCCTCTTCATCGTTCTGGCCAATAACCCATCCTATACCTATGGGACTTGTATCAACAGTTAAAATAATAGGCTTTTGATGAGAATAATCTACTCGTTTTAAAATACGAGCTTCAAGAAGTAATTTTTTTAACTTTTTCATAGATTTTCAGTGTTCTTTAGTCCAAAGAAACTTTCGATTCTTCCTTAGCAAGGCATAAAGACAGTTAGCAACATGTGCATAGTGTGGAATCCAAATGGAATAGAACACACAAGCACCAAGAAATTGTCTTACCTCACTAATATTGCTACATGTCTCAGAAATCTTGTTTATGGCATCAACCTTAGGTGGATATGGCCTCCGACCGTAATGTCCACATAAATGGCCAACTATAAGTACCTCATTAACACCAAAAACAGATTTCTCAATGGAGAATGTGAGACCAACCTCTTCAAATCTCTAGAAAATCTTTTCACATTCAAAGATATGGTCTACAACAAATTGCCTATAGCCAGAAGAATCTAAAGTCTCGTCTTTCACATTCTCAATACATCCTTTAATAGGAATATCATCTATAAATGGCATGGCTATATTAGGAATGATGTCATGTAATACAAAATTCATGGCGTTCATCATATGTGCTATTGAATTAGTAGCTCCTTGCGGTAAAGTGCACATGCGAACTGAGCCTAAAGGATGTTTCATAGTCATAATGTCTCTACTTTCAATAGTAAGCTGAAATTGATCATAGCCAGAATACAAGTCTCCCATTGAGTAAATGGCATGACCAGTAAAGGCTTCAGTGAATTCTCCTACAATGGGGCCAATACCTACATTCCTAATAGTAACCTTATTTACGGGTTGTAAATCTTGTATGAATCGTAACTTGCCATTTTTCTTTGGAGCAATAAACCACCTATTTGAGTAGGGTGCATACGATGGCTCAAGAATTCACATGTGAATCTTTTCCTTGAGAAGCCTCATTAACTCTGGTAAATGGGCTTTCGGAACACGTATGGGATGAAGATTCCATGGAATGTGAGGCAGCATAAAGATAATCATTGGTGGAACAATTTGTGGGTCTACACAGCCTATCTCATGGGGATGTAAAGAAAATGCCTTTCCATGCTTTCTAATCACTCTTTGAAATAATTCACGTTCAGCGGGTAATAAAAAATTTTCATCATTTCATATCTTGATTAGTTTTAAAGTTTCATCTGTGAAGGTATGACCTATATTTGTGCGCTCTCTTAAATAAGGATCTTTTGAAACTTGTCTAAGCTTCTCCTCACTCTCTCTTGGTAAAGGGAGGGCAATCAGTTTAATTTTTTTATCAACAGTTTTATATTTTGTATTTACTTTTGCTTCCTTACTTTCTTTACTCAGAAAAAATTTAATAATAAGATCATATTCTTCAATAGAATTTAAAAGTACAAAGCTAAAAGTTCCTTTCTCATGCAAAATATTTTGAAGTTCTTCAAACAATGAGTTTGAGGATAAGGTTTCAATTACCTTTTCAGTGTGTTCATAAGAAGAAATGAGACCTTTATCTTTATAAAATGTTTCATAATGTTTTATAAATTTTTTAGGAATGTTTTTATAATAACTGAATTGCAAATACGATGAAGGGAAATATAAAGCAAAACTATCTAAAGTATCTACAGATGGGTGCGAGACATCAATCCAAGAACCACCATTGTCTCGCTCAACAGTGGCATCTAGGCAAAACTTTGATCATAATAAGTTCCGAACTCATGAAGAGGCATATGATCTTCGCGTATTTTTTCATGAGAACGAATGGGTGTCACTCTAATTTGCTCCCTATTTCGTACATGTTTAGGGCTGACTATCATAACTTGGAGTGATTGTAGATCATCTTTACATCTAATTCTTGTGTATGCTCAGCCGTCATCCATTACTTTAGTCTCCATTCTAGCTTTGCATATAAATGGTTGACCTAAGATAATTTCATAGGAGCAATTGTTGTGAATGAAAAAGTGGAATGTCTCCGAGATTCCACCCATCATTAGAGGTATGTTGGCACATGCTCCTAGAAGTGATCCACAACCATTATCCACAGTTCTCATTATCGAGTTGTGATTCTTATCAATAGGCCATTTAAACTTATCATATAATTCTTTCGAAATCACATTGATTTCAGACCCAGAATCAATTAGGGCTAAAGCAGAATATGATCTCTTCTGATCACCTAAGTTAATTTTTATCTCAAGTGTGCCTCTCGCCCAAAAACTTTTTCTAAAATCACTCTCTGAGTTTTTGGTTTCATCGTCTGGTACAATCGGCCCCAACAAATTTTTGTTCACATTACAAGTTTTTTTTCTTCATCCTCTGATTCAAAAGAAAGAGATTCATGCATTAACTGAGTTACATCGGCAACATCCTGCATCTCGACCTCTTGTGAAAGAGGGAATCTCTTTCTTTTAATTAGTTTAATAAAATTTTCTTTAAATTCAATTTTTTCTATTGAAAAGATTTGTTCTAATGTCATTGTTACTGCACTTTTTAATAAAATGTCATACAATGTTTCCTTTGAATCAACTTTTTGTTCTAGTTCTGAAATAAGAATAGCTTTTGGAACTCGTTTCGGTTTCTTCTCTGGTTTCTCTTCAGTTTTTGTTTCAGTTCTAGGAATTTATTCTACTTTGTCTGATGTTTGAATTGGCTCATTATTCACAGGTTGTTTACCCTCCCTAATTTCTTTTCTTCGCTGTTTATTTGTTTTAGAACTTTCTCCTTGTTCAAACTGAACTTTCTTAGGCTTAGGCTCATCTCTCTTCTTACTTCTAGTCATTCGTCTGCCTGATTCATTTGTTTCTTTCTCATCATCCCTCTTTCTCTTCTCTTCAACATTTGCAATATGCGAATATATCGATAATTTGATCAACAGGAGAGTTCCATGCAATTTTCTGCATAATGTCATCTCTAGCCTTTATTAAAGCTTCAACTGAGAAGTTCCTCGTTTCTCTTGTTTGCTCACAATCATAGTCACTATCTACGTATTCTAGTTTAACAGCAGAAGATGTCTTCTTAGACTCAGAAAGGTTTTCATACAGCTTCTGCGTCCCTCCTTTTCCCTGCTAAGGGTAAATGTGTTCTATAGTCGCATAATCGCTTGTCAATATCAATTACAAGTATTTTTTCTTTCGCATCTTTCAAAGCTTCGCATGTATAGGTAAGATGATCTGTGGCATCGCACGAGATACATCTCCTCACATTGGAATTTCTCCTTTCATTAAAATTCCTTTCGTTAAATGCTTGAGGAATTGGTTGGGGTACAATTGGAGGATTAGGCGGTTCTAAAGGTGGATAAGGAGGTACTAATGGTGGATTAGGAGCACTTACTAGTTGAGGATATATGGTCGGATGAGCTTGCATTGCAGGTTTATCATGTAAGTTTAAAGCATATACAACATTCTGCAAAGCCGATACCTCTTTAGACATATTCTCGTGCATATACATCATATTTTCCAACTTATTAAATAAAATCTCAAATAGTAACTCGGTTGGAACTTTAGATGCGGAGGTTGTTGGCTGAACTTTTGAGTCTATATGTGTATCCGTAGTTACCTGAATATGGGGAAAACTGGAAGGTGGTTGAGATATTGAATCATAAAGGAGTGTTTTACGTTGCTTCATGTGAGCAAGCACCTCAACCAGTGTTTTCACTACACCCCAGTCATCTCTAAGCCCCTATTTTTTTCCCGATTCTTCAAGTCTACGCTCAACCTCTACCCTTATATCTGGAGTCAAGATTTTAAGGAAATATAAAATGATATCTAGGGTTAGGGCAACCCTATCCTGTTGAAGTAATTGAGAGAATCTTTTCATAAATTCGCTATGGAGTTGAGTTAAAGAAATGTGAGGCTTAGGAGAACTAATCCATTTCATAAATCCATCTCTACTGTGTTGACTATAGTCTTCTAAGTAAAATTCCTTATGTAACTCATTTTGAAACTCATCCCATTCCTTATTGTCGTGTAGTTCCATAATAGCATTAACCGTACCTATAGCAAGTCGACCAAGATAGGATTTCCATTATGTATCAGGCAAGCCATGTAGCTTGGCTAATTCCTCAAATGTGTCTAAATAATTTGTAGTATTCATACTAGTGAATTTCCCTTTATCTTTTAATAACGTTTCAACTACTTTCTAACTGCATCTCATGCATCATATTCTGAAATAGTTCATCTATTTTTGTAATTTGATTTGATCTAGCTTGAACAATCCTAACAAAATCCTGAACTTCTTTCGTTACTGATTCCTTATGCTCAGCTACTTATTCTGAAATTCTGTTAGAGTCTAGTTTGATAAGTTTTTAAATATGCCAATATCTTGCAATTAAACCTATGATTAACACTTAACCAAAATTTTGCTTTTAACCTATACCAACAATTATACCAACGGCTCGAAGATGAGGCTCACAATAGTGCTTTTGAGAAATTCAATACATTTCTTGATTTTAATCAAAGCCTAAATACATCTTTTGCTAAAATGGATGCAAACGTTTTCGTTCTTCAATTGTTTATGAAAGGGGTGGCGAGAGGAGGTTCGACTACTTGCCAATCTTCGTGGAGGCACTCAGATTAACAGTCTAGCCCTCGATACCAAGAAGATTGAGAGTTCACGAGATTCCCACAGCTTCGAGGGATGAATAGACAGCTGAACCAATTGTAGAATCGTACGAATGTATATGCAATGCAAACTGAAAATATCTGTCCGAGTCACAAGCTGATGGTTCATGTCAGGTTCACCAATGTCGGGTCGTGAGAGATGCTCGAATGGTGGATCAAGTCATCAGCCAAAATCGTTCGGCACACACAGGGTGTCTGTAGCACACTCAGGCTAAGGACCATAAGGATGCGCTGCTCTATATTCGGAAATAACTTCTTGATAGGATGGTACAATCAATGATTCTTCGGTTATCTGATTTTTAATTACCTCCTCTACTTCGGTTTCAATTGGCTTCGGATGAGTATGTCTATCTAGAGGTGGCAGAAATAAGGTTTCACTATTATTCCGTTCAGGAGATGCAATGGAAAAATAAAGTTAAGCACTTAGTTAAACCATGATGATAGGATATGGAAACTAAGGATTCTGAAGTAATTTGATCTTTAATGACTTCTTCTGCTACTCTTCTATAGACTCAGTTCTAGTTTCAATGTTTTCACAATTACTATGTTCAGACTCATCAGATAGCTCAAAAGACATCAAAGAAATCAATGGAATATGATATTAATGCAAAATGTGCTTGAACAAATGAGTTGATAAAGCTAATGGATTAAATCAATTCCTCTAATACAAATATAAGCTCTAAATGGTGGGATAAATGTCTAAAACAAATGGGTAAATGGCTAAATAGAATATAAGGTAGATGGAATGTCTTCAATCTGTCACTTCACAGATCTCTTCACTTCAACTGCTCTTTAAATCTTCAATGTTTGTATTGCAGAGCTGCCACCATGTCTAGCACTGATCTCTTCGATGCCTACATCCTACACGCAACTATCGATGGTGATGGATAAATCGATGGATAAGTGCATGCTTCCTTCTTTCAAGGAGCGAATATACCACGTGGCAAATCCAGCAGTATTTTGAACAAGGTCAGACTGGTTATTTATCTAGAGCTGAGTTCTACAAGGCACTTAATCTGGTAACTAGTTATAGTGGCTAAGTGAGGTAGCTTACGCTAGCCAATGGCCTTTGTGAATAGTCCTCTAAATAGACCAGCAACATCTCAGTCACTCCCTCTCTCTCTTATATGGAAACAATGCCCATTGGCTTTTTCTTTCTACAGAGGGGAAATAATAAACATAAAAACTCTCTTTAGCATACAAAAAAGAGTACAGAAGAGGAGGAAGTAGATACTTGCAAAAAACATTAGTAACTCTCGAGCACATCACACATATATATATTCACAGAAGTTATGAGCTTACCACTCCTTTGATTTCTACTTTATTTATCATCCACACTTGTGCTCACATTTATCCACCACACTTTGAATTGGCTTTCCACACACTTTAATTGTATACTCTACTTATACCACTCTCTACACACACACACTCATTCACCTCACCTTTAACTATTCACTTTATCCACTTTAATTGCATAAATTACTCACTCCACTCTTTCACTTTACTTTAATTACACATCTTCTATGCCCCATTCTTTAAATTCATACTCACACACACCACTAATTAATTATCCACTTAATTGGTCATTTTAATTTAATTAGCCTTTTTTCATAATTAAATTATTCATTTAATTTAAGCTTAGTTTAGGAGTTTAATAATTAAATACCTTAGTATTTATATTCACACATATAATTAAATTAACTAATTAAATCATATTTTAATTTCTAATAAATAAATGTTCATTTTATATATTAATTTAATTAAATGTCAATTGTTTTAACCCTTAAAACATACTAACCCCCTTACAAACCTCTTTAAAACCAATTAGAATCCATTGAAAACCTAGTTTAACCCTAGTATTAACCAACTAAAACCATTTGGAAACCTAGCTTTAACCTTAGCATTAATCGAGAATTAATGTTCTTAACTTAAATACACATAAATGAATGTAAACCTAGGGTTTAAAACCCATGTCCAATATTTAAATGGCTCAAACACACATTAAATGAAGAGTTTAGGTAAACCCTAATATGAACACATTTTCTTCTTCATTAATTGTACCTGTAAACACTTTCAAAATGATTAATTCCCAGCAAATCAGCTGAACAACAGTGCTATAAACAAGGTTTCGAATTCACCAATAAACATGTTTTAATTTTTATGGTCGTCAACTGGAAGATGCAAATCTTTCACACAACGTGTCTATGTGTATGTGTGTGTTTCTAAGAGTGTGTATGTCTTTATGTGTGTGTATGTGTCAATGTGTGTGTATGTGTCTATGTGTGTATGTGTATGCATGTATGTATGCATGTATGTATGCATGTATGTATGCATATGTGTGTGCATGTGTGTGTATGCATTATGTATGCATGTGTGTGTATGCATTATGTATGTGTACATATACATGTGCATTATGTATGCATACGCATTATGTATGTGTATGTATGAATATGCATTATGTATGCATATGTGTGTGTATGCATGTAAGTATGTATCTATGTATGCATATGCATATGTATGCATGTATGTGTATGTGTGTGCATGTCTCTCTATGTGTGTGTATGTATATATATGTGTGTGTGTATGTGTGTGTGTATGTGTGTGTATGTGTGTGTGTATGTATGTGTGTATGTGTGTGTATGTGTGTATGTGTGTGTATATGTATGTGTATATGTGTGTGCATGTGTATGCATTATATGTGCATGCGTGTATGCAACATTATGTGTGTATGTGTGTGTATTTGTGTGTGTATGTGTGTGTGTGTCTATGTGTATGTGTGTCTGTGTGTGTCTATGTGTGTATATGTGTGTGTGTATGCATATGTATGTGTGTGTGTGTGCATACCTTGCTTCAACGAGATGCGTCTCTCTCTCTCTCTCTCTCTCTCTCTCTCTCTCTCTCTCTCCTCTCTCTCTCTCTCTCTCAATCTCTTCTTGCTCTCGCGTCCAAATCCCAGCATAAATGTGCCGAGAGAAATCAATTTTTTTTAACATTCCAGAGCATCGCATATGTGACGCTATCCAGTTTGCCAATGTCGCAAATAATGTCGCTAGTTAGCGACGCTATTTGCGACACACTCATTTAGTGTTGCACAAGCAATGTAGGCATTGCTTATGCAATGAATGCCCGTAAAAAAAATCCGAAAGTAGCACCGTCGCTTATGCGACGCTAGCGTCGCATAAGCAACAGTGCTCATTTTTTTTCTCAATTCATTTTTTTTCTTGTACTGATAGGTAGTTATCTAGTGTCCTTGGAAAGCTAATAGGGCCTAAAACTCAACTCTAAAGTGAAAGAGGGCTGCTACAAAGCAAGGATTAGTAGTACCAACTCATTTTCTGGAGTGTCCATCCATCTTACCCAACAATTATATCAGAGCAAAGCGAAGGTAAAATGGGAGATGGTTTTCCTTCTTTCATGGATAAATTGGACAAGAACAACTACCAAGCATTGTCCTTGAGGATGGAGACATACTTTCAAGGAAGGATTCTCTATGGATACATCTTAAGAGATAAAGAGATGCCCATTTTCAGAAGCAAGGGACAACGTACAATAGAGGAGCATGAAGGACTCAATTCATGGTGTGCCAAAGATGCATTAGCAAGGTCATACTTACTTAAGTCAATCTCTGAGTTTCTTCTCCACTCATTAGGAACTGTAAGACATCCCAAGAGTTTTGGGAAACATTGTCTTCATATTTTTCTTCCAACACAAGGGCTAGGAAGAACCAATTGTGGATTGAGTTCACAACTCAAAGAAGGCAACCCAAGCAAGGCATCTTAGAGTATGTGACAAAAGTCAAAGATGTGGCTGACCAATTGGCAGTGATAGGAAAGGAAATTGAAGAGGAGCAAATTGTGAGACAAGTGATCAAAAGGCAGATGACAAATGGGAGAGCTTCACAACTACTATGGACTTGTACATGGACAGGTAGATTCTAGATCTTATGCCACTCATGGGGCAACTCTTTACCCATGAAGCTAAGCTCAATAAGAATGGAGATTAATCAAGAGGTAATATCTCTTTTGCCATATACACAGCTAAAGGAAAGTCTAAAGACAAAGTGAAAAGTAAAAAAATGAGGATGAAGGTACAACCTGTCAAGCCAACTTTGCAGGGAGAGGTAGAAACTCAAGAGGTAGGGGCAGAGGAGGTAAGCAAGGTAGGGAGAGACCTTTCAAATCTTCCCCATGTAATATTTGTGGTTTGTCAAATCACACTATAGATGAGTGTTACAGGAACTTCAAGAATCAGAGAGGTAGAGGTTTCCAAAGAGGTGGATATACACAATCAAGAGGAAGATTCAACCATCATCAAGGCTACAATAACAACTACAACAACAATTACAATAATAACTACCAAGGAGGCTACAAATCATGGAAATACTTCAAAAGGTATACAGAGGAAGAAGAGGATTCCCTTGTGATTATGAATATGACTTTAAAGCAAGGTATGAATGATGATCATCTCTTCCACATTGACTCAGGATGATCAAACCATGTGGCAGGCAATGTAGCTCTTCTCTCTAACCTTGAGGAACCTAAGGGAAAACATTAGGTACAAACAAGTGATGACACCAAGCACTTAGTGGTCAAGGTAGGAAATGTTAAAACCTCTGATGGAAATAGAAATCTATTGAGCAGAGTTCTATATGTACCTACAATTACCAAAAATTTGATGAGTGTTGGATAGATTGTGGAAAAGCGTTTGGAGGTCAGGTTCAACAAATACAGAGCATTTGTGGAGTATCCCCATCAGGGATTCAAGAGAATTGCCAAATGAGAAAAGATAGGTAGATTATTTACTTTTGAACTTGAAGATACAAGGAATATTGCACTTTATAGCTACAAAGATCAAACATTGTCAGAGCTTGAAATATCACATAAGAGATTAGGGCATATTGGTGAGAGAACCTTAAAGAAAACATGTAGAGATCAATGTGTGCTTAGGATACCTAATGTACCCAAGCAACACATGATCTATAAATATGGTGCTTGTCAGTTTGGAAAATCTCACAGGCTACCCTTCTCAAAGAAAGGTTACATGCATGAAGACTACTTGAAGCTTGTCCATACACATGTATGGGGACCAAGTAAAGATCCCTCAATTTTAGGGTCAAGGTATTATGTATCTTTCATTGATGATTTCAGTGGGTGGACTATCTTCTATTTTATGAAGCACAAAGATGAAGTATTCAATTACTTTAAGAAGTAACTTGTTGGAAACCAAACAGGAAAAAGCCTAAAAAGACTAAGATCAGATGGAGGAGGTGAGTACTTCTCCAATACATTTGATGCATTCTTATAGTATAAAGGAATTATAAGGGAAATTACAACAAGGCATACCCCTGAGCAGAATGGGGTAGCATAGAGGAGAAAAAGATTAATTGTTGAAACATTGGTCAATGCTAAATGAGAAAAAATTACCTAATTGTTTGTGGGCAGAAAGTGTATCTATTGCCACTTATCTTGTTAACATGTTGCCATCAAAATATCTTGATGGGATGATCCCATATGAAGCATGGCATGGTAGGAGACCTTCACTAGATCATTGGAGGATCTTTGGATGTGTTGCTTATGTGCATATCCCATCTCAAATCAGAGGTAAGTTAGAACCTAAGTTAGAGAAGTGCATCTTCACAGCGTATGACTTGAATCAGAAAGGATACAGGTTTTACAATTCTTCCAACAAAGGATTTATGGTCAATAGAGATGTTGTCTTTGATGAGAATGATTCTTGGTTTGAAAGTGAATGTAGGAAAGTAAACTTGCCTTATGACTTGGAAGAGGAATTTCCAAGCCTCACCAAGGAGGAGCCAAACCACATTGAATACATCAAATCAGATGATGAGGACATAATTAACCTAGAGGAATTCAAGGCATGGAAATCCAAAGGCAAAGTCAAGATGAAGAAGTTGGAGGATATACCTTAATCATCCAACCAAGCTATCAGAAGATCACAAAGGGAGAGCAAGAAGCCAATTAGATATGGGTATGACACTTCTTTAGTCACTAAGCATTCTATTTATCTTGCTAAAGATTTATCACTTGAAGAGCCATCATCATATGAAGAGGCAAAGACCGAGAAAAAATGGAAGGAAGCTATGGATGAAGAAATTGAAGCACTCAAGGAGAATGATACTTGAGATCTAGTGCCAAAGAATGAATCTATGAAGGTAATTGGTTCTAGATGGATCTACAAAATCAAGAGAAATTCTAATGGATCAATAAGTAGGTACACAGCTAGACTTGTGGCTAAGCGTTTTGCAAAAACCCAAGGAGTTGATTATGTAGAAAATTTCTCACCTGTGGCAAAAATGCCAACCATCAGGGTATTGGTAAGTATGGTTGCATCAAAGAATTGCAACATGTACCAATTGGATGTAAAAAATGCATTTCTAATGGTTGGATTTCAGAAGATGTGTACATGGCTCAACCTCCTCGATATGAGGACCCAAGCAAGGTAAATCATGTGCGTAAAATGAACAAATATCTTTATGGATTGAAGCAAGCACCTAGGGCATGGAACCATAGGTTGACTACATACCTTCAGGATCAAGGATTCTATCATGAGTAGAGCAGATACTTCTCTGTTTGTTAAGAGAAATAATTCAAAGGTGATATATCTATGTGTGTATGTTGATGATATCATACTTATAGATAATGATGCTAATGGCATCAAGCATATCAAGAATCAAATAATGCAAGAGTTCAAAGTGAGTGATCTAGGGTCACTAAAGTATTTTCTTGGACTGGATTTAGTTTATACTAACTTTGGAATTTACATTACTCAAAGAAAGTATGTACAAAACATGTTAAAGAAGTTTCATTTGTAGGATGTCAAGGTAGGAAGCACTCCTATGGAGGTAAACCAAAAATTAAGTGCTAATGAAGGTGATGTGCTTGAAAATATTGCAGGATACCAAAGCATAGTGGGAAGCCTAAACTATGCTAAACTAACAAGGATTGATATTGGTTATGTTGTGTCGTAAGTCAATCTATGCACAAACCTAGAGCACCTCATTTGGAAGCTACCAAGAGAATTTTGAAATACCTTAACAGCACTCAAAATCAAGGTTTATACTTTCCTTATACTTCAGATTTGGACATTAAGATATACTCAGATGTACATTGGGTAGGTTGCAAAGATGATAGAAGGAGTACCTCAAGTTATCTATGTTTTGCAGGTGACAAGCCTATATCCTAGTCTTCCAACAAGCAACCTACTATTGCTTTATCTTCAACAGAGGTAGAATATAGAGGATTGGCCAATGCTACTCAAAAGGCCATATGGATCAAATTGCCATATGCAAATTCGGGATTGCATACTATATCTCCAATGATTTTTGGAGATAATACAAGTTCCTTACATCTTGTAGCAAATTCTATTTATCATGCTAGGTCCAAGCATATAGAGGTCCACTATCATTATGTGAGAGAGAAGCTATTCAGCAAGGAAGTTTACTTGGCATATGTATCAACTAATATGCAATGTGCAAACTTATTAACCAAAGCACTTGATGGTACTAAACTATGCAGGTTTAAAGCTATGATTGGATTGCAAGATATTCAAGAGGATTGATGAAGAAAATCAAGCAAAGATGTTTGGTTGGAGGGGGAGATGTTGGTGCAAATTCCAAGTCTACACACTTGGATAGGCATGAGAAGACTTCATGTGAATGATTGAAGACCCATGAGCAATATTATTTGTAAATAGTTACCTTTTATCCGTTGTAAAACACATCTACATCTAAAAATATCCATGTAAATCCACAAAACTCATGGAGTTAGATGGATTGAAAAGTTATGAGTTTCTTAGAGAGCATATCTCCTAGATTAGCGGATCACTTTTTAGTGAGAACTAAAATTTCAATTCAAATTCAAATTTTGAATGAAGCATCTATAAAAGATGAATGTAAAATCTTGGAGAGAGATCACTCCAATTCTAAGCCTTCCATTGATCACATTGTAGAGAGTGTGTGTCTCACTTCATAGCCTACACTTCTCACTATCATTGGGCATTTATTATCATGCCAATGATCATGTACAACATTGTCTTATAATACAATAGATCAATTCTTATATCTATTGGTCTCTTTGTCATGGTCACTCAGAAGAGTCATTTTGTATTTCTCGTATCTTTGTCATTACTCCACCATTTGCAATGTTCTATAGCTCATTGGAATCAGCTCTAAGTCCTCTACATGTTGAAAAATGTTATAGAAATTTCGTATAGTGGATTGGGAGAAAAACGCATCTAAGTGGTCATTGGTCAATCTCTATAGAGGTCCTAAAAAATCGGGGGTAATGCTACACTTGCTAAATTGATTGCTCTGTGTATAGTTAATCATTTTAAGTGATTCATCTTGGATGAATTAGCTCTTTAAGATAATTTAATATCCCCAAAAGGAATTGTTCTAAATCCTACTGTGCTGGGAGCACTGAGCTTAGCAAGCAACATGTGTGTGAAACAAAATAGAAAGTTTTTTATGGATAGTGAATTTGAAAAGTAGTGTGTTTTGAATGAATCATTACCTACATCATTTCCAAAGTACATAGGCACTTATTTAGTGTCATTG
>CM035413.1:87522618-87550118 GCA_020310875.1 Ceratopteris richardii | reverse complement strand
CTTCAAAAAATGTATGTTAAACTGTTAGAAGAAATTCCTACAAAAATAGTGATTTTCATCACTAAAAACCAATGTAAATATCATTTCATATTTTTGTAGCTCAATTTTGTGCAAGCCAATGAGTCCTTGAGCTTGAGGAGCTTTAGAAGAACCTACCTATCAGTTTTCACATTTTTTAGACTCTGTTTGAACCTCCAAATAGGCCAGAGAACCTAATTTTTAACTAGGCCGGACACTAGGTTTGGAGAGGGCCAAAAGCTAGACGAAAACTATAAATAGAGCTAGAGAGCTCATTTTTGAGATTAGCTTGTAATAGAGTTGAACTTGTATGAGCATTTTGAAAGTAATCTAAAAGAACTCCATTGTCTTCCTCTTTGTCTTGGCGTGTGTGCGCGTGTGTGTGTATGTGTGTGCATGTTTGTGTGCTTCTCACTCACGCACTTGTGCCTTCACTTGCTCGAGGTCATCATACCATCCTCACGTCTTCCCCGATTGACATTAAAGGAGGTGCTACTCATCACTGAGCTACACCAAATTTTGGCGTCGTTGCCGGAGATCGAGCTTTGAGGACGAGCGTGTGATGGTAAGACGTAGAGTTGTGACGTTGGTGACCTCTGCCGATCGCGATCGACAGAAAAATCGCTCATTTGGTAAAACAAAGCACACCACAATGACACACATGAGGAGCACTATCCAAATCACTACATAAAATTTAAAAATTCCGTGTTTCTCTGTCAATCGCGACCGACAGCCTCCGTCAATCACGACCGACAGACCTGTCAATCGCGATCGACAGACCCCACGATCGACCGACTGCCACATAGGATTCAGTCAATCACGATTGACACTGTCGACCACAATCGACTGAAAATTGATGATTGACACAAAAATTCGCATTGCCACGTTTCCATCGCGATGGACAGAACCCCGATTGACTGAAATCACGGCGAAAATCTCGGAAAAAGTGTCGATCGCGATTGACACCATTGATCGCGATTGACAGGACTCACGACCGACTTTGTCGATCACGATTGATAGGACCCACGACCGACTCTGTCGATCGCGATTGACACTATCAATCGTGACTGACGTGTCGATCGCAACCAACAAGCCCCGACGGACACCTCTGTCAATCGCGATTGACAGACCTGTGGATTGCGATTGACAAGCTTTTTCAGCCAAAATTCTAGGGTTCTATTTCCAAGTCTTTGGGGTAATTTTTGGGAATACTTGTCAAGCCATTAGTGATTTGTGAAGTCCCTACACGTGTGTTTTGAGAAAAATCCTATGAACTGTTAGACTGTTTGAACCCTGTTTTAGCCCTAGAACCCTGAATAGTCATAACTTCCTCATACGAAATCCGATTGTTGTGATTCTTGTTTTGCTGGAAAGCTCGTGGGTAAAATTAATATCAGGATTATTAGATAGGGTATTTTGAAGTTGAGCATACCCCGGGGTAGGAAAGCTGAAGGATCCTTGGACTTCTTTTCCATAAAGGAAAAGGGGAATTTGGTTTGTGAATTGCATGCATGAAAGTGATCTGTCCGTCATTTGAATTTAATTCTTGAGCTAACCATGAGAATCTTACAGGTCCATTGAGAGCTCTTGAAGGCATCCAAAGCAAGGGCTTGTTGCAAGCTTGAGAACCAGGTTCTTGAGCACCAAGGACAAGGGATCAGTAAGCGAGGTTGGAATACTCTCAACCCCCTCTGTGAACTCCTAGCTTAGGCTAAGTACGAATAGTCCTAGAAGTAAGTCAGGGCAACGATAGGCACGAGACAAGTCAAGACTATCTAAAAAATCAAGTTCAAGTCAAGAGATAACCTGTGTGTGACCGATAACTTTAAAGGAAAGGAACTTAATGTGGAACGAGCAACTTAAAGTGCAGAAATTAACTCAAGTATTCCTGACAACGTGATATCAGACAAGAACATAAACACGATAATCAACATAAAAAAGAATCAAGTGACTGATACAAAAGAACTCAGCAGCGAGGTTATACCTTGAGTGAAATTTGGGATTGCTCAAATAGGCATCTGAACCTTAGATGAGGACGACACCTAGGGAGAGACAGACAGAGTCTTAGATCTTTAGAGGTTAGTGTCAATCATACTGCTAGGTCTTGGGCCCAGCAGTTGAGCCATTATTTGCACTACCCTAGCTCTGAAACTAGTGAGTCAGAGATGTCCCATGGTATGGAGAGACCTACAGGAAGTTCAGGAGTACCATACTTACATAGGGTAGAAGGCCCTTACCATTAGGGAAAAAAATGAACCCTGCATGGGCCTTTTGGCTTAAGGAGTGATTAGTGACGGACCAATGAGAAGAGGGTGGTGGACACAGTCTAGTCCCTTAATCACATAGACTAGGCATAGGCTTCCCTTGTTTTTGTGTGGTCAAAGAGCTAGAAACCATGTAGAATTGGTGGTTTTTCTTTCAAGATGGTTTTGAGAAACTCGAAACTCATTTAGAGCCATCCGATTCATAGAATATGTAAGGGCCACGATTGAGTTTAAAAAGTCAAGGCACGGATCAATTTGCACCCTTGGATTAGCTGGAGATTGAATGGCTGAGATCCATGCAATCATTACAAGAGGCGCCATTTGGAGAGAACCGTTGGATTTCGGCTTCAATCGAATGCTCCAATTTGAATTGTCAGAAATTTCAGCGCCTCAGTTTGTAGCCATTAGATGTAGGAAGGATCCGATGGCTTGGATTCACCCCAAACATCAAAAAGGCGCCATCGAATTGTAGCCACTAGATCTGCCTCATATCTGACGGCCGAAATGCATCCGAAAAAGAGGCTCAGCCCCATTCGCGCGCATCCATTCGATTTGGGATGATCCGACGGCCATTCTTTTTGCAGAGATGTGCACAAGTCTTGTCCCCACTCCCATGGAGTCTGACAACTTCTCTCTCTACTCTCACATGGCATTTAAATTAAGCCATCGATTAGAAGTATCCAACGGCCACAAAACCTCACGCCTGAGAGCTCAAATTCGAAAAAATTTATCCTATTATTTTATTCAACAATACCATGGTGGTTTTGTGTGCCTGCTAAAACCCATAGATTAAGCTTTTTAATCCCTGAAAATTAGGGATCCTTACAAGGCCCATGCAAGGCTCACTTTTTCCCCTAATGCAAGACACAACTCGAATACCTTAGGACCAACCGATTAGGTGCTTGCATCTATGAGGACGGCCTAAGAAGATTTGTGGTCCAGATTAAAAACACTGACCAATCCATTGGACTAGAGCACCCAGCTGTCAAGTTTGAAAATGGAGCTTACTTGGAGAAAGAAGGAACAATATACGTAGTCACCAGTCACCCAGATAGGACAGACGAATTTGGAAAGGTGATCTCAGAAACAAACTTAGGCAACCTGGAGCAAGGAAACATGGGTGTAGAACCTAGAACCCCCCGAGGCAAATTTGTTCTCACTAAGATTATGACACCACAATGGATTCCCCAAGACAATAAGAGCATAGATCTGCTCCTGAACTGAGAGACTAATGAAGCCTTTTGGAGGTATAAATCTGATTAGCCAAATGAGGTAGGAACCATCATGATATATGAGTTCAAAGATCCTGATAGCCCAGGCAGAGTGACCTACTTAGATCACACTTCAGAGAGGATCTTTGTGGTTACAGAACATGATAGGCATGCTTACACTTGGAAAGGTGAATTTATTTTTCCCCGACCAAGGTTGAATGTGTCCTTTGGTCACCCAGGAGTCGGAACATCCCAAGCTCATGGAGCTCAACGAGAGAGACATAGAGATAGACCTAAGGTAAGCTTTGCCAACCCAATGGGAAGTGAAAGAACGAGAACGGACACAAATAGAGCGGAAATTGACGGACGTAGAGCCCCAAGGAACCAAAGGAATGCGGATGAATTCCCTCTACCAAGACCTAGAGAGCACACGAGGACCTTGAGACCAACCCAGCTAGTTAAGTCCATGAAGAACTACTTCGATGGCACAGGGAACCCATATGATCATGTGGCCGAGTTTAGGCAAGTCTTGAGAGCTGAACAAGTTGAGGATCTATTCACGCAACATAATGCCTTTGGTCTAACCCTTAGGAACACAGCCCTTACATGGTTTCAACCATTGAATGAGAGACAGTTCAAGAGCATACACCAACTCTTAGAGGCTTTTATCACTGAATTCTCTAAGAGTGGGATAAGGCATAATACTTCCTCATTGATACATAGCTTCAAGCAGACCCCTCAAGAGACGGTTAGACTTGCAGGAAGAAGGTTTAGGCAATACCTAGAGAGATGTCCTATCCCTGAGTTACCCACTCCAGCCAAGCAAGTGGCTTTATTCTTGGATGGATTGCTAAGTACCAAATTGAGGTCATATGTGTACTTGAAGGACCCTAGGACTATAGAAGAGTGTGCACGCATGTGCATCGACATTGAGGATAACCTAGGGGAGGAGTTAGAGCTTTCCAAAATCTACAAAGATTCAGATAGTGCCCCTAGCCTCTCTTCCTTGCAATCCACATCAATTGAGGAACTCACGAGAAAATAGCTCAAAAACTAGGTGTCACTAGCAAACAAATCCCAAGGTTTGCCCCAGTAAAGAGGTGCTATACTTGCAGTGGTGACCATATGGCTAACGTATGTCCCATCATGGCTCAACCCCAAGTGAACCCTAGTAGCCAATATTGCACCATAGAATGGAGATACACAAATCACGCAACACAAGACTGCCCATACAATAAGCAAGGAGTTAGGCAAACCTACCCTCAACCCTATCCACAACAAGGAAGATATCAGAACTAGTATCCACCACAACAGTATGCTAGGCCTCAACAAACCTGCCAACCACAATATCAGGCCCAACAGAGACCTCAACCAGTGCTAGCACAGCAACCCCCTGCTCCAACCAATGTGATCCCAGTGAAGTATGCAGCTGCTGAGGAAAATTTGAATAGAGCCATAGTCCCAGTGACACCATTGCTCTCAAGAAGTGACCCGAGTGATCATAGTTTTGATTCCACTCACATAGATAGTCCACAGGCTTATTACATACAGTCCCCTGAACATGGTGAGTCCTACTATAGTGAAGAACCGAGTGAACCTAGTTGGGAGTCAGATTACACAAATGTCATGTATGCAAACCCCAACTCTAGACCTCAACCTAGGCTGGTAAGACCCCCATTCCCTAGAGGGCCATGCTACAGATGTCAAGGAGATCACCTCATTCGTGATTGCCCCATGCCGGGACCCACACAAACTTAGTCAGTAACCATTCAAGGCTTTTGTCCACATTTTGACAAAGAGCATCTCTTACGAGATTGCCCAAAGAATCCCAATAATATGCCAAAAATCACTCCTATCAATGTTATTGGGTTAGTAGTAGACTCTACAGAAAGTGTGACTTCCACTGCACCAGTACAGGTAGTCACTAGAGCTCAAGCCTTGCAGCAAAACCAAAGTTTAGGCCAGGAAAAAAATGCTGAGGCTAGTGAAACTGAGAGCTTAACCAAGAAGAGGACTAGAGCCTAGAGAGATAGTAGAGAAAGAATGAAGAGGCAATGGGCTAAGAAGATGAGTGAACTTGAGGAAATCCTAAGAGAAACAAAAGCCAGGATAGCTGAACTCACATCCCAAACTCCCTCTCACACTACGCCACCACCACCATTCCCATGTCCATCGGATCCAACCCCTTCCAACCCGCCTCATACGACCCCACCACCCCCTAGAGTAGGCTCAGTACTAGCAGATCCCACTCCTGAGGACCTAAATATGATGTTTAAGGCATATCAGGCCAGAATCCAAGAAGGGCCAAACGTAACGGATCATGAAAAGTGTTACCCTAGAGCGGAACTAGAGCTTCAATGAACTAAAATTTGTGCCAAGATGGTGGAATTGGCTCAAACCATGTTTGAAGCCAGTCGCCTCTTTAACATCTCTAGTTCAGCTAAGACGCAGTTGCACTTTGATGGACTACTAGAAAGATTGGAGAGGCTAATTGCACAATCAGAAAAGGAACCCACCTCTTCAAATATGGGCAAGGCAAGTGAAAGAGAAAGCCTATCTGCCTAGGGAGCCTATGTGCCTAACTCTACGGAGCCAGACACATCTTCTTCTATGAATTGGTTCACACCAGAATTCCTATGAGAGATTCAAGAAGACAAATGGGCTAAAGAAAGTGAAGTCCCTCCTCCCATCGAACTTGTGGATGATACACATGATCGATTCCCACAAGATATTCCCTACATTTATGGAGAGCAAGAGAGCACTCAATCTCAGGAGAGATTAGACTTCGAATCTAATTCCATACAAGAACTACCCCATTTCACAGGCCCATGGGAGGCAAAGTCCACATGTATGAGAGCACCTACAGTCATGGTAAGAAACGAAGACTCAGTCATACCTAGGAACACAGAGGTAGTGAAAAACACTAATGTGCAGTGTAACCTCACTTTAGAAGAGCTACTCAAAGTAAGGCCAGAGCTATGGAAGCATGTAGCCAAACAAGTACCAGAGATAGCAAAACCTCGTTCCTAGGTAGGATCCCATAGAACAGTGCCAGAGATACCTTTGGACAAGATAGGAGACATGAGTGAAGGTGAATAAGGAAACACCTATCTTCCCATCACCCATCAAGGATACACAACCAAGGCAATTCTGGACTCTAGTGCAGGAGTTGCAATTGCTACCACTTCCCTATGGAAGCGTTGGGGCAAGCCAGCACTCAGGCCAACGAGAATGAAATTGCAGATGGCTGACGGTCACATAGAGAGACCCTTAGGTTTGCTAGAAGGAATAACTCTCACTACATGTGGTGTAGAGTTTGAGCACACATTTGCTATATATGATTTTACCAAGAACCATGCCTATGAGATGATTTTGGGAAGACCATTTATGCGACATTTTCAAGTGGTACAAGATTGGGGAACCAATTCCTTGTATTTGCAACACTTAGGTGTTACGACTAAAGTCAATCTCAAGGATTACTCTCATAGAGATGTCCCTCCTATCCAATGGAATCCCATCCATAGAGCTAAAGATGATACCGAGTCACTCCATTCCATAGGATTAGGATCCTCATGGATGCATGAAGACACACACCTATGGATGTGTAAAGTAGCAGTAGAAGAAGAGAAGCGAGAAAAAGCCAGAGAGGTAGGTGCAAAGGAAACCCATAGATCAATTCAAGGCCCAGCCTATGCACCTGTAGTATTTTCTGATGAAGAATTTGAACCTCACGGCTGGGCAGAAATTCTAGCAACCATGGATGTAGCCATCAATGAAGAACAATGGACACCCCACTGTGATGAGGATGGCTAAGACATTTCAGTATTCTTCATAGAGCCAATCATGGGAGATGCAGTTTTACAAGATTGCGAACCTAGCCCTGATGCATTTGAGGATGCGAGCGACTCCGATCTAGAGTCAGTCATTATGGACCCACCTTTTGCGTCAGATGAAGAATACTTCTATGAAGTAGAATTTCAACCCAGAGACATGGAGAGCTTACAATTGATGTAAGGTTAGCCACACAAGTGACCCCTAAGGAGGAAGGAAAGAAAAGAAAGAAGAGAGAAGTCACACCAGAAGAGGAAGAATCTTTGTTTGAGGTCCCGAAAAATTTTAAAAAGTATGAGATAGACAACAGGAGAGTCATGATGAGAATGCCTAAACGCGAGGCACAATCAGGAGGGGCCTATGATAACAAAGAAACCACCAAGAAAATAGTGGTAGCCCTAGAAGAAGGAGAGGAGAGATGCACTTACATAGGACATGACCTGACGGAAGAAGAAGAGTGCGAATTGATAGCCTTGCTAAGGGAATACAAAGATGTATTCGCTTGGAGTTACAAGGACTTGAAGGGTCATGACCTCAGACGCTAAACCCTCTAAACAAAAGCCATATACATATAATGATAATTATGCGGCTAAGATCAAAGAGGAGATAGATAGATTGGTAGAAGCCGGATTTATCTATGAAATTGAGCACACTGAGTGGTATCTCCCATTGTAGTGGTGCCCAAGAAGAAGTGGTATCTCCCATTGTAGTGGTGTCCAAGAAGAATGGAAAGCTACGTGTGTGCATTAACTTGAAAAAGGTTAATGCAGCCACTATTTGAGATAACTATCCGCTTCCTATCACTGAGCATCTACTAGAGAGAGTAGCAGGCAAGGATGTGTACAGCTTCCTTGATGGTTTTTCTGGCTACAATCAGGTAGCCATTGCTCGCGAGGATCAGCATAAGATAGCTTTTCCCACACAATGGGGCATATTTGCCTTCCGAGTAATGCCATTTGGTCTTATCAATGCTCCTGCAACCTTCTAGAGATTGATGTGCCATGTATTTAAAGAGTTCCTGAGGAAGAACTTAGAGGTCTATGTGGATGATCTTTGTGCTCATTCCAACATTAGACAAACCCATATCCCTCAACTCAGACAAATCTTTGACAAATGTCGAGAGTATCAAGTCTGCCTGAACCTAGAAAAGTGTGTTTTCATGGTCAGGCAAGGCAAGATTCTAGGACACATAGTGTCAAAGAATGGCATATCCACCGATGAAGAGAAAGTAAGAGCCATTGCACAACTACCTAGGCCAAAGAATGTCAAGGAAGTACAAGCTTTCATGGGGCATTGTGGTTATTACCGACGGTTTATACACATGTATGCCATCATAGCAAAGCCTCTGTATGGACTTTTGATTAACTTTGAGTGGACTGATGAATGTGAAAACTCCTTCAATGAGCTCAAGCGACGACTATGTTCAGCACCTATCTTGACCACTCCAGATTGGAATAAGCCCTTTCATGTTCACGTGGATGCATCCAATTATGCTATTGGGTGTGTACTCGTGCAACCTATTGGTGAAGGTAATATGGATCTTCCAATTGCCTATGCTGGTAGACAATTAAATGCAGCTCAGCGAAATTATACAACCACTCAAAGAGAAGGATTAGGCATGGTATATGCGGTTAAGAAGTTTAGACACTATTTGCTTGCAAATAAGTTTAAATTTTTTACTGATCATCAAGCAATGTTGTACTTGGTAAACAAGCCATGCAATACAGGTAGATTAGTAAGATGGTTTCTCTTACTAATGGAATACCACTTTGAAGTTGTGGTGAGGAAAGGGAAGACTCACTTGAGAGCAGACCATCTCTCTAGGCTCACATCTGGAGAAGCCCCACAAGGAGTGTCAGATGACCTTCCTGATGCTTACTTGTTTAATTTGGAAGTTGTACCTCAGTGGGATAAGCCATTAGTGCCAGTGTTGACATACGGGCCTAATCACCCAGTCATAAGCACTAAAGATAGGGAGGTAGTAAAGGCCCAAAAGTACCACATCATGGAAGGAAGTATGTACAAGCATACAAATCAAGGGATCTTGGCTTGTTGTGTGGAAGAGGACGAGTATGCTAAATGGTTGCAATTAGCACATGTAGGTGCATTAGAGCAACACTATTCAAAGCAACGAACCCTACAGACACTAAGGAGACTCGGAGTGCATTGGCCGACTATGGAAGCTGATGTCCAAAAGTTGTGCAAGGAATGCCCTATCTGCTACACTAAACAACCTGTGGAACATGCCACTCTTTATGAAGTTTCCATGGTGCCAGATTGGAGTGAACCATTAGTAGCCTTTTTGGCTACCACGAAGAACGATGCTCAAACGATAGCTAAGTTCTTATTTGAGAATGTATTCACAAGATACGGGCTACCTATAGAACTAGTAAGTGATAGAGGCACCCACTTCTTGAATGAAGTCATTGAAAATCTTCTCCAAGAATTCTTGGTAGTACACAAGAAGTCTGCTCCCTATTACCCACAAGCTAATGGGCAAGCCGAAAGCACAAACAAGATTCTATGCAATGTGCTTACCAAATTGGTGAATAATAAACGCTCTGATTGGGACAAATAGCTACACCATACTGTTTGGGCATACCGAGTTGCCTTTAAAACGGTACTCCAAGCCACTCCCTTTTAGATGGTATTCGGTCAAAATGCAGTGCTACCATTGGACTTCTTGATACCTACATTGAAAGTAGCACAGGAGCATGAATGGACGGGTCATGAACTCTCTTCGAGGATTCTTCATTTGGAATGACTAGGTGAAACAAGAGTAAGAGCTGCCGTAGGAATATATGCAGCTAAGAAAAGACAGAAGGCTTACTTTGATGCCCACGTCAAGGACAAAGGCATGAAGACAGGAGAATTAGTTTTAGTCTACACATTGAAGCAACATGCAAGAAAATTAGAGACACGTGGCTATGGACCTATGATCATAAATGGGATCTCGACTAGTGGAGCAGTCCAGTTAGCCACACTTGAAGGCGATATTCTCCCTAGCTACATAAGCGGATGCAAACTCAAGTTATATCAGGAACCTCTCACTAAGGAAATGCTCAATTGACTCAACATTTCCAAAAAACATAAAGAAGAGGAAAAGCAAATTCGAGAAGAGGTGCAAGCAGAAGCTTTAGAACGCATCCGAAGGATGAAGTTGAGGAGGCAGGGTAGAGATCAGCCTAGGACAGATGACTATGCAGCTCAAGGATATCATGTGGCTATGTGCAAAGTTTCAAGTAATAATTCTCATAGAATAATTGATCGACGTCCTTTTGTAACTTTGGAGATAGGAAAGGAAAGAGTGCAAGGACTGTATGGGCCTTGATTGACTCAGGTGCAGCCACTAGTGGTGTGAAACTTTCTTACTGTCGAGAATTGAACTTAAATGTCAATCTTGTGGAAGCATATCTCATAGGGTTGGGAGATGTGGAAACCCCTTGCATGGGTGAGGTGGAACTCCCCCTCTATATTCATGATGTTTTACTGACAGTTAAAGTACTAATATGTCAAGATGAGGACCTCACTGAGCCTCTTGTCTTGGGTCAAGATTGGATCTATGATCATGCAGTCAACCTAAACCTAAGAAGTGGACTTCTTCATGTATGGGTAAATTAGAGTCGAATTACAATTGAGTTAAATAATGGAGCACTCAAGGAACTAGGAAAGGCACAAACTCCTGGTCCTTCTAGGGGTACACATGAAGCTGACAATGCTATTCTTGTCCAAAACTATGTGATGCAGAAGGATGATCATCTCAACAAAGAAGTTAAGGGTACAACGGACCTCCCTTCTTTTCCAAAAGCCATAGGGATGCAGCAACCAAAGGCGGGTCAAATGCAGAAGAAGCAGCCGCCTTATGCTCGAGGCACAAAGAAAATACAACGCACGGTGTCTCAACCACCAAAACACGTGTGGGTACGCAAAGGCGAGCATCTTATTGCGGTCAAGCCACCACAACTGGCTCAACTTCCTATTAGTGATCGACAACACAACTCTAATAAGAAGTCGTCCAAAAAGTCTTCTGTGAAAGTGAGGTCTATTTGGGTACCCAAGAAGTCGATGAAGGCTAGCCCACAATCAAGAAAAATTTGGGTGCCTAAGGCTTGCTTGCGGGCTCAAATAGCTACACCGAGGACACACCCTGTACAACATGTTTCACTCACTCGAACATCTGATACCCATTCTTATACATCACGCACGAACACATATTCTCCCATGAGCACAAGTACAATCACTTGTAAATGGGTCCCTAAAAAGCCTCATTTTCAAGCAGACACTCTTATAAAGCCCTCCAGAGTCTCCACAAAATGAAGACCAATAGCCCTTCAGTTTGTTTGGCAGCCCAAAGCGTGTAACAAACCCCCTGACCCCATTTGTAAATTCACCACCACCTAACTGCATCATTCTCACACTGCATCTTTCCATTTAAGCTCTTAGGACAATCCATCCACTAACCACACCCACAATCATCGAGCACTCACTGACTAACTAACATATCACTAAAAAACCTCATGTTAATGTTGTAACGGGGACACGTGACCACTTGGTGTCCATTTGCAATGTTAACATTCATTTGTATATTCTCACAGAATTGGTGACCAGTCTCTTCAATATGGCTGAAGCTGCAGGAACTAGCTCCCAGGCGGGCACCAGCCCTCAGATTGTGGACATTGAAAGTCTTCCCATTGAGGAGGAATTGAAGGAATGTCCAATGAAATTGAGAGAATTACATGCCATACCGGTGCAGAATCCTCCACAAGGGCACACAATGCTAGTCAGCAAAAACTCACATTGGTTCAGTGACGTGGCAGGAGCTCTAGGAGAAGGCAACTTACCTGTGGGAGGCAGAGATAGAGTTCAACGGGCGCTGGGGCAGGTATCACTTCTTCACTAGGGAATTTGAGAGACTTCAAAATAATGAAGGGTTGAAATCGATATGGAAGAAGGAGGGACTATACGATTACTTCAAAGCCCAATTGCCAAAGCCCGACTTTCTGAGGTGCTCATATTTGATTAGCACCCTCACTTCGAGCAAAGAGAAAAAGGGATATAGCACCTTTGTCCTCCCATTGCTCACAAGGGGCAATGAGTTGAAGCGGTTTAGATTGACGAACAACTTGGTGAGGGAAGCTCTCGACATGAAAGGTATGCACATTCCCACCGAGAAAGAGACTATGGTCCCCGATAACATGAAGAATAGGAATCTGACGAAACTAAAGGACATGGTGGCAATGA
This sequence comes from Ceratopteris richardii, assembly GCA_020310875.1. Taxonomy (NCBI): domain Eukaryota; kingdom Viridiplantae; phylum Streptophyta; class Polypodiopsida; order Polypodiales; family Pteridaceae; genus Ceratopteris; species Ceratopteris richardii. Next base: position 87,537,553 of record CM035413.1, on the reverse strand, counting down.
CACCTACTATTGCCGTTCATCTTCGGATGTGCATGCAGCATTTTGCATTCCCCGCGCAAGAGAGGTTCACAATGCCACCCAAGAAAATATGGTTCACTCTATATTTAGCAGATGCCTTCGATTTGACAATCAACATGCCTCAGTGGATTATTGACCAGATTCACTTGGCTCATCAACGGTGGTATAAGAAGCAAAAGTCAGTACTGTATGGATGTTGTGCTCTCACCAGGATTGTTTATAGATGCCTGGCATATGATGTGCTAGTTCAAAGGGAACTTGTTTGGACCAGGGTGCAGGAATTCCAACGTAGACTATCCACCGTAGGGCCTCCATCCAAGAAAATGAGAGGCGCAGTTCAGATGCCCTGTGCACAGGCCCGCGGTGTGACACTGACACCCGAGACAACACCACGGCTTCCAAGGCATGTGCAACCCTTCACTATCAGATTACCAAGACATAGCACAGACGGACCTAATCTGGTGTTTCCACCTATACCAACCGACTTAGAGTTTCCTCATGGCTTTACATTGGAAGATCTAGTTGATGAAGAGGTAGCCAAAATAATCAATGCTACGAATTTAGAAGTGGAGGCAAAGCAGGCAAGCGGGCAGCACACAGTCACAGACCAACCCCATCCAGTCCAACTAGTAGTAGTCGAAGTGGAGGATGATGAGGAAGACGAGCAAGAGGAGGAACGAGAAGGATTGTTCGACGAAGAAGAGCAGGAATATGAGCAAGAATTTCTACAAGAACTTGAGGGTGCCCCGACTTATACGAAGCAATTGAAAAAGTTGTATGATATTATCAACCGAGTTCAAGAACAACACAAACTGTCCTTGGCAGCAAGAAAAGCCCTCATGAACCAAATCCTTGAGGAGGAAGGTGTGGACGAGCAATATAGAGCAACCCTTGACATGATATCGGATGCGTTGGGGGTACCTGAGACGGTGCATACCGCTCTTGCATATTCATGACGATCGAAAGGACGATATGGCAGACGCCCCCCTCGATCAGGAAAACAAATGAATGTATTAGTATCAAAACCATAGGGCACCACATCCACAACCACGGGCACAGCTCATACCATTCATGACACTGAGGAAGCGCATACATCTAGTGCACCCCCGTCACCCCCCTTACCCCCTCTCCCTCCAACTCCACCACTTTCACCTCCCACTACCAGTGAAACCACTAATGTCACCGCCTCAGGGTCCACTGCCCATACCGAAGCACACACCATTAGCCAACCCACACAACCTACACAACCGGTCACCACCTCTCTTGTGTACACTACTACTGGCTCTGTAATTCTAATTGTAGCCACAGAAAACCCCGTTCCCCCGATCACACTTTCTGGCGGTTCATATTCACAACTCTACACACCACTTTACACCTTCACAACCATCACCGCACCCACAATTCCCATGTTCACAATCACTCCCACGAGTGCATCCAATTTTGACCTCATACCTCCGCACCTCTCCCTCCCCCCATACGTCCACAATCTCCCATTCCCCCACCACCAACTTCATCCTTTTCAAGTACAGCATACACGCTCCCGTTTCCTTGTTGGAAGTCAATGTCCTCATTGGTCCAACAAATAACTTCAACAACTAGTTCTCCTATAGAATTCCAGGCAGAAAAAACACGCATATATTCAATCTTCGTTGAAGTCTTCCAAAAGCAAATCAACGTGGCAGCATGGTTAAAGCAAAAGCCACTAAATGTCAAGTCTTGGGTTCAATCCCCACGCCAAGCGGCAGCGAAACACTTTTTATTTTGATTTTATTGCTTAATTAAAAACTTACGGACAGTGTCGTTATCGCGAGAGATTTTTTTGTCCGCTTCCAACTATGATCGTAGCTTTTCATCAACGAAAGATTTCGCGAACGTGCTTTCTTTTAGCTTTTCAAAGAGGAGAACAACTATATAACAAGGCCCTTGGCTCCTTGTATAATCACTCACTCAAAGATCTAGAGCTTGGAGATCTTCTTGAAGACAGAGTGTTCTCACACTCTTGAAGGAGGTGAAGTTTTGGTGAAGGAGAGGCTACTCTCATTGCAGCAAGAAGTCTTCTACGAGGTGGTGGTAACTATCTTTTGTGAGTTAAACCTTGTGGTTGATTTACAATTTCGTTACACTATTTTGTTAGCTTCGTTGCTTCATTCTCTTCACACACACTTAGATTATTTCGACATAATATAAATTTTGTATCATCATCTTTTTATTCTTCCATTAGTAAGTGCACCACTTTATCTGGTTGAGTAGTACTCCCATGTTGTAATTTGGACATCTATTATTTTTAGTGAAGTAAGCATCCAGCTAACGTTCCCTATCCTTGTCTCAAGATCTCTTTCTTTCTCTATCTCACTTATCATCTTGTCAATTAAGTTGTGTATGCTCAAAAGGTTTTAGTATTGGAACGATCCTCGGGCCCCAAATTCCAACACTTGGTATCAGAGCTACATAATTGACATACACACTTAAGATAAGATGAATGAGATTAGAATTGAGATTGAAGACAAGTTGGATGGATCTTCTAATTATCCCATGTGGAGTTTCATGATGATGAACTTATTAGTGACAAAGGATTTATGGAGTATCGTCAATGGGTCCTTAACAAGACGAAGATGAGAAGGCGAAGAAGGGTCTACAACAGCTTCAACAGGTACTAGAATTACAGAACCAACAGAAGAAGAGGTAACCACTTCGACATCCAAAGTCACTGCTAGGTCTTTACCTAGAGTTCCTCCTACTGAAGATCAGGCAAGATGGGATGCTAGAGATGCTTTAGCACTTTCATTCATAGCAATGAGCGTCAAAAAGCATATTCTACCACAGATCAGATCTTGTAGAAGTTCTAGTCAAGCTTGGTTAAAGCTTGAGAATCTCTTTCAGAACAGAAATCCTGCTAGGAAAGCTCACTTGAGGAGACAACTAGCAAATACAAGGATGAAAGCTGGTGAGTCAATTCAAACCCACCTTACGAGACTGGTTGACTTGAGAGATCAACTTCTAAATGTAGGAGTTGAGATATCAGATGAAGAAATGGTAAATACGCTGATTAATTCACTTCCTATTTCATATCGATCTTTCATAACCACTCTTACCCTTACCACAAGAGATAGAGAGGTTACATTTGAAGAGTTAGAGTTCTTGTTGCTTCAAGATGAAGATCAGTTGAAGGGAATGGAAGAGAATGAAGAAGCACTTTCATCTTCATCAAAGGGTAAGAAGAAGAAGGATAAGAAGAAGGAAAAACAATCCAAGAAGGAAAGTAGATCCCTCTCACCTTCTACTTCAGATTCTGTATCTACGACATCTAAAGAGAATTCTTCTAAGAAGAAGGTAAAAATATGTTCTTTTTGCAAGAAACGTGGACATATTCAGTCAGAATGTTATAGAAGGATTGCAACAGAAAAGAAAAAGGCATCAGGTAATGTTGCAAAAGATGATAAAAAAGGGAAATCTCAAGGTGATTCTTATGCCTGTATCACCATTGAGGAAGTAGCTTTTGATCAAGCAGCTTTACAAGTTCTTTCAGCAAGTCCTTGGATATTCGACTCAGGTGCTACTAAGCATATGACAGGTTGCAGAGATGTATTTTCTTCTCTTTCCTATTCTTCAGGTAGAATAGTTACTATTGCAGATGGCAATGATTTGCATGTTGTGGGAATAGGTACAGTAACCCTAAAGTCAAGAGAAGGTGGTGTTTTTCAAATTACAGATGTCCTTTATGTACCTGAAATGAAGAAGAATCTGCTATCTATATCTGCATTTTTAAGTGACAGTTTTAAAGTTGTATTTGAGAAAGATCTTTGTAAGATCTTATCACATAAAGAAGACAAGTGTCTTTTACAAGGTAAGCAACAAGGAGGGATCTTTGTTTTGTCAAAAATCAGTCAGGCATATGCAGTCAAATCTTCGTCACCGGTGGAAGATATGAAGCTATGGCATGAAAGATTTGGACATATCAGTTTTGGAGCTCTCAAGAATATCAAAGATAGAGGTATGGTTGAGAGTTTACCCTCATTCAAGCTACCTCATGATTCAGATATATGTGAAGGTTGTCTTGAAGTTAAGATGCATAAACTACCTTTCAAGAAACATGGTCATATTACAGCTACCAGAAAATTGCAGATTATTCATTTAGATGTGAATGGACCTATGAAAGCAAACTCTATTCAGGGTTTCAGGTATTTTGTCCAATTTGTGGATGATTTTACAAGATACTCATGGATCTCTTAAGTCAAAGTCAGAAGTCTTTCCTATGTTCAAGAAGTTTGTAGTTATGGTTGAAAATGAAAGTCAGGACACTGTCCAGGTTCTCAGAAGTGATAGAGGTGGAGAATACTTGTCAAATGAGTTTCAAACATTTCTCGATGAGAAAGGTATTACTCGACACCTTACTATTGCTTATACTCCTCAGCAAAATGGTGTTGCAGAAATAAAGAATAGAGTACTTGTTGAAATGATGCGGAGCATGATGGCGTCCAAGAAGCTTTCACCGAAATTCTGGTTTGATGCAGTACATACAGCTAATCACATTTTAAAGAGGTCATCTACAAAAGCTTTAAAGGTAATCACACCATATGAAGCTTATTATGGTAGAAAACCTAATGTGAGTTACTTCAGAGTGTTTGGATCACTTTCTTATGTACATGTTGAGAAAAAGGACCGAGGCAAACTAGATGTAAAGGCAAAGAAAGCTGTTTTTATTGGATATCCTGTTGAAAGTAAAGGATACAGGTTTTATGTTCCAGAGACAGGTGAAGTTATTCTTTCATGTAATGCTTATATTCCTGAAGATAAGGTTTATGATAAAGAAGCAAAAATTCCGGAGTTCATTAGTGAAAATGACTATGGAATTTTTAGAAAGATTCTAGATGTACATGTTCAGCCATATCAGGAGGGAGTTAAAACTCAAATTCCTAGTATTCAAGAAAAAGTTGAAGAAAGAGGAATTTCACAACCTTCTACAGAGCCACTACAAGAGACTTTGGTTCCAGAAATGGAAGAAGTTAAAGTTCCAGAAAGTCCTAGTACCTCGACAGGACAAGTTCCAAAACCTATGGAAGCTGAAAGTTCAGAAAGAGTTTCACCAGTATTCAAGGATACACCTACGTGGTTATATCAAACTTGGAAAGATAGTGGTATAAAAACTTTTACTGGAAGAACAAGGAGTCAGACTAGACAACAACAACAAGATCATGTAAGAATAAGAAGTCAAACTAGACAGCAAAAAGATCATGTAATTTTTGTTGAAGACTTTGAGATTCATGATATTTTGGCAGTTACGACTGTTAAAGATTAACCTGCGTGTGTTAAAGATGCACTTAACATTCCTATTTGGACAAAAGCTATGCAAGAAGAGATTGATTCTGTTCATAAGAATCAAACTTGGTAGCTATGTGAGTTACCAGAAGGAAAGAAGCTTATAGGTGTAAAATGGATCTTCAATATCAAAAGGAAAGCAGATGGTACTATTGATAGATACAAGGCCAGGTTGGTTGTCAAAGGATATGCACAACAAAAAGGTATTGATTATGATGAGACATTTGCTCCTACATCTAGGATGACTGTTATTAGGTCAGTACTTGCTCTAGTAGCACATTTTGGTTGGCATATATATCAACTTGACATTAAGACTGCTTTTCTAAATGGTGATTTACATATGTTGCTTGATATATCTTTGTAATACACGTCCTGATATACAGTTTGCAGTTTCTCAAGTATCAAGGTTCATGCAGAATCCCACAATGTTACATTGGAAAGCAGTAAAGCGGATCTTTCGTTATTTGAAGGGAACTTCATTTTTGCTATGGTATTTTCGAAATCTACACATTTGTTACTAAAAGGATTTTCAGATTCTGATTGGGCAGGTGATAGAGACACAAGAAGAAGTACTAGTGGATTTTGTTTTTGTCTTGGAGATTGTCTTATCTCATGGTTTTCAAAAAGACAACCCACTATTGCCACTTCATCATGTGAAGCTGAATATCGTGCAGCATTTACAGCTACTCTAGAGTCAGTTTGGTTGCAAAAGATTTTCAGTTATCTTGATGTCAGAGTACATCAACCCATTCAGATATTTTCAGATAGCCTGAGTGCTATAGCTATAGCTAAGAATCCAGTGCATCATGCAAGGACAAAGCATATAGAGGTACACTACCACTATATTCGAGAGCAGATAGCTAAGAAGCACATTGAGCTAGTTTATGTTCCTTCTAGTGAGAATGTTGCAGATATATTTACCAAAGCATTGACTAGAGATAGTCATGAGAAGATTTGCAGGTTACTGAAGCTTGTACCATTGTGACATTGAAGGAGGGAATGTTGGAAGTCAATGTCCTCATTGGTCCAACAAATAACTTCAACAAGTAGTTCTCCTATAGAATTCCAGGCAGACGAAACACGCATATATTCAATCTTCATTGAAGTCTTCCAAAAGCAAATAAACATGGTAGCGTGGTTAAAGCAAAAGCCACTAAACATCAGGTCTTGGGTTCAATCCCCACGCCAAGCGGTAGCGAAAGACTTTTTATTTTGATTTTATTGCTTAATTAAAAACTTACGGACAGTGCCGTTATCGCGAGAGATTTTTTGTCCGCTTCCAACTATGATCGTAGCTTTTCATCAAGGAAAGATTTTGCAAACGTCCTTTCTTTTAGCTTTTCAACGAGGAGAACAATTATATAACAAGGCCCTTGGCTCCTTGTATAATCACTCACTCAAAGATCTAGAGCTTGGAGATCTTCTTGAAGACAGAGTGTTCTCACACTCTTGAAGGAGGTGAAGTTTTGGTGAAGGAGAGGCTACTCTCATTGCAGCAAGAAGTCTTCTACGAGGTGGTGGTAACTATCTTTTGTGAGTTAAACCTTGTGGTTGATTTACAATTTCATTACACTATTTTGTTAGCTTCGTTGCTTCATTCTCTTCACACACACTTAGATTATTTTGACATAATCTAAATTTTGTATCATCATCTTCTTATTCTTCCATTAGTGAGTGAACCACTTTATATGGTTGAGTAGTACTCTCATGTTGTAATTTGGACATCTATTATTTTTAGTGAAGTAAGCATCCAGCTTACGTTCCCTATCCTTGTCTCAAGATCTCTTTCTTTCTCTATCTCACTTATCATCTTGTCAATTAAGTTGTGTATGCTCAAAAGGTTTTAGTATTGGAACGATCCTGGCGCCCCAAATTCCAACATTCCTTTTCCCTTCCCTTCTGCATTCAACACCTTTCCCGCATCCACTCCCATTAATAATGTATTTAATAATATGTACCAATGCATGTTTCAACTACAACAGTGTAATCAGCACCTAGACGCACTGTTAAAAGTCAAGCTTCAAGCTAAAAATTCGTGGGGAATCTTTTATGGACATGTGGAGCAATCAAAGGAAGCCAAAAGCCACGAGATTCCATCAAGAAAAGTCACTCAACCACTCCCCAAGTCATCTCAACTAATTCCTCCAAGTTAGGAGGCTGATTTGGAAAGGTAGTTCCTAGATTTTAGGGGCACACCTCTCACTATAAAAGGAGCATGTATCCCGACTTCTTTTGGGCCATCTTCTTGGAGTTTTAGCTCATGTAAAGTGAGCACTAAGTGCTGGAGTTGTGATAAGCAAGCCCCTTGCTTAAGCAACCCCCTTGCTTGCTTGTTTGTTTTCTTTTAGTAGGCATATCTATGTGTGTGCGCAGGCAGTGTTGCAACTCTCTACCCCTGAGTTGTTAGCATTGGTTCTCCCTCATATGGTATCCATTTGATGTAATTCTTGTCTCATTGGATAGCTATAAGAGTCTATTTTATGCTTACCAATTCTCTGGAGCATTCTCTGAGTAAGCTGGGAGCAACATTCATTTTAGTGAAGTTGTGTGATTGATATCTCTCTCATTGTGTAGGCTCTGTTGGAAATATTTTGCTCTCTGTTGTAAGGGCTGGTTCTCCTTCTCTATGTATCCATTTGCTATGATTTTGGTGTCATTGGGTAGCTATTAGAGTCCTCTAAAGTTGACATAAGTTTGAGATTCATTCTCTGTATAATCTCTGAGAAAAGTTTGCTGGAGTGAAGTGAGGTCTCTGCTTGACTAGCAGTTGTGAGCATTCAACTAGCTCATGTTGTAGACATTGTTTCTCTTTGTGTAAGCATCCATTTCAAGTGAAATTTGTTTTGTTGGAAAGCCCTTGGTGTCTACTACAGGTCTACAAAAGCTCACTGGAGTTCTCTGCATAAGCTCTGAGTAAGAGCATTTTTGGTGTGCAGAGGTCAAAGAAGGATACCTGTGGAGGTCATTCGCGCTTCATCGTTGCTTAGGGGTTGAGATACTTCCCCCATCAGTGGTATCAGAGCATTTGGGCATCTTGGAGGTATCACATACAAGCAAGAAGACCTCTTGGAGTTGGTGGTTGAAGAGTTGCATCAACAAAAGCTTCTTGGAGGTAGCTCACATCAAGGGGGAGCTATTCTACTCAAATTTGCAAGAGCACAAGGTGTCCATCTAAGGAAAGCTTTGGATTGAGGTAACCTCAGAGCCTCATTTTCATTTTACACACATTGGAGCATTAGCCAAGGGCTAGGTCAAGTATCAAAGACTAGATATGGGAGACTTCAACACTCAAATTGAAAAGCTAGACAAAGGTAACTATCAACCATGGAGATTTAGGGTCTCCAACTATCTTATGGGCAAGGGCCTTTGGGGGTTGATTAGTGGAAGTGAACCAAGACCTAGGTTGGATGAGAATCCAACCAATGACCAGAGAAGGGCCTTTAGGGAATGGAATGAAAGAGACAAGAGGGTTATCTTTATTCTTTCCCAACACATTAGCAATAGCATGATCGGCCATATCCAAGACCTGGATTCAAGCATGAAGGTATGGGAGACACTTGAAAGGCTTTATTCAACAAGCACCAAAGCAAGGAAGATCCAACTCAAGAATGAGCTCAACAACCTTAGGAAGAGCTCAGGGAGTAGCATAAATGACTACATACTTAAGGTCAAGGAGTTATCAGATGCATTGGGATCCATTGGAAGCCACGTAGACGATGACGATCTTGTGGCTTATACTCTCAATGGTTTGAGAGATGATGAGAAGTGGAAACCCTTTACCACTTCAGTTTATGTAAGGGATAATCTTCCCGATTTTGAGCAATTGGTTGCTCTCATGGTCACCGAAGAAATGAACATAGGAGGAAGTTCAACTAAAAGCAAAGATGCACAAGTTTTCTATGCAGGTAATCAAAGGGGCAAAGGAAGACAAGGACAAGGAAGGGGCAAAGGAAGGTTTGGAGGAAGGCAAGGCCACTCAAGAAATCAAGGACATGACCAAGGCACCTCATCACAAAGAGGGAGAGGAAGATCAAGAGGAAGAGGAGGACGACATCAACAAAACAGGAATCAAGATGGCGAAGGATGTTACATATGTGGCAAGTTTGGCCACTATGCTAGAGATTGCTACCAAGGAGGAAACCAAAGGAACTATAATCAAGGTTCTTCATACAAAGGCCAAGGTAATTATGCTTCTACAAGTTCAGAAAATGACAATCTCTTGATGATGCACATGAATGGGAATTCAAGCAAAGTAGATAACACTTGGTATATTGATAGTGGATGTAGCAACCATATGAGTTGCAATGCTTCTTGGTTTACTAATCTACATGTTCCCAAAGGTAAAGGACATGTAGAAACAGGTGATGATACAGCCCATGAGATCTCCCATGTTGGAGATGTAGCTTTGGATGACAAGGAGGAAGGAAGATGTCTCAAGGATGTCTTGCATGTACCTACCATCACAAAGAACTTGGTGTCCGTTGGACAAATGGTTGAAAGAGGCTATCAAGTAAGGTTCAACAAAGGTGGATGCTTTGTGGAGAACCCTAAGCAAGGTTACAAGGTCATAGCAAGAGGAAAGAAGCAAGGGAGACTCTTCACTTTGGAGGTAAATTCTCATTCTACTCAACATGTCTACTTCACATATGGAAACAAGAGGATTTCGGAGTTGGACTTGTGGCACAAGAGGATAGGTCACATCAACATACAAAGAATGAAGGAAATGCAATTCAAGAGGCTGGTTGAAGGTCTTCCCAACTTCCAAGGACAAGGTATGAAGCATTTATGTGAATCTTGTCAACTAGGGAAGCAAGCGAGACTTCCATTCAAGACGAGTGGCTACATAAGCGAACATCCATTGGAGTTGATACATACAGATGTGTGGGGGCCAACGAAAGAGCAATCCATTGGAGGTAACAAGTACTTTGTCACTTTTATAGATGATTGCACAAGGATGGTTTGGGTTTATTTCATCAAAAACAAATCAGATGTGTTTACATGTTTCAAAGCATTCAAGGCAATGGTAGAGAAGGAAACAGGTACATATATCAAGAAGATAAGGTCCGATGGAGGGGGAGAATATTTCTCAAATGAGTTTTCTGATTTTTTAATGGATCAAGGCATCAAGAGGCAAGTAACATGCAGGTACACACCCCAACAAAATGGAGTAGCAGAGAGAAAGAATAGATACATTGCCGAGATCGCTAGAGCAATGCTTAATGAGATGAATGTACCTAACATGTTTTGGAGTGATGCAGCAAATACCGCCGTGTATCTAATGAATAGGGCTCCTACCTCAGGGATCCATGGCTTGACACCATATCAAGCCTATTATGGTAAGAAACCTGATCTTTCCCACTTGAAGATATTTGGATGTACTTGTTATGTACATGTGCCAAGTGAATTGAGGCACAAGCTACAACCAAAGGCAGAAAAGTGTGTGTTTCTAGGATATTCAAATGATCATAAAGGTTACAGGTGCTTCAACCCAAATACAAAGGACTTGAGGATATCAAGGGATGTAGCATTTGATGAGCTACTCCCTTGGTATAAGAAGTATGATTGTATGCAGGACTATGAAGAAGAAAAGCATGGACATGATGAAGAACAAATCGACCTAGAGCTAAGCGGCCCAAGGTGTTCCATCAATGAAGATAGTTCAAGCATGAACTCACCATGGAGGGGGAGACCTTCATCAAGCTATGAAGCACAATCAATCAACAAAGGCAAAGCAACATTGGTGGAGTTGGATGAAGAAGGTAATGAAGTTGAAGATGATGAAGGACACATGATGGAGAAAGAAGCCACGTCAAAGAAAGAGATCAAGTTCCCAAGGCAAAGGAGGTTTATTCCTCCAAAAGGTGAAGAAAGGAAGTCTTCTAGAGTTAAGTATCCAACTCAAAGGTTTACTTATGATTCATACATGGCAACACATTATGCATATATGAACAAAGTAGTAGAAGATCATGAGCCCGATTGCTATGAAGATGCAAGCAGGTACACCGAATGGAAAGAGGCAATGCAAGAAGAGATCGACGCACTTGAGGAAAATCAAACATGGACTCTAGTGCCCAAGAAGGAGAACATGAAGGTAATAGGTAATAAGTGGGTGTATAAAGTAAAGAGGAATTCAGATGGATCTATTTCTAGGTTCAAAGCAAGATTGGTGGCTAAGGGTTTTGCACAAACCTATGGAGTGGACTTTGAAGAGACATTTAGCCCCGTGGCAAAGATGAGCACCATTAGGACACTCATTGCAATGGCTGCTAGCAAAGGATGGAAGCTCTTCCAATTGGATATCAAGAATGCCTTTCTCAATGGAGACTTGGAAGAAGAGGTATACATGGAGCAACCACTAGGTTTTGTTCATAAAGAGTTTCCACATCATGTTTGTAGGTTGAAGAAGGCACTTTATGGCCTAAAGCAAGCTCCAAGGGCTTGGAACCAAAGATTGGTGGACTATTTGATCAAATGTGGTTACAATCAATGCAAGGCGGATCCATCTCTCTTCATCAAACAAAGAGGAGAACTTGTGGTCTACATGTGTGTGTATGTAGATGATCTTATCATTACAGGTAATGATACAAAGGGCATTGAGGAGATCAAGGCAAAGCTTGGAAAGGAGTTTAGGATCTCTGATCTTGGAGATCTTAGGTATTTTCTTGGCATTGAAGTTGTATACAAAGAAGAAGGTATTATGCTCATACAAAGGAAGTATATTCTAGACCTACTTGAGAGGTTTGGGATGCTACATTGCAAGCCTATTTCAAATCCCATGGAAGTTAATGTAAAGCTAAGCTCCATTGATGGAGAGCCATTAGAGGATGTAACTTTGTATCGATCTATTGTAGGCTCTTTCAATTATGCCACAATAACCAGGCCTGACATAGCATATGGAGTTGGAGTGTTATCACAATTTATGCATAGTCCAAGGACTACACACTTGCAAGCTGCAAGAAGAATGTTGCGATATCTCAAAGCCACTATAAATGAAGGATTGTTCTACTCATTTGATGATGATATGCAGGTCAAAGCTTATTCCGATGCCGATTGGGCCGGTTCGAAGGAAGATAGAAGGAGTACAAGTGGTTACCTAGTCATGCTAGGTAGCAAGATCATCTCATGGATTTCAAAGAAGCAACCCACGGTGGCATTATCTTCCACCGAGGCTGAGTATAGAGCTTTGGCTCAAGTCACATGTGAGCTAATGTGGATTAAGAAGTTATTTATGGAGCTTAATTTGCAGGTTGACACATATCCAATTTTTTGTGACAACATGAGTAGCATTCATCTAGCATCGAACCCTGTCTATCATGCTAGAACCAAGCATATTGAAGTGCACTATCACTTCATAAGGGAAAAGGTGATATCCAAGGAAGTTTCAGTACATCATATTGGTACTAAGGACCAAGTTGCGGACATGTTTACAAAGGCTTTGGATGGGATGAAGATTTCAAAATTCAAGCAATGCATCAACATGAAGGAGCTTGGATGAGGATGAAGAATTGAAGCTTGAGGGGGAGTGTTAAAAGTCAAGCTTCAAGCTAAAAATTCGTGGGGAATCTTTTATGGACATGTGGAGCAATCAAAGGAAGCCAAAAGCCACGAGATTCCATCAAGAAAAGTCACTCAACCACTCCCCAAGTCATCTCAACTAATTCCTCCAAGTTAGGAGGCTGATTTGGAAAGGTAGTTCCTAGATTTTAGGGGCACACCTCTCACTATAAAAGGAGCATGTATCCCGACTTCTTTTGGGCCATCTTCTTGGAGTTTTAGCTCATGTAAAGTGAGCACTAAGTGCTGGAGTTGTGATAAGCAAGCCCCTTGCTTAAGCAACCCCCTTGCTTGCTTGTTTGTTTTCTTTTAGTAGGCATATCTATGTGTGTGCGCAGGCAGTGTTGCAACTCTCTACCCCTGAGTTGTTAGCATTGGTTCTCCCTCATATGGTATCCATTTGATGTAATTCTTGTCTCATTGGATAGCTATAAGAGTCTATTTTATGCTTACCAATTCTCTGGAGCATTCTCTGAGTAAGCTGGGAGCAACATTCATTTTAGTGAAGTTGTGTGATTGATATCTCTCTCATTGTGTAGGCTCTGTTGGAAATATTTTGCTCTCTGTTGTAAGGGCTGGTTCTCCTTCTCTATGTATCCATTTGCTATGATTTTGGTGTCATTGGGTAGCTATTAGAGTCCTCTAAAGTTGACATAAGTTTGAGATTCATTCTCTGTATAATCTCTGAGAAAAGTTTGCTGGAGTGAAGTGAGGTCTCTGCTTGACTAGCAGTTGTGAGCATTCAACTAGCTCATGTTGTAGACATTGTTTCTCTTTGTGTAAGCATCCATTTCAAGTGAAATTTGTTTTGTTGGAAAGCCCTTGGTGTCTACTACAGGTCTACAAAAGCTCACTGGAGTTCTCTGCATAAGCTCTGAGTAAGAGCATTTTTGGTGTGCAGAGGTCAAAGAAGGATACCTGTGGAGGTCATTCGCGCTTCATCGTTGCTTAGGGGTTGAGATACTTCCCCCATCACGCACAACATACAAGCCTCTTCAGAAACCATGAAACTCTCCAAGCAAAATTCATTGATTTAGAGAAGGAGAAGCGGCTATTACAACAGCAGTACACGACACTACAACCATAACATGATCAATTAGTTGCCAATCCACCCCAGTCAGATACTGAAGAAAAACAACAACTCGATGACATGTTACATGCTCAGATCACAGACAACCTCAAGCTTCGATGCAATCTTGCCTTATTACAAAAGCACATGTCCGCAACACTCGAAGAGAATAAGAGACTGCAAAAACAGAACGAAGAAAACCTGGAAGCAGCAATGGAGCGTTCACCACAGGAAATCGACCCAAAGAAATTCAAAGCTATCCCACCTGGAAATATGCAAATCATCCTGGAAACCCATGCCGACCTCTTGGAAGCCCACAGAGCATTAGAAAGAGAAAGAGATGATCTACTAAAGGAACTGGCAACTCAGCAGGAGTCACCAAGAAAAGTCACAACAGCAGCCGACACTTCGGAAGAAGTCGCAGAACTCAGAGCAGAACTAGAAGAACTACAAAGTAAAGTTCTTCAATACGAGCCTCAAACCTCTCCCCTGGTGGAACTAGAACCTGAAGACTTAGTGCCAATTCAAGTGGAGGAGATCTTTGAAGACCCATATGTTCCCATGCCAGCACCCGGAGGCAAGCAAACAGAAGAAGGAATGGACACAATTGAGATCGAGGCTCCTGAATGGATGCAAAGGTTAGAGAAGGTTGCTACAACCCATGACAAGAGAGTTTCAGTTCAGATAGCGTCTATGTCACGACTGGAGGAAGTCGTCATAAAATCGGATTACTTCAGGAACCTCTCCATCATAGGTGGATTGGGACATCCGATGATTTGTATGTTCCTTTCTGTGTATTAATGGCAGATTACAATGCTGAAATCAAGCAACACACATCAAAAGAACCAACCTCGGCGACACAATTTGCAGCGGATGACATCCTTGCAAGTGCCAAGCAGGGGAATATACATCAACCTACTTGGAGGATCCGTCTGCTTGAAACCTATCCTAAGATGGTACGCACATGGAATAACATGC
>CM035413.1:87415118-87510118 GCA_020310875.1 Ceratopteris richardii | reverse complement strand
TAGAAGGCAAATAGATCTAGAAATCACGATTAGAATTGAAAGTTAACTAGAGTGTTTAGTTATCTACTTCAAAGATCTAAAATTTCATAGATCAAAGAAGCACTCTTTTATGGTTAATTTGCAATTCATGAAAGGAAAAGTTCAACCTTGGAGCAAGCTTTTGTTTAGCACATAAGCTAAAATTATTAGAAATTAACAAAGTGATCAATTTCTAGCACATGATTTGGAGTTCATAGAAATTTAAGTTAAAATGGAACTCATTGCATGATGATGTAAGCATGAGCTTGGTGATCTGGAACTTGAATTTTACATTATCATCAAAGTCAGTGTGGTGATATGGGAGGTCATACTTCAAGGTGATTGAGATATTATCGAAAGTTCAAGCTCAAATGTTTGAGAAAGTGCCCCGATTATGGAGATTTGAAAATCTAATTTATGATTTTATTTGGTCCACTTGAATTTGGGTTGGCAAAGTGAGTGAACACTCATTGCATAGATACTATGAAGAGCTTATAAACTAGATAGGATACTCATTTGTAAACAGGTCAGTAGATGTTGGTGAAAAGTGGACCATAAAAGAAACCACTAAGTTATATGTTTTGATCAATCATATTGAAATTTTATTTATCCAAACAAAAGTTATATGTGAATTCAAAAAGATTCTTAATGCCTTAAATAGTTAAACTATTTTATCAGCTGTTCTAACTCCATTGACAACTACTGAGTACAAATGGATCAAGATAGTAATTTTGGTAGGATTCTAATTATTAACCTAGTTTACATGTTTGTGCTATGGATGCCCATTTCAAACATAATGAGATAGTGAATTTGGAAGGGATGTTTAATCCACCCTTATCATTGTTTTCCATACTTTACACTAGATTCTACTTATCAATCAAAAAGGTAATTTGGTATTTAGAATCAACTGACTCAAATCACACAAGATTGACCTCTTTTAAGATTCAACATGGGATAGGTTACCCTTCTTCTTCTTCTAGGGTTGTAGATTTTTCTTGATCCTTAGCACATACAAACCATCTGAAAATGTGAAAGAAAATCCATCAATAGTATTCAGAAAGATCTTTTGAGCTCCCATAACAAGATATGAGTAGTTAGCACATGATTCCTTCTAGGGGTAGGCTCAAGTGAGGTAACTAAAATATGCTATGAGTTAATTTGTTTGGTTGAACCACTATCAAAGTAACAAGCATCGAGGTCTACTACATACATACATTGCTTATGGAAAGATACATCATAGATGGAAACAATGGTAAATGCTCATTCTTCATTCTTCACAAGATTAGGAAACTTTGTTTTAGGTGTAGAGTCCTTCAAAACAAAAATTCTAGTGTGCTTCTTTTTTGCCTCCTTTGTAGTTAGCTTAGGATAACTCTTCATGAAATGATCATTTGCCTTACATTACTTTCGCAAATATTTTATTTCTTTTTTCTATTTTCATCTTTGTCTTCCCTCTTTGAATGTGTAGCGTTAGTGGGTATTTAATAGTGGATGAGATCCATTTACCTTTTCCCTTATAATTGGCTACAAAATATTGATCTAGAGCATGTATAATTGACTTGATTTGCCTAAAGGGATATTCCTAAATGGGAATAGAGATTAACTACTCAAAGTTTAAGACATTTGGATTTCATTTCAAAATCAACCAAAGAGTATAAGCAAAAAATATTATATAAATATGGAAGACTCTTAAGAACACCATGCACAAGTGAAGTAGCTGGAAAATGTTGATAAAAAATGAAATGCTCTTTCAAATCTTTGATTTTTTTCATAAAACTCTCATCGAATCTCCTTCAATCATATGCTCACTCTCCACCTATTTTTTGAGGTAAGAAACATGAGCCTCATTTATTGCTTGATATATTGCTATAAGGATATCTTATGCATCTTTTTCTATCTTGTAAGAGAAAATATGAGGGATAATTGTAAGATTGATAGAAACATATATCAATGCATATGAATATGAATCTTTGAAATCCCAACAAACTTTATTAACAATAGGTGCAATAAGAACTACAACACGACCAACAAATTGATGACCATCATCTACAACACCACCAAGATCACCTTTTAATCACTATATTTGCAAGATGTGAAAACCCCTATTTTTCTATCCAAGACTTTTTAGTGCTTGGGGGGTATGCCCCTTGGTGCCAAATTGTGTGCAACTATAAGGGCTAGTCGAACTACTCCTTTGTCAAAATCTTATTGCCACCCCTTGTAAAGCGATTTGCGAACATAATATAAAACATGTTCTTTCGCAATCACCTTGGCATCATGTGTCTAGTTTCTTGCATGGTTGGGTTTAACGTCTCAAGTGAAGAAAGTGGACAGGGGAATGAGAGCTTGGCAGAAGAGTAGTTAGACTACCCATTATAGTTGCACATGATTTGGCACGACGGGACATACACCCCAAGCATTGAAAATCCTTCGATAGAAAACTAGGGGCTGTCGCATCCATAGAAGGACATTTTTCAATATGTGAAACATCATGTATGCTCACAATGGTTAATTAGTACAATCCAACTTATCCTCAACAACCAACATACAAAATTCATCATTGCCATTAGCCATGATTGGTTACTAAATAAGGTGATCCAAAAAATTAATTGTATTGAAAAAAGGGAACAAAAACACCATGTCGAGATCTACTAGACTTGTATTAGAATCTAAGGCTCTTTTACTATGGAACCAAAACATGTATATATGTTTGGATGAAAAGTATGAAATTTCCTATGGAGTTAGTGTGAAAGTGCATTAGAAGGCCAAAACTAGGTCAAATGAAACTTTTGAGGCCACATAGTTTAGCTACTTTGAACTCCTAGTCGCCCCTGATTATGCTCATTAATATTCATATGATTATGAGACTTTGATAGGAGAGGTGTCCATGATTTGCTTGATGAAGTGGAAGCCTTCTCTGACACGAATTGTTGTAGTTCAAGGTCTGCAAAAGCACAAAACAACATAAGGAAGCGAAGAAGCTTGGACACAACACAATATTGAATGTATTACAAAGTAAATGCACAAAGGTAATTGAGCCTTTACGCTTATAGAATTGTATACAATTTAGGGGAGAAAACCTTCTGAAAAGGGAAAAAATGTGCCGCTAGCATGCTAAGTGTGTTCACACACATCACTACCAAAATATCTCAATGGATAATAGAATAAAACATCGGTGGCATATCACCATGCTTTAGAGAAGCTACAAAATATTCATTAATGTCCTTGTCGACACATTGCCAACAATCTTTCTACATGGATCAATAATAATTAGAAAGGGTTCATCAAAATAGATCTATCCTTGAAGCTATCATAAATACTTGTAAGGGATTAGAGTATGCAAAGGAGTGTTCCCCAAATAGTCTCTTTCTCAAGCTAGATTTTGATAAATCTTATGATACACTTGAATTGGACTTCAATCTATCAAGGACTTTGGATTCAATATCTCAAGGACATTGGATGTGGTCTTAGGCTCATCAAAATGGTCTATGTGCTACTAGGAAATGCTTCTACTCCTATAAAACATTAAAGACGTACGGATCGGATGAGTTTCTTGATTCATAATCAAGTGTGGTCTGGTCATGTATCATATACGTAAAGATGAGATGATTCTAAGACTCTTCATTGATGACCTCAAATGTTTTAATACAAGATGATACTCAATGTGTCTCCTAGGATTTTGTTCATTCTCTTTGTGTGACTTCTAGATTTAAAATGAACCATTCAAAGACTGCTTTAAAGATGTAATCAAGTCCATCATTACAATCTCTGTGGGATCGAGGGTATTAGGAGTTCCATTGTGATTAGGTCTTGGAATCGCATTGGATTTTGGGGTTTCTAAAGGCTAACAATGAGATTGGGTGCTTTCCAAATTTGAAAACAAGTCATTCTACTAGAAGAGACTGCAACTTAATGTGGGAGGGTCGTGCAATGGTGGTTAACGCATTTGAAACATCATGAAACATTTGAAATAGATGGAAAGAATTTGTAGAAATGCTCTTTGGACTGAAGTTCCCGATAGAAGGGATGTGTCAAAGATCAAATGGGAAATCTGATTTAACCTAAAGGATATGGGTGGCCTAGGCATTCTAGATGTGGCTCCTTCAGCCAACAGGTCATGGCCAAAAGGATGTCAAAGCATGGTGTTATGATGAAGCTTCTTGTTCTAAGATCATACTTAGACACAACAATGCCATCTCTCTTGGTAGAGTCATGGGATGGAGATAGATTGATCTTCTCACACTCTTGTTCTCATATTTTCTAGACGTTCTCTTTATGGAAAGGATGTTATACGATGAAACCATTTTTGTCATTATTCATGACTAGAAGTGGGTTGTTAGCGTTAGAAAATATGACTCTATCTAGTTTTAAACTTCGGGTGTCATAGGATGGAGAATGAGAAGCTGTAAAGAGTAAAGAGACTATGGAGAAAAAGGATTTCGTATATGGAACCACCTCTTCAACAAAGATTAAAGAAATTGGATTAGCTTTTATGACAATGATATAAATTAAAAAGTTCAATATGAAGAATGACGTCTATTACGACACAAAAGAAACGCTTGCAATGAATCAAAGACCAAACTCCTCTATTTTAGGATCCATGTCACCATAAGGTTGTAAAATAGAACAATGGAAACAAAATGGAGGAGATATATTTACTTTCATCACTCATTAAACAAGAAGTGGTGTTTGAATTGGACTTAGATCAAGAAGGACTTCAAGTTTAGTGACCTATGGCAACCTTTTATATCAAAGACGAAACTAGTCCTCATGTCATAGATTCTCAAGCACGTGATCTAGAGAAATGTCAAAGTTAATAAAGTTTGTGATGCTTTACCATGGTACGAGATTCAGTTGAGTTTCAAGAAATACTTAAGTCATCTCCTCCTTTGTTTTCGTAAAAGGAGAGTTCCTAGGAAGTGCCTCAACAAACTCCTTATGGTGACTCATCAAGTCATGGGAAGCAATCCTTACTTGGTGAAATGATTCATTGCTCTTCCACTAGATGGAACATTCTTAGGAGTGAACTAATTATGAAAACCTAGAAGGAAATATGTGTAATCGACTTTGACAAGCATCCGAAAGTGTGGAAGATTGATAAATCTCTTGTTTTTCCTCAAATAAGGATTCATGGCTATAAGAAACACGTCCCTCAGGTGTAAATGATTTAACCCTTCTTTTTAACTCTCTATTGTTTCTTTCTTATACTTAAAAAGCGTTATTTTTAAAAGAAAAAGATTATGAGAGCCTTTCTCTACGTGATTCCATTAGTTCATGATGCTATCATGACATTTGATTTTTAGCATCTTCTCTTCTAGGGTAACTTTGACTATTTTGTAAACATATACATAGAGCCTTAGAGTATACACATTTTAGATACTTCCTTGATTATGTAAGGAGATCCGTGAGACCTCTATGACGATTATTTATGAGCCTGGATTCTCCTTCATTTATTTTTTGTTTAACCTACAAAACCAAGAGTTTAAGTAAAGTTGATAATGCCTTGAACCCATAAAAAAATCACATTTGAAAATCCAATATGTAAGTTGATGCAAATTACATAAGGGACTTTACATCTGAGAGAAGTATACAGTTCAAGATCAAACACAATTTTTGCAAGAAATTCTTGTGCTCATGTTGAGGGGACATCCAGACAAATGTGAGAAAGATGACACAAGAGAAAAACTGATATGCTCACAAAAATGACAGAAAGTACATGGCTCGAAATTAAACTTAAAAATGGTGATCTCTTGCATCCGTCCAAACAACATTATGAAAAATCAACTAAAGAAGAATATTATCCTTTTGGTTGTTACTCAGTTTTTAAAATCCATTGTTTTCTTAATTCAATACCCCACCTATTATTGATTTGGGAGAGGAAGTGTGTATTAAGAAGTCCTTTTCGACATGTCTTCCATGAAACAACAAAGCCCAAGAATCTAAGTGACAATAGGTCATAGAAGTTGCTTCGAAATTGGCAATCAAGTTATGATTGTGGTACAATGTGATCTATGGAAACTTTCGAAAGCATGATGTGCTATTAATTTTTGTGGGCCTCCAACGGGTGTTCAACGGGTGTTTCAAGAAAATAATCCTCGCGAAAAATGGATGCCCTAGGAAGGGGATAAGAAACTTATTATATTTTCACTCTCTTTTAATTCTTGTCTTTTTCATTTAAAGAACTATATCGCAAAAGAAAAAAAAAATATCATACATTTCTTGAAAATCATATTATCATTAGCAAGTCTATCCTATAAGTGGTTAAACCTATGGTAGAATCAACCCTAAGGAGTTTAAAATAATTTTTCCAATTTCCCTCACAATAAGCCTCACTTTTTAGTTACACACACACACACACACACACACACACATATATATATATATATATATATATATATATATATATATATATATATATATATATATATATATATATATATATATATATATATGTGTGTGTGTGTGTGTGTGTGTGTGTATATATATGTATGTATGTATATATATATATATATATATATATATATATATATATATATATATATATATATATATATATATATATATATATATATATATATATATATATATATATATATATATATATATATATATATATATATATATATATATATAGTGTTGCAACGACCACTTAGCGGCAAGCCATCCAACTTAAAATATTTAGTGTAGAAATGAAAACCATTGTTTGGAGGGACACACTTTGAGGGGGGAAGGGCTAGTCAAATAATTAACAAGAAAGGTTCAGAAATGAATGGATTCGATAGCTCCAAAAGTTCACTAGGGTTACTATACATATAAATATGCCATCAAACTTTATGAGCTCCATATCTTGTCAAAGTGGAGCCCCACAAAAGGTTACTATAAAAAGCACCTAAATTTGTTAATTTTGAAAGTAGTGGGCATCTTTTAAGTGGACATAACATGATGGTGATTATAGATGAAGAACATAGATCTAACCCAAAGTTTTTTATTTCTCCAAAAAGTATGATGATTAGTATTCATATTCATGACCTGATTGCATCTATGAACATGGGCATCTATGAACATGGTCTAAATCTCAAGGCTATTTCTCTATGATTAATGTTATAATCATTTCTCTATGATTAATGTTAGAATCATTGCCAGAATAAGAGGTGTTGAGATGTTTTTGAATATATTGTGCAGATCTTTCGTCCTTGCAGCCGCGTTTCTCCTCGTTTGTTCCCGAGCGATATGTTTCACTAAATGTAATGTCTCTGTTGAATGAACTGCATCTGGCAGCGACGTGGCTGCAACGATTGAATTTAGGAAGTTAACTAACCAAAATCGTGATTTTAATATGATGAAAAAAGTCGAACCCATGATATTATTTTTATTTAATATGAGATGATGAAAAATGTCAAATTTTTTAGGTGTCATCCCAAAAAGAGAGAACAAAAGAATGAGTAAATAAGGGCATTCTAGCTAGGAATCACGGGAAGCCTAAGAGAATTTCAGTTTTAGAATTCAAAAGTTTAAAATCTTTTCATCCCCTTTAGCAGCGACCCGCTTGTCTTTGACCTTATTGTTTTCTACAATGAACATGCAATGGGGCCTAAATGGGGGACATTTCTTACAATCACGGGTCCTTCTACCTGGACATGTGAGACCTTTCTCAATATAACACTCTCGAGGCTCCTTGCCAAAATTGTTGCACATCTTTCCTTCTAGACCTTATCAAGTGCTTTGCTGCTAATGGTATCCCTCAATGTGGACAACACCCGACCGCTTCCCCAAGAAAAGCTTGCCTCTAATTAACTTGATTGGGCAGTACAAGAAGCTTACTAAGGCATTGCCAAGTCGGAATGCTCCTAGGACAAGAAAAGAAAAGTTGTCCTTAGTCTTCCCTATGACTCATGCAATGCTTGCAACAAAGGGGAGCACGGCTAATCTTATGGCCATTTACATTGCTCCATATCCACCCCTAGAAGATTTTTCTTATGGCCGTTTACATTGCTCCATATCCACCCCTAAAAAATTTGCAAAATCAACATTGTTGTCTTGTTCTTCATAAGTGGGAGCCACAAATACTTGAACTTGATTTCCCATATGATCTGCATCTATTTCATACACCACTTCGTGCTAAGAGAGTTATGAAAATCTAGGTTTCTTTTGATTCTTAGGGGCTTTTGGATCTTGTTGCCACTCTACCACCTTAGACCCTCCAATATAGGGAGGCGTTCTTGGCCCAACATGACATGGGACTTAGAATCCTCCCAAGAATTAAGTTTATGTCTTAATAAACACCAATCTTCAAAATCAACTCTGTAGTTCACATCCATATCTTCAAGCTTTGTAGTTCACATCCATATCTTCAAGCTTGATTTGTCTCCTTCTATCTTAGTGCATGTGCTCCTTCGATATTTGAAAACATTTCTTCCATGTTTTCATAGCTCTATCAAGGTTATCAAAATACACTCTTACTCGTAATTGGGAACCATATAGAATCCTTCTATCTAGTCTTACATTCCCACTTCCAATCATTATTGATGGTGCAGAAAAGCTTCATCTATTTCCACCCCTTCCCATTGATGACACAAGATTGGAGCCCTTGGAGTGAAGTGAAAATGGGGAGAACAAGAGGCTAATTCTGTCAATTCCTTTTCATGTAGGGATCTTGGCTAGAGAATGGTTGTCACTATCCATCAAGATGAGCTTGCCCAAAAACGTTAGAAGTTTATTCCATTCTTTAATCATCCATTTGGGCACCATCTTGTTCTCCATGGATTCTACATCCAAAAAGTGTAGACCCCTACCTCCTTTAGGCTAGAGAAAATTTTCGGTTTATTTTCGTAACTCCTCTTCTATTGGGATGCCCTATGGAAAGAAATTTTCTATATATCCTCTCCAACTTGAACATCTCCTTGTTGTACACAAGTACATGAAAGAGGAGAGAAGAATGAAATTGGTCAGCATATCATGCCCAACCACATGCAACTCCACACCCTTCTAGTATTGAGGCATGTTCTCAAGCTTGGTAAGAATTGAATCCCATTTTTGGACCCATGGAGATCCCAAACCCAATCCATATGTCAATCAAATGGAAGACCTAAATGATTAGGAAGATCTTGACATCCTTGAGTCTCCATATATTACAAGGGAGGCCTCATAAGGACCTCAGTGAGTGCTTAATTCTTTGAAAAAGGCCTCACAAAAGTATCAAGGCAATATTTCATGAATCTAGATACACAATTGATGTCATTCTATATAAATAAATTGGTGTTACCAACGAAGAGTCTAAGAACCATATTTTCTTGATGTTGGGTGACTAAGAAACTCTAAATATTTTCTGAATGCACTTGAATATCAATAAGATAGATGATCCCATGAACAACAATGGCAAAAATGGTGCATATGGGTAACCTTCTGTGATTGAGGGAATGAGGCAAAAGGACAAGTAGAGATTGTAGTTAATAGTAATACAAGAAGATGTATTCCCCATGACCATTGAGACCATTTTGATGATCTTATAGCTTGCATATGAGAACCTTAAGGGATTTTAGGATAAAATACCACTCTCTCATATACTTTATCCAAGTCTATTTTGAGTAATAGAATTTCTTGGGATGACTTCTTTGCATCATCAACTCCCTCCCAATTGCAAAGAAATACAAACCATTTGGCCCCACAAGGTCTTCATTTTTGCCTTGAATGAGAACCCAATGGGCTACAAGTTTATGCCCTACCTAACCTAATGACTAGGCTTACAAAGATCATCTATTACCATCAATGTTCACATATAGACCTTATCTAACTTGGAAGTTAGGTTCCACAAATGTCTAGGCTCTCACAATGGCTTCTCATGATAATGGGGACTCACAACTTAGAGCACCATTTGTGGTCACTTAAGGATGTAGTATTCAGCATATCTAACATCCCCCTCAATTTCCACCCTATGGTGAAGTACCTCCTTGGTCCAATGCAAAGCTTTGGAAAATGTGGATGAAGTTGTTCTCTCCCTATAGCCTTCTTGAAGGTGTTTGATCAAATTTCTTCAATTGGAGAATAACTTATCTCCAAGACCCTATCCTCAATCAACTCATGCACAGAATGATACTGATTTCTATGTGCTTTGTAAGTGCATGGAAAATAGGATTCTTTGCATTGGCCATGCATTTTTTGCTATCACACTTCAACTTTGTAGCCTCACATCTTTGTATTCCAATGTGCCATAGGAGCTTCCTTAATCCTATTGCTTGACATGTTGCAACACATGTAGCTTTATACTCAGCTTTAGTAGATCATAATGCTATACTTATTGGCTTCTTACTAATCCAACAAAAGATCCTTGATCTTAAAGAAAAGCAATATCCCAAAATTGCTTTTCTAGTATCAATATCTCCTACCCAATTTGATTCACAATATTCGACCAAAGGTAATCTTTAATCATAGTAAATACCATAATCAGTGGTTCCTTTCAGATACCTCAGTATCTCCATGCTTGTCTTCTAATGTGTTTGGAAAGTCTTATTTGAGAACTTGCTTACTACTCCAACAGCATAAGAGATATTTGGTTTGCTATTGCACAAGTAGATGAGACTTCCAACGAATTTCCTATATCTTGAAATATCCACTAGAGATGAAGTATCTTTAATAGATAGTTTTGTGTTGACATCCATAGGTGTAAAAATGTCCTTGCAGTCTTCCATGTCAAATGCCTTTAACATATTTCTCACATACTTTTGTCGAGAGATGAAAATCTTCCTTGGTTCTTGCAAAACCGCAAGGTCTAAGAAATAATGCAAGGCCAAGTCTATCATTTTAAATTGTGAACTCAGGGCATCTTTTGTTTGTTGAAGAAGAGCATCATCATTTCTTATAATCACAAGGTCATCTACATAGAGTACAAGCACAATTCTCTTCCTTCCTTGCTTTAGAACATACGAGTTAGCATTATAAGCACATCTTTTCAAAACTAGATCCAAGGGATACTTATCTATCCACTAGTGCCATGCTCAAGGGGCTTGTTTCAGCCCATATAATGCCTTTTTTAGCTTACATACATTGATCTCTAAATGGGAAGCCTCAAACCCTAGTGGTTCAGACACATGTACCTCCTCCTTAAGGTCTCCATTCAGGAATGTTTGTTTGACATCCATCTGATAGACTTGCGAACACTTATGTGCAACCACAACTAGTACTACTCACATAATAGTCATCCTTAAAGTTAGCACAAATGACTCATTAAAGTCAATGCCTTAAACTTTTCGATAGCCTTGTTCATCACGCCTTGCTTTGTACATTTTTAGAGTACCATCAACCTTTCTACTTTAACTTCTAGACCCACTTGGTTCCAATGACTTTATGCTTAGGGGGCTGATCCACTAGCTCCCAACTTCAATTCCTCATGGTATTGTTGTATTTTGTTTGCATGCTAGCCCTCTAATTCGGATCATGGAGTTCCTCTTCCACATTGGTTGGTTACTTTTCTTGCTCTTGAACTAGCTCAATATCAGGGATGTGTTTACAATATGGGTGCTTGCTTGAATCTATTCCCCTATTTTTGTGTGATTGCCTTTGTCATTTGCAAATTGGTCTAGTTACTCTACGATGGGGCTTGTAGAATCATGGAGCTACCTCATCCAACATGGCAATGACTTTTTTGCTTGGTTGACAATAGGTTGGTGGCTTTCACACTCATCATTTGAAGATGATGATGCTTCCTTTTCTTATGTACAAGGGATAACTCTTGGGACAATTTCATTGTGGATTGCCCCTTTGCCTGAGGATAACGTAGAATATCTCTTCTCCTCCTCCATTACATGTGTTTGGTCCTCCTTAAACACCACATTGCAACTCACCATGATCTTTTTAGCCTCAGGGTTGTAAAGCTTATAACCCTTCTTATCTTCACTCTACCTATACATTTGATTTTTTTTCTCTCTCGATCTAAAACATGTACATAAAATTCACTTTCAAATACTTTGAAATGGGGAATAGATGGCTTTTTACCATTGTAGTCCTCTTCTGGAGTCTTTCCATCAAGTGCCTTGGTGTAGCTTTGAGGATTATTTCTCTCCCTATCTAGAACATGTACATAAGATTCACTTCTAAATACTTTGAAATTGGAAACAAATGGCTTTTTGCCAATGTATGCCTCTTGTGGAGTCTCTCCATCAATTGCCTTGGCGTAGCTTTGATTCAAGATGTAGATAGTATTGTTGATAGCTTTTTCCCAAAGATGATTGGGTGAACCCTTTCCCTTCAACATGCACCTTGCCATCTCCATGATGGTTTGATTCTAATATTTTGCAACACCATTGCGTTGAGGGCTTCGTGTGTGTTGAATTTGTTCATCTTTTTGCTTGTTTTAATTTCAACAAGTTCAAACCATTCTTTACATTTACCAAAAGCTTGAGCCTTATCCCAAAGGAAGTATAGCGACAGAGTCATTGACAAGTAACATGAAGTAGGAAGATCCACACAAAATCAATGTAGCCATTTTTTTGTACAAGTCAGCATGCACCAACTCTAGAGGATAACTTGCTCTATTCTTGCTATCTTGTGGAAACACCTTCCTTGCTACTTTCCCACCATGCAAACTTCACATGGTTGCTTCATTTCTGTAATCGTTGGTGTGTGTGCAAACATACCCCTACAGTGCATCTCCTTGAGTATAGGCTATCCAATGTCACAGAATCTCTCAATTCCATAGCTTATTTGTGCCCCACACCTTGTGGTTGTAAGATAAAAGAACTCATACAAGTTGTCCCACCTTATGAAAGTCATAACAAATTGTTGTTACTATCCATGTTAACTCTTTTCTTACTCAAATATACTTGATGAACTTGATCAGTTATAGAAGCTACCCGAAGTAGATTTCTTTCGATTTGTGGAACATAAAACATATTTGAAAGCTTTTCTCACATCTGCATTAGAATTAATGAACGAACCCATACCTTTTCCCTACGGAGGACATCTTGCATTGTGGCCTACCTTTATTATGTTGGCTTCCATTAGAGGTTGCAAGGACTTGTAAACTTCTTTTTTTGCTCATCATGTGACGAGAGGCATGAATGTCCAAAACTCATGAGTCATCTCTTCCTAATTCTTTAGCCAATCAACATACCTCCTCTATCATAAAAAATAACTCAAGCTTTGTTTCTACAACGTTCGCAGACTCCCTACCCTTGTCAACTTTTGAAGAGCCATTCTTCTCTTCTACCTTATTGATGCAATAGTCTTGGATTCTTTTTCCTTTCTTCTTGCAATGGAAACACTCTGCCTTGAGCTTCTTTTTGTCATTCCTTTTTTATTCTCCATCTTTTGAAGATTCAGCTTTGCCTTCTTTGTCATTTGCTATGAGTGCACCATCTCCTTTGCTGCCACTAGTCCTTGCCTTGAGATGCAAATCCTCCTCCATGAGTAAAGCATTTAAGTCCTCAAAAGTTAGTGGTTGAGGTTTGATTTGAGTATTACGAGCAGCTACAAAACCATCAAAACTTGGTGGAAAGATTTGAAGCCAAGACCAAGCTAGCTCCTAGCTTGACTTTTGTACACCTGCTCTTAGCATTTGTTCTTGAAGCTTCTTTATGTGAGTGACTAACACCCCTACATTTTGTTGCTAGCCAATTCTCCAAATTTTGTATCCGTGTGTGATGATTCCTCAATATGTGACATGCTTCATATGCCTTGTTAGTATGTTTGTTTCCAAACCACTAGATACTTTCTTGATAAGAAACCATAGTTATTTTGCAAAAAACACACAATAAATCCATTTTTTTTGGAGCATGCACAATGGCATAAAGCTCTTTTCCATAGGTAGAATAATTTCGTTTACCTGGCTCTAGCTTTTGATGATCAAAGGCAATTGAAAATTCATTTTGATAAAAAATAGCTCCGATTGCTAAGACATCTACATTTGTTTCAATCACAAGGGGTTCATTTGGATCTCCTATCAATAGAACCAAGGCCGATGCTAAGTCTTTCTTAATTTGTTCTATACTTGTTTTCTTCTTCCTTATTTGAGTTCAAGACTTTAGGCTTTCCCTTTAATTTTTTTAAATAAAGGGATTCAGATCTTGATAATGGCTGGTACAAACTTTCTACAAACCCTAGAAAACTTATAGTATTCTACAAACCCTAGAAAACTTTGAAGTTCTATGATAGTTTTAGGGTCTGGACAATTAAAAGTAGCTTGGACCTTTTTAAGATCTACTTTATTTCCTTTCTTAGATGTATCATGCCCAAAATATCTTATTTCTTTTGAAAAGAAATCACACGCATGTTTTTTGCCATACAATTCATTCTATCTCAAAACCAAGCTAGTAGAATACTACATAAAGTTTGTAGCAACAATTTCCAAGTTCTGAATCCCTTTATTTGAAAAGTTCAAGGTAAATTGTAAAAGCCTTATTTAGGATAAGGAAGGAGCCAAAAATATTGAATAGCTTAAGAAATCCTTAGCATTTACCTTGATTCTCTCGATAGTAGATCCAAATAAGCTCGTTGTGGTTAAAATTAATAATTTTGAGGTAGCAAGTAGGGTTAACTATAATCATAATGACTGACCATTTGATTTTGAAAGTCATAAGCTAAAAGCAACTCAACATAATTATGGTACTTATGAAAAAGAGCTATATGCCATTATGCATGCTCTAAAGAAATGGATGCATGACTTGTTCGGTTCCAAAGTGACTATCGTTTTTAACTCGGTTTGGAAACCAATCCGAGTTAAGGTAGAAATGCTCTACCTTAACTCGGTTTGGAAACCAATCCGAGTTAAGGTAGAAATGCTACATGCACGAAAAAAATCTAGAATTTAAGTTTGACCTTTGATATGGAAGAGGAAAATTCAATGTAGTTGAAGACGCTTTAAGCCATATGCCTATGTTAAGTCCCCTGATTTGTATACAAATCTCTAATAAATTATTAAAATTGATAAAGGGTAAGTATAAAGAAGATTCAGTTAAACAAAACATAGAAAAAGTCTCTCAACCAAGGTACAAACTTATCATTTAAGGATAAGCTTAAACATTAAAGTGCTCAAGATGAGTAATGCTTCAGTCCAATTGCTAAGATTGAACCGTGTTATACTCTAGAGAGTGAATGATGTTAGTTCATGGGAGTTTGAAAATACATGCACATACATTTTATCAACTTTGTGTATATTTTTTGGCCTTTGGATCCACTCACATCCAAGGAAAGCCTGGATTTGGGGCTGATTTACTTTTCAGGAGCAATTTTAGATGTTAGATCCTATCTTCATCCAAGGGTCAAGGATAGAAGGTGCCTTTACATTGTGGGGCTTCAATGTCCACCTTTAGATCTTTGAGAGATCTAATGGATCATATTGAAAGGGCCTTTGACTTTGAAACATTGATGTGAGCTATATGATCTAAGGCCTAATCCAATTGCCCTTGTTAAAAGGTGCACATTTGATACTCTCTCAAATCTTAGCCATTGAAAACCTTCCCAATCCAAGGGTCGAAATGGAAGGATGCCTTCACTTTTGGGATCAACATCTTCCTTTGTTTCTTTGAGCTAATAAAAGGGCCACAATGCAATTGCAAGGATTTCAAACCCATTCAAGTGAGCAAAATTGTGACTTCTAATCCTTTTTCTCCTATTTTACGACACAAAAACAAAGCAAGCATATGCCTAGTCTATATGATTAAGGGGCTAAATTTTGGCCACCACCCTCTTCTCATTGGTCAATTCTTAATCAATCACTTATTGAAAAGGCCCATATAGGGTTCATCTTTTTCCCCTAATGGAAAGCCTAGACCCCTTTAGCTAGATGTTTTAATAGGGCTAGAGCTAGAAGGAAGGATGCATTCTCTCAATATCACAAGTTGTTCATTATCTATACACGAATCAACATGCACCAACTCTAGAGCATAGTTTCCTCTATTCCTGGTATCTTGTGGAAACACCTTATTCTATTGCTTTCCCATCATGCGAACTTGATTTGGATCCTTCAAATCTACAATCGATGGGAGGTGTGCAACCATACCCCTTTGATGCATCTCCTTTAGTATAGGTTATTGGAGATGGAAAAATATCTCATACCATAGCTTTCTTGTGCCCACATTTAAAGTGGCTATAAGAGTAGACAACTAATACAAATTCCTCCTTATGCGAGGCCCAAGACATGTTTGTTACAATCCATAATCTTAGCTCTAGTACTAATAAAAAATACTTGATGAACTTGATTTGATATAGAGACTACTCATAGTATAGTTTTTTAATTTGTGGAACATACAACACATTTTGACATTTGCATTAGAATTAATGGAAGAAAATATACATTTTCTCTTTGGAGGACATCTTGCATTCTTGCGTAGCTTTACTATGATGGGTTCGATTGGAGGCTTTAAGGAATTGTAAAGTTGGTTTTTATCATCATGTGATGAGGGGCACAAATGTCCAACACCCATGAGTCATTTGTTCCTAAATCTTTAGCCGAGAGGAGCATACCTCCTCTATCATAACAAATAACTCAAGCTTTGTTTGTGCAATGTTGGCAGACCCATTGGCCTTGCCACCTTTTGAAGATCCATTCTTCACCTCTCCTTCTTCATGCAAGAGCCTTGGATTCTTTTTCCCTTCTTCGTACAGTGGAAACACTCTCCGTTGAACTTCTTTCTATCCTTCCTCCTTTTGTCTTCATCTTTTGAGAGAGTTTTCCTTGCCTCCTTTAGCATTTGCTATGAATGTTGTATCTCCTTTGCTGTCACCACTCCTTGCCTTGAGCCACAACTCCTCCTCCATGAGTAAGACACTGAATTCTTAAAAAGTTAACAGTTGATGTCTGATTTGAGTATTAAGAACAACTACCAAATCATCAAACTTTAGTGGATAGATTCGAAGACAACACCGAGATAGATCCTTGCTTGATTTTTATACACTTGCTCTTTCCATTTGAATCTTGTAGGTTCTTTATGTGAGTGATAAACACCTCTAGAGTCTCCCCATCAACAAACCATTTTACTACTAGGTGATTCTCCAAATTTTGAATTGGAATTTGATTATGAGTTTCATATTGATTTCTCAATATGTGCCATGGTTCACATGCCTTGGTAGTATCTTGGTTTCCAAACCACTAGATACTTTCTTGATAAGAAACCATAGTCATCTCGGTAGCGAACACATAATAAATCCATTTCTTTGGATCATGCACAATGGCATAAAGCTCTTTTCCATAAGTAGAATAAATTCATTGATTTGGGTATGGCTTTTGACTATCAAAATCAATTGATAAATCATTATGATCAAACATAGCTCCGATTGCTAACTCACTTGCATTTATTTCAACCACAATGGGATTCATTTGGATCTACTATCAATAGAATCAGGGCCAATGCTAAGGGTTTCTTAAGTTGTTCCATACATTCCACTTTTTCCTTATTCAAACGTAGGCCTTTAGGCTTTCCCTTTAACCTTTGAAATAAAGGGACTCAAATCGTGACAATGGTTGGTACAAAAATTCTGTAGTATCCTACTAACCCTAAAAAACTTTGAAGTTCTAGGATTGTTTTAGGGTGTGGACTTTTAAAAGTAGTTTCGATCTTTTTAGGATCTACTTAATTTCCTTTCTTAGATATATTATGCCCAAAATATCTTATTTCTTTTTAAAAGAAATCACACCTATCTTCTTTGCCATACAGCTCATTCTCTCTCAAAACGAGGCTAGCAGGATACTACATCAAGTCTATAGCAACCATTGCCAAGTTCTAAATCCCTTTATTAGAAAAGTTAAAGGGAAATCCTTAAAGGCTTACTTATGATAAGGAAGAAGCCAAAAGTATTCAATAGCTTAAGAAAGCCTTAGCATCGACCTCGATTCTATCGATAGTAGATCCAAATGAATGCTTTGTGGTTGAAACAAATGCATTTAAGGTAGCAATTAGGGACATGTTGAATCATAATGAGTGACCATTTGATTTTGAAGGTCATAAGATAAACCTAACTCAACATAATTATTGTATGTGTTGAAAAGAGCTTTATGCCATTGTGCATGCTCTAAAGAAAATAAATGAATTGTTTGGTGCCAAAGTGAATATGGGTTTTATCAAGCAAATATCACGTGGTTTGGAAACCAAATTGAGTTCATAGTTGAAAATGCTAGATGCACGAAAGTAGTCTAGAGTTTGACTCTGAAATTTGATATCAAAGAGGAAAATTCAAGGTAGTTGAAGATGCTTTGAGCCATATACGTATGTTGAGTTCTATAATTTGTATACACCTCTCGAATAACTTATTAGAATCTGTGAAAGGTAAGTATCAAGAAGATTCAATTAGAAAGAAAACATAAAAAGGTTCTCAACCAAGGTTCAAAGTTATCATTTTCATATAAGTCTAAACATTAAAGTGTTCAAGATGAACATCTATTATAGAAGTAAAGGTATGTGTATCTTATGACCAAGAATTTACAAGGAAAGTTTTATTTGAATGACCTCAATCCCCTAGTGCTAGACATCTAAGAATCAAAAAAACTTATGAATTAATCAAAAGAGAATTTTATTGGCCACTTGTACATAATGGTGTATAGTAACATGTAGTTGAGTCTACAAAATTCCAAGTCCATAAAGTGTAGAAGTTCACCATTCTAGAAGGCTCTAGATCTCTTTGGGCAAAATACTCTCCCCATGTAACCCATGGGGATTGAGCCCAAGACCTCTTCCTTCACATCCTTGAGACTTAACCACTAAGCTACGTGGATAACTTGTTCACAAGAGAACAAGACCTCCTAGTACGTCTAAAGATGAGATCTTTGGTCATACACACGGATGATCAAACGGTGTCTGATTTCAGATCTGTCTGAATTGAGCGGACCCTAGATCATAGACTTTTTTATTACATTCTTGTCCCCTTAGAAAATATTTTCATCCTCCAAAATAAAGCTAAATATCTACGGTAGGAAACCCCCGAGCCTCATGTTCTAAAACTGGAAGAGCATGATCATGTTCTAGAACTGGAAGAACATGTTCCATCTCTATGGTGGCATCCCTATCCAAATGATTCAAAACACTATCTCACTTTGCATTTTGATAAGCTACTCAAAATACAAAGTAGTGTATGAACAATAAGGGTGGATCTAAAAAAATCCCTGGCCAATTCATAGTTTCTTGATGTGCAATCTGGGCAAAAACATGTGAATTGTGTGGATTCAAATTACTAGTCCATTTCAGGGCATGACTAATGCATGGTCTTAGCAACAAAGTGGGATTCTTATCCCTCCTAAAACTTTGAAAACTATTCCTCGTAAAACTTTGAGAACTCTTGATTCACTTGAATTTGTTTTGGATAAGTTAAAGTTTGGTTGTCCCAAACATCTAACTTGGATGTTTGTACAATGGTTAACTTGTATCCAACAGTTACTTGATTTTTTTCACCTAACTAGAGGACTACTTTGTCCTAATAAGTTTAAACATTTTGTGTAAACTATATGAGAAAACCTACCATTTTTTTGAGTCAACCATGCTATAACTTGACCATTTCAAATTCAAAATGAATCTTTTCAAACTTAGGGCACTTTTCTCATAGACTTGAGCTAAAAGTTCTTGGGAATTGTCAATCTACTGAGCAATTCCTAACTTTTTTATTCTAGAGTATACTAGACTCTAGAAAATCTGTTATGCTATAACTTGAAGCAAACTCAAGTGAATAAGTCAATTTTGAACTTATCATCTTTCGTTATTTGAAAAGGGTCGTAGCACAATGTGTGTCTATTTTGTTGGAACAAAACAATCACAAATTGGTGATTACAAAGATCTTGAAGGAAGTCAATGATCAAACTGAAGTGGGAGAAGTTACTTGAGAAAGTGAAGAAGATTTCAGAATGATAGCTTGTATACATATGTACATTACGGTTGGAAATTCTTGTAATCTGAGTATAGAAAAACCTTAGGATGATAAGGATTAATGTAATAGACATGGGATAAGTCTAGAACCATATGTAAATAAGTCAATGATGTAAAGAAATACATGAGAGAGTCATTAGAAGACAAGTGTCATAGAGATAGATGTGAAGAGAGTCATCTTCATAAAATAGGAACGAGTATTTCCTAGATTTCTCTCAGTCTGATCATGTGGATCATAAATCCTTTTGTACACATCTAATCTAGAAGCTAATCAATCTATGTTCAGAGTTTCATGATGTAATTCCTTTCATGTTGTGAGTATGATCAATAGGAACATGTGTATGTAAAGTCTGTAGGTAGACCTCTCAGAGTCACACACTTTTTTGTGTCAATGTTTTGCTTAGATCTCAGTGCATAGTGTAAAGTTTTGGGTGAATGAGCATTCAAAATCTAACTTAGGAGGTAAGGAGGCTATGGCAAAAAGCATTTAGTAAAACGAGATCTGTGCTGTGAGAAATCAACCTTAGAAGTTACCTATGTCAAAGTCGCTTGTTTAGGAAGACAGTTTCTAACATACTTTTGATCTTAAGGATCAAATTAACGTTTTGATGACTCTTTTGAAGATCTAATGGTTGATATGATTGTGCAAAGGTAGTGTGGAGACATGTGCATCATTGTTTTGAAGAAATGGGGAGGTATGTGCAGGTAATGAAGTCAATTTCTGAAGCAGACTTTATGAAGAAAGAATTTCTTCACTGAGAGAAGTGTTAGTGAAAGTTTTGATAAAGGAAAACAATATTTGTGTAAATTTTGATCCATAAACGATATAGAAGTGTTCTTAGATCAGTGTAAATCAGATCTTTGGAGATTAAGAGGTCTCCAACACTGGTATTAGAGCTGAAGGTGCAATACAAGTGAAGTAAAGGCATTGGAAGTCTCGATTGTTACAGATATTGAAGTTTCTTCTAATTGAAGGTGGAAAAAGTGCGATTCTTGGAGATAACCTGCAGAAGTACAAAGTACGAGTGCAAAGGATTAAGAAGGATTAAAGCTTCATATCAAAGGTACACTCTATTATCATAGACCATAGTAATTGCAGACATAGAAGATCAAAGATGGGAGAAAGCTTGCAGATTGATAAGCTAGATAGGGAGAACTATCCAGCTTGGTCTATGAGGATGGAGGCACACCTCATGAGCAAATATTTGATGGCATTCATCACAGGAGAAGAAGAAAATCTTGAATTTGGAGATCCTAGTATTCCAACTAGAGAAGAGCTTGCTGATTTGAAGAATTGGATGAGAAAGGATGCTTAAGCTATGAGCATCATTTACATGGCTGTAAATGATTATCTTTTACCTCACATTAGAGGATTAGAAAGTGCAAAAGATGTGTGGAATGCTTTGGAAGAGCGTTTCCAAAACACAACCAAGTCAAGGAAGTCCTCACTATGGGCATAATTATCATTAGATCACTTTACCCCTGATCTTAATCAATTGCTAGGACACATGCTAACTTTTGAGCAGGACATTAAGGGGGACAATGATAGGAGTGCAAGTCAAGCTATGTACTCCAAGGATAAGAAAAAGAATGGCAAAGGGAAGCAGTCAACTGATGATGAAGGAACTTCAACTCAAGCTAACTTTACAAAAGGAAAGATGAACTACAGAGGTAAAGGAAGAGGAGGTAAGAACAAAGACAATACTAAGGCTTGTTGGATTTGTGGCAGAACTAATCATTTGGCAAATGATTGTTGGTATAACAATCAAAATGGTGGAAGTAATAACCAGAGCTTCAATCAAAGAGGTAGAGGAGGCAGAAACCAAAGAGGCAACTTCAGAGGAAGAGGTGGTAGGACATCATATGCTAGAGGAGGTGGAAGAAGTTTTCAATCTCTGTCCTACAACAACAATTATTATAATTATGCATCATATCAGAAGGATGACATGAATCTCATCTTGAATGCAACTCATGAAGCAGTAGGAGAAGACCAAAGGGTGTTTTATATTGATTCAGGATGTAGCAATCATCTGAGTGGTAATATATCATTGACGACTGATATTAAGCAAAGGTGAATGGATATACAGTTCAAAAAGGTGACAACACCAAGCATAAGGTGGAAAGCATTGGATCACTGAAGAAAAAGAATGGAAGTACACTTTTGAGCAAGGTACTTTATGTTCCTACTATTCCTAAGAACTTGATAAGTGTAGGGCAAATTGTGGAGAAAGGATATGAAGTGAGATTCATAAATGATGGTGTCTATGTGCAAGATCCAAATCAGGGATATAGAAACATCATTACAGGTAAAAAGGAGGGAAGTCTGTTTACTCTCAAAGTCCAAGGTAATGTGGGCATGCTTTTTTTACTTATGGAAGTCAAAAGATGTCTGAATTAGACCTATGGCATAAAAGGCTAGGTCATTTCAATGAGACAGCCATAAAGGAATTGTCAAAGAATGATGTGGTGCTTGGTTTGCCAAATATTGAAGGGCAACACATGGTATACAAGTGTGAATCTTGTCAATTAGGTAAAGCACACAAAAGTTCATACAATGAATCAGGGTACAGGTATTCAAACAAGCTTGAATTGGTTCATACAGATGTGTGGGGTCCTTCAAGGGACTATAGCATAAATGGATCTAGATATTATGTGTTGATTGTTGATGATGCAACCAGATGGATTACTTTATATGTAATCAACGATAAATCAAAAGTGTTCAAGACATTTAAGCATTATCATGCTTATGCAGAAAGGATTATAGGACAAAAGCTCAAGAGGTTGAGATCAGATGGAGGGGGAGAGTATTTTTCTAAAGAGTTTTATGATTATTTGTGGAATGCAGGTATAAAAAGAGAAGTAACTTGCAGGTACTCCCCTCAACAAAATGGAGTTGCAAAAAGAAGAAATAGAACTCTTGTAAAATTTGCAAGAGCAATGATGAAAGAAAAGAATTGTCCAAACTACTGGTGGGCAGAAGCTATCAACACTGCAACATATCTTGTGAATAGATTACCTTGTAAAGCTTTGGATGGAAGAACTCCTTATGAAGCATGGTGGGGTAAGAGACCTACTCTTGATCATTGTAAGGTATTTGGATGTTTAGCATATGCTTATGTTCCTTCACAATTCAGACATAAGATAGAACCCAAAGCAGAGAAGTATATGTTTATTGGGTATGATGATAGACAGATGGGTTACAGATTGTGGAGTCCTTCCACAAAGCAATTTCTTGTTACCAAAGATGTTACATTTGATGAGCAAAGCACATGGTATACAGGGTCAACAAATGAGTATGCAGATGTTAAAGAAATACAAAGGAAAGGAAAGACAAAAGTAAGTGTGTATGTAGAAGATATTGATGATGTTGATTATAAAAGTAACTTGCAGGACAATGTTGAAGATGGGCCAAGATTTGATCCAAAATCAAATGTGGTTGAGACTTCAAGAATTGCAGAGGTCAGAAGATCTTTGAGAGAAAGAAAAGAGCCTATCAGGTATAGTTATGATACA
Organism: Ceratopteris richardii; assembly: GCA_020310875.1. Lineage (NCBI taxonomy): Eukaryota > Viridiplantae > Streptophyta > Polypodiopsida > Polypodiales > Pteridaceae > Ceratopteris > Ceratopteris richardii. Next base: position 87,486,746 of record CM035413.1, on the reverse strand, counting down.
TCTTTCTTAACAACAAAAGATTATGCTTACATTGTGAAGAGAGAAGAGGATCCAATCACATATGAAGAAGCTAAAGGTAAACAGAATTGGGAGAAGGCAATGCAAGAAGAGTATGATGCTCTACTTGAAAATGAAACATGGGAGTTGGTGCCAAGACCAATGAATCAGAAGGTCATTGCATGTAAGTGGGTGTATAAAACAAAAAGGTTTGCAGATGGTAAGGTGTCTAGATACAAGGCTAGACTTGTGGTCAAAGGTTATGCCCAAACTTATGGGGTAGATTATGATGAAACCTTTAGTCCCGTTGCTAAGATGTCTACAATTAGATCATTGATTGCTATTGTTGCTTGTAAAGGATGGAAGTTATCACAATTAGATGTGAAGAATGCATTTCTAAATGGATACATTGCAGATGAAGTATATATGGAGCAACCAGAAGGTTTCTTGGACTCAATTGGATCAGATTATGTGTGTAAGCTCAAGAGAGCTTTGTATGGGTTGAAGCAGGCCCCAAGAGCATGGAATTACAGGCTTGATAAGTTCTTGAATGAATGTGGATTTCAAGCATCAAAGGCAGATAGTAGCTTGCTAGTGAAGGCAAGTCAAAATGGATACATATGCATGTGTATTTATGTTGATAATATTATTGTCACAGGTACAGATGCTCAAGGAATCAATGAGCTTAAGAAAAAACTAGAGAAGGAGTTTAAGATAAGTGATTTGGGAAACTTATCTTAATTCTTAGGAATGCAGATTGTGTATACTCAACATGGAGTATATGTTACACAAGAGAGGTATTTGAAAAATCTTCTGGTCAAGTTCAACATGGAGGATTGCAAGCCTTCAAGCGCACCATTGGAGGTAAATCATAAGTTGACCAGGTATGGAGATGAAGAGTTTAATGACATGAAGAAATATCAGAGTTTGGTAGGTAGTTTAATATATGCTACCTTGACAAGGCCAGATCTATCATATGCAGTAGGTGTGTTATCACAATTTTTGCATTGTCCAAAGAAGACTCATTGGATTGAAGCTCAAAGGGTACTCAGATATATCAAAGGAACCCTAAGTGAGGGTTTGTATTATGGATTTACTTATGATACAAGAATCAAAGTGTTTAGTGATGCAGATTGGGCACGTGATTTGATGATAGAAGGTCTACTCATGGGTATCTCTGTTATATTGGAGATAAATTAGTTTCATGGTGCTCAAAGAAGCAACATACAGTTGCTTTATCATCCAAAGAAGTTGAGTACAAAGGAATGGTAGAGGCTGCAAAGGAAGTGATATGGTTAAAGACCTTGTTGAAGAGTTTTGGAACTGATCAGAGTACTCCAATTATTTTTGGAGACAATATGAGTTCATTGTATTTGGCAGCTAACCCTGTTTTCCATGCCAGGGCTAAGCATATAGAGATTCAATATCACTTCTTGAGGGAAAAGGTACTTGATAAAGAGATTGAAGTGTTGTATACTCCAACAAAAGAGCAACTTGCAGATATGTTAACAAAAAGCCTGGATGGACCTAAGTTACAAAGATTCAAAGAGATGGCAGGAGTGAAGAAGAATGGAATAATCACAATTAGTGATTGAGGGGGAGCTATTGGAACAAAACAATCACAAATTGGTGATTACAAAGAGCTTGAAGGAAGTCAATGATCAGAGTGAAGTGGAAGAAGTTAGTTGAGAAAGTGAAGAAGATTTCAGAGTGATAGCTTGTATACATATGTACATTAGAGTTGGAAATTCTTGTAATCTGAGTATAGAAAATCCTTAGAATGATAAGAGTAATGTAATAGATGTGGGATAAGTCTTTAACCATATGTATATAAGTCAATGATGTAAAGAAATACATGACAGACTCATTAGAAGACAAGTGTCATAGAGATAGATGTGAAGAGAGTCATCTTCATAAAATAATGATGAGTATTTCATAGATTTCTCTCACTCTGATCATGTGGATCAGAAATCCTTTTGTACACATCTAATCTAGAAGCTAATGAAGCTATATTCAGAGTTTCATGATCTAATTCATGAATTTCATGCTGTGAGTATGATCAATAGGAACATGTGTATGTAAAGTCTACAGGTAGACCTCTCAGAGTCGCACACTTTTTTGTGTAAATGTTTTGCTTAGATATCAGTGCACAATATAACGTTTTTAATGAGTGAGCATTCAAAATCTAAGAGGTAAGGAAGCTATGGCTAAAAGCATTTAGCAAAACGGGATCTGTCCTGTGAGAAATCAATCTTAGAAGTTACCTATGTCAAAGTCGCTAGTTTAGGAAGACAGTTTCTGACATACTTTTGATCTTAAGGATAAAATGAAAGTTTTAATGACTCTTTTGAAGAACTAATGGTTGATATGATTGCACAAAGGTAGTGTGGATACATGTACATCATGGTTTTGAAGAAATGTGAAGGTATGTGCAGGTAATGAAGTCATTTTCTGAAGCAGACTTTATGAAGAAGGAATTTCTTCACTCAGAGAAGTGTTAGTGAAAGTTTTGATAAAGGAAAACAATATTTGTGTAAAGTTTGATCCATAAATGATATAGAAGTGATCTTAGATCAGTGTAGATCAGACCTTTGGAGATTAAGAGGTCTCCAACATCTTTCACTTCTCTGTCTTGCCTAGCTTAGACTATGCTCACCTTGCTTAGTCCAAGAATGGTCCTTGCCTTGATTTGAGTGTCAATTCACGTACGCTCCTAACTGCAAGAGTATCTTGGTGCTCACTTTGATGTCCCAAAATTGTCTCCAAAAGTGGCAGCCAACGAATCCCTGTTTTATCTTGTAGTGACTTTAAACTAAAACAGAAATTTTAATTGGGGGGCATACTTTCACTTCTGCATACGCTGCCGCTTCACATGGAAGCTTTGAAAGTAGCCTTATTTTTTTTCTATTCCAATGAGCAAGAAAATAGAACACTTTGACTTAAAAAGGTTCTATGTTTCCTAATCAAGACTCCTAATTTGGTATACGTAAGTATCACGTTTAAGAAAAACAAACTAGATGCTTGAGTTGCATGTCAACCAGGAGCCTTGCAACTATCTAGTTTCCTCTTTTTCATAGCTATCTAAGTCGAGCTAGAAAAATGAGAGAACCAAAGTACAAGTATTCAACTACTTTAACAAATAATCATGCATATGTGAATGCCTATTCTTGCATGCAAATGCATGTGAGTGCATGCACGTGTTGGCATTCTCCTTTCATGCACCAAACTTAAATCAAACATGTCTTGAGCTTGGCATGTGTGCATCCAATCATCCATGCACAAACAATCTATCTTCTACCTTACAAAAGGTTATAAATATACATGTGCATAGACTTGAGTGCATCCTATTCCTTTTTCAAGCAAGAAGAAAATTTGTATGGTGCATGAAAACATTCTTTTGAAAGGAGGGATGGACAAGCAATCTTTCATAGATGCATGCCTATGCTTGTGTTTAATGAGTGTTTCAATATATTTATTCTCTTTCATGTAGGTTTCAATGATTTGCATAAAGATTATCAAGAATGCAGTTTACGACCATACTTCAATGATAAAAATTCATCCTACAGGAAAGCAGAGAGCAAAAAACAAATATTGAAACCAATCATTAACTTGGAAAATACGTATCTCCCAATAAGCTACATCCCTCCATTGATCCTCTAGAAGAGCCATTCTCCATTGTGGTTAGAGATCAAGAATCCAACCCTTTGATCTTTGTCCAAGCAGCTTTTATCACTTGAGAAAAATGAATGACAAAACATGATCCGCCTTCCTTGATTTGTGCTTGCCTTGGCCCTTCTTATGCCATCGGATGATGGGTGAAGGATACTTCAAGTGAACACAATAAGTGTTTGTGCAAAACCAACATGGCTCATTCAGGCCTCAGATCTAACATTGCCTTGGCCTCTCGATTTTGAATTAGCTATTGGTAGCCCATACGCATCTTGTGGGATATGAAGTGGCTTAGAAACACGAATGCAAACCATCTCAACCAGTAGAATTTCTACAATCATGCAATCTACAACAATAAATTATGTAAAAAAACTCATTGTCTTCAAAATCAGTCACGATATGATGCTCTCCATGGATAGACAAAAGGATTTCTATTGCAAAGTAGCGCATTCAAATCTCAATTCCAAGGCATAAAGAACTTTTCTGGTTCGCAACATAGATCAAAAAAATCAATGAATAAATACATTCAACAAGCTATGGCATAGTGATTTATTTCCCGAAACGTTCGAAATCATCAGGATGATTACAGTGAGTAAACTGAGGGTGAATGTAATTTACAACAACAATCTCCACTCAGGCATGGTGCATGCAACAGATACAACAATTATGCATGCATAGTCATGTGAGGAATTCGAGCCACCGTGTGTCACATAGTATTATAAATAGCATTATAAATCTTAAAAGAACTGCCACATTGGAGGCCTGGCTATTGAAATCATATATTAAGGTAGCGATTAGAATTCAAGAATTGCCAGCTTCTTGCATGCTTGATAGCCAAAACAAGATCATCTTTTGCCATATGATTATGCAATGCAAATTGATTAGATCAAAAAGCTCTGTATGTGATACCGTGAGGCACAAAAGTTAGTGGTTACAACATCGTGTTTAACCTATTTGGTTTTCATAAAGAGAAAGATATTTTTTAAAGCAATTGAAAACTTCATCCTTATGCTTCATGAAGTATAAAATGGTCCATCTACTACAATCATCAATGGAGGATACATAATACATGGATCTTGAGATTGAAGGTTCTTTGCTCGGTCGAGACTTCCCAAATTCACATGCACTACATCTATATATCATATGTTGCTTGGATATATTTGGTAGACCAAGCACACTTTGATCCTTGCATATTTGCTTCAATCTTCTTTCACCTATATGAGCTAATCTTTCATGCCACATTTCTAATTCTGATAGGGTTTGTCCTCCATAGTTGAGTAGTGTGATGTTCCTAGCATCTTGCAACTCAAATGTAAAGATTCTACTTGACTTTTCACCTTTTGCGATCCTCTTGAATCCTTGTTCAGGATCTTCAACAAATGGTCGATTCCTTATGGACCTTACTTGCAATCCTTTCTCTAGAATTTGTCCAACACTTATGACATTCTTCGTTATGGTAGGTACATACAATACCTTACTTAGTAGATTCATATTTCCATCTAGAGTCTTCACAATTCCAATCTTTGCAACTGAGTGCCTTGTGTCATCTCCTATTTGAACCTCATGTTTGTTCCTTGGATCTTCCAAGTCAGATAATGATTTGATGATAGCTCTGATACCATTGTGAGAAGATGGTTGGATATACTCCATATATAAGGTGGTACTTGTAATAAAGTAATTCTTTGATCTAGGGGTCTGGTCAGTTCAGATAGATCTGAAATCGAACACCGTTTGATCATCCGTGTGTATGACCAAAGATCTCGAGTTTAAACTTACTAGGAGGTCTTGTGCTCTTGTGAACAAGTGATCCACTTAGCTTAGTGGTTAAGTCTCAAGGATGTGAGGGAAGAGGTCTTGGGTTCAATCCCCATGGGGTACATGGGGAGAGTATTTAGCCAAAAGAGATCTAGAGCCTTTTAGAAGCATCCACTTGAGTTAACTCGAGTTAACTAGGAAACTTGGCACACATGCAGTTACATGGCTAACACATGGATGGTTAGTATCCACTTGACCAAGAAGGCAGTCCCCTAGAGAGAGCTATATATAGAGGCATTTGGTTGGGAGGAGAGTCATCTCTCTAGCATGTGGTGGTCGTAATCCTTGTTCTCTTGCATTGGTATCAGAGCACTATAGGATTCGTGGTGACCTTCCAGATCATTCATCTTCTTAGACACTATAAAGTTCTCTCTTCGTGGAAAAGAGTTTTTTCTATGCATAATTTGAACATCCTTGATGTTTCTTATCCGTGCGTGAAATGAGTGCAAAAAGCATCTTATACTACTGGTTGGAACACTGGTGACCTCTTACCAAATGTTTGCATGCAGAGACAAGCAACCTCAATGACTAGCTAAGGGTGTAGACAACATGAGTATGAGTTTCGAATTCAATTTTTGAATGAACGTATATGTTGGAGAAATCGAGCCTGATGAAGAGCCTCTAGTGGAGCGAGCATGAAATACTTCGTAACAGTATTGAAAAAATAAGGAGTAGTAAGTGTCCCCACATTTAAAACCTTGACAATTTCTGTAACTAGAGGAAATAAGATGAAAAACTCATGAATCCCTCACGAAGGCAATGAAAAATTCATCAAGTTGCTTCGTCTCCTTCCTTAGCTTGCTTGGATTTCTTTTTCTTAATATAAATCAACCTTTTGCAAAACAATAATGCACCGAGTTCTTACTTGCAAAACTTTTTTTTGCAAATGCGTTATTTAAATTAAACAAGACTACGAGAGACTTACAGAAAAATGAATAAGTTTTTTGCAAATAATTACATTAAATCATAAAAGGAACAAGAGTACGAGAGATTTAGAGAGAATTTAAAAAGGAAGTTCATAACCGTTTGATCCCCTTGATGGCGGCTCATTTCTTTTTCAACTTGTTTCTCTCTAAGGTGAGAAGAATGTGGTGCCTAAAAGGGGATGAATTCTTGCAAATAAGGAACCTTCTACCTACACAAGCCAGTGACTTACCTATCATCCATTCTTTAGGAGTCCTATAAATTTGGAAGCACATCTTTCTTTCAAAATCCTCAAAGATGCTTCACTTCTAACGAAATTCCATAGAGAAAAAAAGCATGCGATCACTTCCCTAAGCAGAACTTCCTTCTCGTTAACAATATTATGTTACAATAAGAACTTATTGAGGATATCCTAGATCTGAATGGTTTAGGGCAAGACAATAAAAGTTGACCTAGGTCTTCTCTATCACTGAAGCATCACCTATGTTAAGGAATGGAACCATGCATTTTGCTAGGTTTGACATTGGTCCAAATCCCCTTATGGAGGATTCATCGCATCCAAATTTCTTTCTTCTTTTTGATAAGTGCATGTCAAAGCTCCTCAAATATTAATTCAGACCTAACCCAATGCCACTTGAGGCACAAGGCACCACTTCTTGTTAAGAGCACATTGGAAATCTATCTTTCTATTGGTTCTCAACATATCCTCAATTTTTTTGCCATTCTACCATCAAAGCCCTTCGAGATGCAGGCCGTCAATGCTTACTAGGAGGTTGTACTTCAATCATCCAAAGCATTGATTCTATGTCTTAGGAGGCATGAGTCATCATGGTCCGCTCTAGAATTTAGATCAATGTACTCAAATCTGATCCATTGAATTTTATCTTAGTCATTGAGGTGCTTGTAGAGCTCCAATCCTTTGTTCTAGAGTCTAATGGGCCCAATGAGGTGCTCTTCTTCCACTTCTATAATACTAGATATTGGGAAGCAGATAGATTCATGTTATCTAATACACAAAGCCCACTTCCAATCACTAATGGTGTTACATAAGGTCTTCACTTTGCTCCATCCTTTCCACAAGGATCACACAAGATCCCATGTCTTAGGGGTAACGAGGTAGGGAGAAAACAAGAGAATGACTAATCTGAGCTCCTTCAATCTTGGAAAATAGCAAGAGAAAGGAGACTTCCTTTCATTCTTAAAACGAAGCTTTGCCCAAGAAGCTTCCTTATTATTCCAAGACATAATCATCGATTTAGCCCTCAACCTAATGTCCATGGCTTCTAGATCTAAAATTCCCAATCTACCCACTTGCGTTTGGGCAAAAGAAAATTTCTCATTCAATATTTTGCTGATTTCACTTCCTAAAAATGGAAAGAAAGTGAAAAATACTCGGCTACCTCCAAACTCCAACTCCTTCAGTCCAAGACAGTCTTCCAAAGCCAATCGTTGCAGCGACCCCGCTTCAAGAGTCAAACCGCCTCAAGCCTTGGCAGTATGTAATAACGAGCTTTTGCAAGTGGGGAAACGAGGCCTGCGAAATATAAGCATTAGATTTTAGCGAAACATATCGGTCGCGACAAAGTTATAACACCTTCGAAAATTCCTGATGCGCAAGGCACGTAGCGCTTCGAAACGTCAATGTCCGGAGGATCGTGGGACGAGGTGTTGCAACGACGAAAGGCCTGCGCCATAAACAAAATGAAAAATAAATGATAATAGTCAAATGTCCACCACAGGACATAAAGTTTGCAAAAAAAGGATATGCTACTTGGAATTGTGTTGACTTAGAACTCTTTCTCTTGATTGAAAAATCAGTGACCTCCCTTCCAAACTAAGAAATTTGAATGTTTATCTTCAGTCGTTGACTTCCTGTCTGGGATTCTACTCTTAGACGTAGAAATCTTTCTCTTGATTGAAAACATATCCTTGTCGAACACAAAGGCTTCCTAGCTAGCAAGCCGGATTAGTGCTAGGTTAAAAATCTGAAGTTGTTTTTGGTAGCCGTAGACATGTTTATTGAATTCAAGAAGAAGATATGAACTCTATCCTTAATATTGCACAAAATAAATACTATGTGGAATGCTGTTTAAAGTGACCCCACCTAAAAAAAACACTATGATGGCATTTACCACATGATACTATCTGAAAAAAAAAAAAGCTTGAATAAGAATATTAACGAGTTTATTTTCAAAAAATGTGAAGATCTTTGGTAAGATGAATTATTATGTAGAAGAAGCTTCACAACATGAGGAGTGCACAAAGAATAAGTCAAGTTGATTCTCACCAAAAACATACCGTACAGTATGTCTTCGTACAATTTAGAGAAACAAATTGCAGAGAGCAAACGTTAGGATGCTGATTGAGGTTTGGGCAATAAAAATATAGAGAATATGCCATCTGATTGGAAACAATTCATCTTTTAGGTGAATTGGCATGTGTGGTATACATGGGAAGTACCGCAATTGCGTCTCTTGGTTAAGCAACACCATCTTGGTTAAGCAACAAATTCTTGGTTAAGCAACACCTTCTTGGTTAAGCAACAACTTCATAAGACATACTGATGGATTGTGTCATGCGGTATATGTTTTAAGGATCATGTTACATAGCTTGAATTGCAAGTCGGAGGTGTTTTGAGCCTCTAGAACTATTTTTAAGTGAATGTTAAGATTAGAATGTGAATTAGTGCATTCCAGAAAGTACAAAAAGGAATGTTGCATTGTGAGTGTCATTTACATTTCAGAAAGAAAGTCTTGTTTTTTCGTTACCGTGAAAATCTTGTTTGGTCTTGATTACCTCTTTGGCTTACATCTATGTTTTGGGTCTTTCGGCAGCTACGTTTTAACACCATAAATAATCGTTGAAAACTTAAAAGAATATGGCGCTTGAATTCAACAATGTCTACTCCTCTGTACCCATCATATTAATTTCATCGTTTCAATTCCAATATTAATTTCATCGTTTCAATTCCAATATTAATTTCATCGTTTCAATTCCAATATTTTGCTCATTTCACTTCCTAGAAATGGAAAGAAAGTGAAAGTACTCGGCCACCTGCACAATCCAACTTCAAATCCAGTCGTTGCAGCGACCTCGCTTCCAGAGTCAACTGCATCAACCCTGGGGAGCTTGTTATAGCGAGCTCCTGCAAGTGGGGAAACGAGGCCTGCAAAATATAAGCATTAGATTTTAGCGAAACATATCGATCGCGACATTCACAGGAGGAGAAGAAGGAGAAACGTGACATTCACTTGCTTTGGGTAAAAGAAAATTTCTCATTCCATTTTTGGCACTCCTCTCCTATTGGAATCACACATCCAAAATCTCCTATTGGAATCACACATCCAAAATAAATTTCTTTAGATTCTTTCTAGCTTCAACATCTCCTTGACACTCGGTCTCTAGCAAGATAAGAAACAAATGATAGAAGATACACGGAATCTAAGAAGGTAAAGTAATTGGCCATCAAGAAGCCATTGAAAACCTTTGGACCCAAGAGTTTGCTGGTACAAATGGATCCGGGATTTCAAGTGTTACAATGGTTGATACAAGATCTAGATGCTTCATAGAAGATATCAAGGAAATGCCCAAGTTAGGAGATACATCATTTGTCATTTTGAGAAATCCATTGGTATTTTGAGTGAATACTATCAACATAATCAGATCATGTTCATCAAGGAGAAAAAATACACAAATATCTCCCAAATACATGCAAGTATTCACCAAGTATCTAGGCCCATCAACCACAATCAAGAAAAAAAAAGGCTACTTAAAATGGTTGACAATCAAATCATATTTTTCCTTTCATAGGATCATTGTGCACCAATTTTGTCAATCATGAAAGGCAGCACATGTTTTCTTGTCAAAGAATAATTTCTAGACATTTAACAATTAATTCTAAATTATAACTTGGAAGTGATGGTAATCATCCAAGTTAAGAAATAATCATATCAATTGTTTAAAAGCCACCTAAGGGCTGGGGAATCGTTAGACCAAGAATTCTCCTTCAGGATACATGGGAGTAAACAAAAAGAGCTAATTTACTCTAGTAGCTTCTAACTAAACCTAGAACTAAAAATTGTGGTACTTAACTATTATGATTGGTATAGAAAAAAGGTATATAAATCTTGAAGATTTTTCCTAACATTTGGAATATTAAAAGCATTATTGGATGTCTAGATAGTGAATATGAAAAAAGCAATAGCGGATGCTAAGACATGAGTGGAGGGGGAGATCTCTTGAAAATCCTTAGGGTAAGCTATTGAATTTGATATATAGCGAAAGGAGATCTCAAGATAAAGACTGATTCTTTATCACTTTCTCTTGGTCAACAAGAATTGATCACACCTGAAACAAGGTTATCCAAGTGATACTGATTGGAAATACTATTAAGCTTACAAGATTTATAAGTCTTGGATTATATTTTAGCTGACTATCTCATGTGATGAGAAAAGAGATTTTGCCTCTTAAAGTACAAAGTTCTAAGTAGGATTGAATCTTGGAAAGCATTTCTCCAAGATTAGGTACAAGGGATCCATATATTCCTTAGTAACTTGGGGTGTAAGCCTAGGTCACTATCCTAAGCATAGACTCAAGAATATTAAATTTGAAGATACCAAGGCAGTTTTTTTTTTGCTTTCTTGCATAGTATGAGAAAAAGGTCAAAAACATTCGAGCATGGTTTTTAGATATAGATAGGATCAAGTTTTTAGAGATTTTACACAGTGTTCAATTCCTAATACAAGACTCAAAAAATATTAACAAATTTACACATTTTCAATTTTTTGGTTTTAAATTTTTCATTTACAAATTTCATGTATAATAATCGATCTGATTTTCATCATTCTCTTAGTTACTCTATTGTTCATTTCATTCATTTAATCTACTAAACTCCTTATCATGGATCATTCAGCGGGTTTTTCTAAAGAGTAGGTTCTATTTTCATATGCATGTACAAGAAAATATCTTTGTGCTAATAGACTAATAGATGAAGAGTAATAATGCAATTAAATTGGATCATTAGGTAGAGTAGTGAGAAGCAAAAAACTAGCTATATAGACATGTATTGTCTTGTATAGACAATGACGATATTGTCTACCCATGCGCTCTTGCAATGGACATTCAATGGTGATATAGACAATCTCTAGAAAAAGAGCTTTATAGTGTGCATAACCATGATTTCACCTCACTATCTAGTAATGCTTAATCCTCTAATTTAGGCATGATCTTTGAGACTACATGAGGCTATGTTTTGGGCATTCACATTGGGATCATCTATAACTTTGGAACATCTAAATTATGTAATTATTGGATTGAGTAAACCAATAGATTGGACACCCTCTACACTGGACACCCACCACATTGGACATCCACCACACTAGACATCCACCACACTAGACACCCACCAAATTGGACCTCCATACTTCCAGACAAACCATTGTAAGTCCTAACAACCAAACTAATGACCATAATCTTAGCCTCGTTCACTTCTTAACTAGTCACCATAGTTCTGGATAGGTTGACTAATGAGTTGTCATATCTCCAGAACTCCTCTAAGATTCCAAACACATTACCATGATTCTAGATTCATTGACTATTGAATTTTCATACCTCTAGAAACTTAGACAAATTAGTGTAATTCCGGATTAGTTGACTACCAAACTGTCATATCTCCAAAATTCCGGTGTGACTAAAGTATACATCGTGGCTAGCCTTCTGATTAGACTTACATACATCATCTAGAAGTCTTTGGTCTCTTGTAGACCTCATCATGAATGTCTAGAATCTCATAATGGCTTCTACTCATAGCCGGGGTTGTACAACTTAGATTACCATGGATCATTTGCAATGTGGATGGAGTATTGAGAATATCTAGCACTCCCCCCCCCCCAACCTCAATGTCCACCTGCGGTGAACTACCTCCTTATTCAAATGCCAAGCTTTGGAAGATGTTGGTGCAACTTCTCTTTCCCTAGAGCCTTGTTGAAAATGTATGCTCCATTTTCATCTGATTGTAACTGAGCTCCACAACTCCATCCATGATCAAATCTCATACATATTGATACTAGATTGCTATGTGCTTATTACTTGCATGACAAATAGGATCCTTGGCGTTGGGCATGCAATTTTGGTTGTCACATCTCAACATGTTATCCTCAAGTCCTTGAGTTCCTATATGCCACAAGACCCTTCTCAACCATATTGCTTTACATGTAGCAAAAACTGTTGCCTTGTACTCAGCTTCAGTACAAGATAGTACTACGGCCGGTTATTTCTTATTGATCTAAGAAACAATCCCTCAACCCAAAGAGAAGCAATATCCAAAAACTCATTTTTTGGAGTGAATATCCCCTACCCAAATAGAGTCACATTATCCATACATAGATGATTCTTCACCGTAAAAAATACCATGCTTAATGGTTCCTTTGACATGTTTGAGTATCTACATGCATGCCTTCCAATGAGTTAGACAGAGCTTATTAGAAAACTTGCTTACTATGCCAACAACATAAGAGATATATGAACTTCTATTACACAAGTAAATAAGACTTCTTACTAATCTCATGTATCTTCCAATATCCATTGATTATCCATTGATGGCCACATATTTGGGATGTTTTAGGACATAGTTCATTCACACCCTTAGGAATCCTCAAAGATACAAGAGTGGTAAGAAATATAATACAACTATCATTTTCTCTGAAACTTCACAATGCTTTCAAACATGTAAATGCCACTTCAATAGGAATACGAGATGAACACGTTCAATATTGTGGTGAGTTCATGATACTTATCCATATATCTTGGCATACTGCTAGAGGCACATTCCTAGTGTATGAGAATACTTATCTTACAAAAGAAATTGTCTTGGGAAATAATTGGCTATTGGATCATTTTCTCAGGATTAATTTGGCCACTAGCCATCTCATGTGAAGGATAGATAACACATGGATCATAGTCACACTAGGAGAGGTCATGATCCACACTTCAAGAATTACCACACACCTTCAAGTGCAACATGTATATTAAAAACAACAGACATATCTGGATTAAACGGACTTAGCTTGTAAGAAATTTTTATAGGAACAAGGACATGAGCAAAGTTATATACTCCAAGGCCTCCAAAGCAAGTATCAATTGTTGAAAGAACTTGGATAAGCTCGTAGGAGGTAGAAAAGTGCATTTCGAAGCGACGAATTTTTGTCTAGCTAACCGGCACAAGACCAACCCTTGAGCTTATGGAGACTCAAATGGACCTTATAGGCATGCAATAAGTGCAAAGAAATGCACTATCTATTTTGGAGGATCAAGAAGAAAGAGTCCATACAAATTAGATAGGTTCACATGTTGACTAGCTCAAAAAACTTACTATTTATGGAAGAGATAATGAACTTCAAATGCCCATAGTGACCAGCCTGAATACAATTAGAAAAAATCCTTTTATGGGAGTGCTAAACATAGGGTTGAGTGTATATAATGCACAACATTATAAGGAATAAGCAAAATATAGTATAGGAATGAATTAGATGCTCAATGATTGTACCTCCTATTTTTCAGGAACACATAGAGATTGACTCGAGAGAGAAAAACTAAGATTTCTCTCCATATACTGAACCAAATGCTATGAACCTTTATAGACGTAAACTAGAAACAAATATCTTTCTAGTGAGCCATCTTGCACTCAATTGGAAGCTTTGTACAGAGAGAAACAGCCTCTGCAAGGTTACTATTGGTAAATGATGGAGAGAATTGAAGGAGCGAGACAATGATGCTCACAAGTGTATGTATAATGCTTCCATCTATTGTATAAGTGATTTCAAGTCTTTATATAGACTCTAGAAGTGGTCCACGAGTTCCATAAGTGGATTTTGAATTCAAATGAAGGTGGGAATGATTGTTGGAGGGAGTTAATTCAGTTTCCTACAATCTAGGAAACGTGAAGATCTAGTTTGATCTACTTTTAGGTGATTGATTGTCTGATTGAATGCAACTCAACCACCAAAAAATCGTGGGATTTGGGCTCTATATTTATACTTTTACATGTGTAAAGATCAAAGCTTTTACAATGGTAAGAGATCCATGAAAAATCTTTTTTTAAAAATACAATAAGTGAGCATATTAAGAAAAAGAACACAATAGCCTTTGATGTAGATCAAATCCACCGCTTGATGTTCCAACAGCTCCCCCTCAAGCTAAAGTATGCTTGAGTCGTCATTCTCTAATAGGTTGAATAGGTGTAGGTTTTGTGTTCTCCATTTTGAGCTTGAGAGGAAGATCTTCAATGTATCTTCTCTGAGTCATATACATTCCTTCATTTGTGTATATGACCTGCATACCTTGGAAATATGTGAGCTCACCTAGGTCACTAGTTTTGAACTCCTCTTGCATGCGTCTCTTGATCCTTCGAATGCCATTTAGATCATCACCTATCACAATAATATCATCTACGTATACACATAGAGAGATAACCTCATCGTGATCCCTGATGAATAGAGAAGGATCCAGCTGCTAGCTTTGAACCCTTGATCTTGAAGGTATGTAACCAACCTATAATTCCAAGCTCTAGGAGCTTGTTTCAATCCATACAATGCTTTCTTAAGTCTATAAACATAAGATGGATGATTATGCTTTTCAAAAACTCGTTGTTGTGGCATGTATACCTCTTCACTTATCCAACCATTTAAGAATGTTTTTTTCAAATCAACTTGGAGGATTCTCCAATTCTTTGTAGCAGTCACACTTATAAATGTTTTGATTCTAGTCATGTTTGCAATAGGAGAGAATTTTTCCTCATAGTCTATACCATGAGTTTGTGAGCATCCTTTGGCAACTAATCTTGCCTTGTACCTACAAACTTGACAATCTTAATTTCTTTTAACTTTATATACGCATCTGCAACCAATTACCTTTTGATTTGGTGACATTGGAACGAAATCCAAGGGTCCATCTCCTTCAATGCATCTATTTCTTCTTTCATGGCCTTTTCCCAATTAGGGTTTCCCTTTGCCGCTTCATAGGTTGATGTTTCTTCTGAAATTCAATCTTTTGTAAAGTAGATTGAATGCTTTGTAAAAAATGTGGAATCATATCCATACCTTTCTCGTTGTTTCTTCTCTCTTGCTAATCTTCTAGGTGCATGCTTGGAGCATTCTCCAACCTCTTGCATCTTTGCATTGCCTCTTGACTTCCATAACTTGTAATCATTTTCCCCTTCATCTTTGTCATCCTCTGTATCACTTATTGGATTATGGACTTGTGTATCATGCTTGCTTCCTAATTGATGATAATAAGAACCAAGATCATATGGTAGAGTTACCTTTTGTTTGTTTTCATCATACCAAGACCTCTGTTCTTCAAACATGACATGTCTACTTGTAGTGAGTTTCTTGGTTGAAGGATTATAGAACCTATAACCCATCTGAGTTGAATCATATACAATAAACACTTCCTTTGTTGCCCTTTCATCTAGCGTATCTCTTATTTTTGATGGTACATGAACATAAGCTAAACAACCAAAAACCTTGCGATGTCCAAGACTAGGTTTCCTTCCATGCCATGCTTCATAAGGAGTCATACCTTGAACTGATTTGGATAGTATCACAACAGCTAAAATAGCCTCTATCAATAGATAATGTGGCAACTTCTTCTCTTCAAGCATTGTTCTGGCTAATCCAACGAATGTTTTGTTTCTCCTCTCGACAATTCCATTTAGTTGAAGAGAGTACCTGGGAGTCGCTCCCTTTTTTCTCCTGCAAGAACTCATCAAACTCTTTGGAGAAGTATTCTCCCTCTCCTTCAGATCTAAGCTTCTTTAGTGATCTACCTGTATAACTCTCCAAATGTGCTAGATACTTCTTGAAGCAATACAAAACTTCATTCTTACTCTTGATAAAGTAAAGAATAGTCTATCTACTATGGTCATCAATAAATGAGACATAATTCCTTGATCTTGCCAATGAAGGTTCTTGACTTGGTCCCCATACATCTGTATGTACTAAGTCCAATAAGTTGTTGTGGATGTAGCCTTTTTGGTTGAATGGTTGTCTTTGTGCCTTCCCAATCTCACATGCATCACACCTATTGATCATGTGTTGCTTTGATATGTTCTGCAATCCTAGAACACTTTGATCCTTGCATATATCCTCCAAGGTTCTTTCATTCACATGAGCAAGTCTCTTATGCCATGCTTCAAGCTTGCTTAGGGTTTGGGAACCAAAGTTGAATAGAGCTATGTTTTTTTTTTATAAAGGAAGTTCGACATTAGCCTACTCTCCCAGACTTGAATTAAATAAAGAAAGAAAAGTACAAGAGAAGGGGACTAGTGCCCACGGGACCCCCCAAATCCCACAAAGCAGGGGAAGCTTTTACAGAGCTTAGATGGCATTACAAAGAAGGTTAATCACCCTCTCATCAACCTCATGAGGGGCCCACTTGGGTTTAAGCTTGTTATTGATCAAAAGGAGAACTTGATGGTGCCTAAAGGGGGGGGGGGGAATTTCTTACAGTTAGCAGTCCTTTTGCCAAGGAGGAACAATGATTTCTCGATTGACCACTCCTTCGGGGAGTCACCAAAGTTGAGAGCACATCTTTCCCGTTTGATTTTCCATAGGACCTCCCCTCTGATGGCGTTCCAAAGAGTCGCAGAGTAGCCGATCGCTTCTCCAAGCAAGGCCTGCTGCCAACTAAGATGTCTCTGAAGTCTAATTTTCTTTCCAACCGTTTGCTAGAGTCTGTTGGAGATGGGGAAGGTAAAGAAGATGTGTGGAACATTTTCGATAGACCGGTAGCAGCCTTTGCACCAGGGAGGGATCCCACAAAGTTTGCTAGCCTTAATGTTGGTCCAAATTCCATGATGAAGAATTTGCCATAAGAGGACAGACTTTTTGATTTCTATGAGGGGGTGCCAGATAGCCATGAACTTCATGTCCCACCGAAGCCGCGTCCATGACAGGCACCACTTCTTGTTGAGGTTAACCTGATAGTCAATCGTTCCTTTGATGTTTGGGATTTTTGATAGGCTATTCCCATTGTGCCATTTGAGACCAAGCGAGCTCGATGTGTCGTGTCCCATGAGAAGGCGAGTTTTGTGACAATCCCAGGCAAGACATCTGCTTTGCAAAGTGTTCCATTCTTCGTACGAAATGTTGACACAAGGGTCAATATCCTCGAAGTTGATCGAGCAGTTGGTATCTTGTTTCCAGAGATCTTTCCATTTTTTGAAGCCTTTGTTCCATAACTTCTTGGCATTTTGAATGTTCCAAGGTTCCACACTCCGGATGCCATGGATCGAAAACCAGATAGAGTCGTTTTGTCTGATACCGGCAGCCCACTTCCAGTCTTCACTAATTATTGTGAGGCTTTTGACTTTATTCCAACTCTTCCATAGGGAGCACACGAGATTAGAGCCTTTCGAGAAGACGGGGATCGGGGTAAAAAGCAGGGTCAAGATGTTGAGATTCTTCCAATTTGGGAAACCCAAGAGTGCCAACTCGGTCTTCTTTCTAAAGATCAGCTTGGCCCACGAGGCCTCCCCATTGCACCAAGCCTTAATTATCCATTTGGCTGCTAGTTTGTTAGCCATGCACCCAATGTCCACAATACCAAGTCCCCCACTATCTCTATGGCTGGTGCAAATGGACCATTTGATTTTAGGCACCCCCCTTCTATTGTGATCGCCCGTCCAAAGTAAGTTTCTACAGATACTATCAAGTTTGGGCAGATCTTGCTCTTTTGGTCTCCAGCAAGAAAGGAAATAAATGGTAGAAGAAAGGAGGAATGTGTTTATAACCATAGCATAACCAGCAAGATTGATTTGCATACCTCTCCAATAGTTAAGCTTGTTTTGGAGTTTGGCGAGCACCCAGTTCCACCGTTGTTCCATAGAGATGCCAAACCCCAAGGGGATCCCAAGAAGCCAAAACATTTGGCCCTCCGGAATGATTTGACAGCCATGATCAATGAGGAGGCCGGGCTGAGACCCCACAATAGCTCTAAAGGCAGTCTTAGAGTGCTTGATTATGGATCCAGAGGCCTCATAAAAAGTAGAAAGACACCTCCAAAACGTCTCCAGGCTGGTACTGTCATTGTGCACAAACGCGTTCATATCATTGGTAAAAAGTCTCATGGTGATCTGATTGTGATCGTGAGGCAAGCGGAGGCCTATGATATTGCCAGCTTCCACCTGGTGCGCCACAAGCTTGCTGAGCCCCTCCATGGCGATGGCAAAGAGAAGGGGAGCCAATGGGCACCCTTGTCTGATAGATCTTCTAAGTTTGATCACCTTCGAAAGTTTGCCATTAATGTTAATTTGGGTCGATGCGTTTCCGAGAAGTGTCGCGATCATCTTGGTGAATTTCTGACTACATCCAAGATCCTGGAGCGACTGCAGAATATAGTCCCATTCAAGCCTGCCGTAGGCTTTATCAAAGTCTATCTTGAGGAAGACCACATCTTGTTTAGAATCATTTGCAAATTCAAGACCTTCCCAAATATCTATAATGGTTTCCAAAATTGACCTGCCTTTGATGAAACCTTTTTGGTCCTCACATAGCCACGCTCTCAAGTGGCAAGAGATTCTGTTGGCAATGACTTTGGCGATGATCTTGTATCCTGTTTGGAGCATCGTAATAGGATGCTAGTTCTCTATTCTGTTCTTTTCCCCTTTTTTGTGTATTAACTTGATAATACCATTGTTGAGACAAGAAGGAAGTGCGCCAAACTTGAGCGCCTCTTGCCAAACTAGACAAAGAGGGGTGGCGACCACCAACTTGAAGGATTTAAAGAACTCATTAGTGAGCCCGTCGGATCTTGGGATCTTATCGGGAAGGAGGGCATTACTAACCTCAATGATTTCTGCTTCAGAGATAGGGGCATGTAGCAGGGAGCAGAGGTTGAGTAGTATCCTGCGGGGGGAAACCCTAGATATGGCTCCCATACAGTCCCTTCTATGGTGGGAGAGGGGGTTCGAGGTCCCCAGGAGTCTCATGAACTGCCCTTCAATGATCCCAAAATTATCTTCTTTCGAGTTGCATACATTGGCATTTAAGTCTAGCAATAAGGGGATTGATTCTCTGTTATGTTTCCTTTTAAGGATACGACACATCTCTTTGGTGGGTTTGTTGGCTTTGCCAGCCCACCACTCCTTGAAGAAAATTTGCAAATTTTTTCTTTGTATTTCTTCCTCGTATCTCAACAGTGCTCTGATTTTTCGAAGACCTTTCTGGGCTTGAGATTTTCCTTTGTTCACTTCCTCCTCAAGCCTCCAGAGTCTGTGGTAAAGAGCTTCCCTACGAGCCCCTCGCACAGTCTCGAGCATCTTCCTGGATCTAATCATGATCTGTCGAGTCTTATCGACCGCACTTCTCCAGCACTTGGCTGGGGATAAGCCGGAGGAGAACGCCTCCTTCCACACATCAGAAATTTCTTGATGGACGGAGGGGAGAGAGAAGGTGGGCGCACTCGCATGGAACCAAGGAGCCTTGCTGATCTTGTTGGAAGGTTGGAAAGTGATAACAATCGGGTAGTGATCAGAGATGGTGAGGTCGGTGCGTTGCGCAAGGGATGGGTGGCCCCACTGATGCGTAAAACTCTGAGAGATGTAGCATCTACCAAGTCTAGCTTTCCTCAAGTCCTCACCCGCTTGGAGATTTGACCAAGAAAAGCCATTCGAGTCTTTGAATTCGACCAAATCCAAGTGGAGTTTGGTTTTGTCCCACGTTTCTTTCTCCCGACTATCGATGACCCTGCCCTTGCCCATCCATCTGTCCATAGGGTCCTCCACCATGTTGAAGTCACCACAAATAAGCACGTTGTGGGGGAGCGAGTCCAAGGAGGCCCATGTGTTCAGTCTCTCTAATTCCCCGTTAGGGCCGTACAAAGAAACCAGAGTAAAACAAAGAGGAGCACCAAAAGAAACAGCAATCCATCGATGCCTTTCATCTTCAATGGAGTTCTCAAGCTTTTCAAACCAGAGTTGATTAATGCCGATTGCCGTTCCACCGGACCCCCGCTGGTGCGCTGTTGAAATCCAAACATGGGTCGAGGAGACCTGTCTAAGCCGTTTTTGGAGGTCTTCTCCGTCAATTTTAATCTCTTGAATACATATCAACTCTGGGTTTCGGCTAGCTTCGTGAAGCCATTGACCAATGATGGTCGCTCTTGAGGGGTCCGTTAGCCCTCTAGCATTTAACGAGATGATGATCATTGTCGTAGTGAGCCCTCTTTGCGGGAGGGAGCTTTGTCCTTTCTTTTCTTGGATTCATCTTTCTTTTTCGCTAGGATCGGATCCCGAATTAGCAATAGGTTCTTGTGGGGGCTTCTCCAGGGTAACTCCATAGGGTGTTTTCCTTTGCGGGATGCCTCCTGCTGGGAAGACTTGGGCATCGTTTTGGACACCATTTCCGAAATAGTTGATCCGATGATAGAACTTTCACTATCCATGTTATCTTCATTACTAGTGGTAAAGCCATCTTCTTTGCTTGTAGTGTAGCCCTCCTGGGAGGTTTCTTTATTATCAAGGATCTCTAGGGCATTGTCGTTGGTTCCCACCTGGGTAGTCAAACTCATTGATCTCCTTTTCGAGATTGCAAAATAAATTGCTAGAGGGGGTAACTGACATGATGTTTCGCTCAGAAGTCACCCTAGGGCTTCTTTTCCTTCTTTTCCTAGAGCTATGTTCCTGGTTTCTCCTACTTGAAAAGTAAAGAGCCTAACATGCTTCTTAGCTTTGGCTATCTTCTTGAAGCCTTGACATGGATCTTCCACAAAAGATCCATGTTGGGTGAACCTAACTTGCAAGCCTTTTTTGAGTATTTGGCGTACATGTATTAGGTTTCTAGTGGTGGGTACATAGGGAACCTTACTCAGAATGTTTGTCCTACCATTGGAAGCTTTGACATTACCAATCTTCTCCACATTGTGTTTTGTGTCATCCCCTGTTTGTACTTCATGTCTATGCTTTGGACTTTCCAAATCAGATAGAAGAGAAATGTTGCCTGCAACATGATTTGAACATCCTAAATCTATGTATAACAAATGATCATCTTAATTACCTTCTTTGTGGCTTAGATTCATAAAAAGCAATGAGTCTTCATGTGGTTGATCTTCTAAATAATTGTTGAAGTCCCTTCTATTTTAGCCTCTATTGTTATTGTTGAAGTTGTTTCCACCTTTGCCTCTATTGTTGCCATATCCACCTCTTCCACTTCCTTTCCGGGTCTTCCCATTGAACTAGCAATTTTGAGTGGTGTGGTTGGTCTTATCGCATATGGCACAAGGTTGGACATTACGAACTTTGGCTTTGTCTTGCTTTGGTCCTTTCTTCTTCCCTTTCCACTTGCTCTTGCTTACGAAGGTTGCTTGGGAAGTCTCTTTCTTATCCTCTTCCTTCTTCTTGCCTTCCTACTTCTTATCCTTCTTATTTGCATATAGAGCACTAGTTGAACTACCATGATAAGAGTTACCTTAATTTATGCTACTGTTCTTTTCTTGATTGAAGAGTTGTCCAACAAAGATGTTGAAGTCTGGAGTTTCCACATCCATGATGAGATCATAAGCCGTCATTAAGGATTTCCATTGCTTATCACTTTGAATCCCATTGAGAATTTGCCTCATGATAGCCTCTTCTCGAGTGAGCTCTCCAATGGATTCTAATTGATCCGCAAACTCCTTGACCTTGGTAACAAAATTTGTGATGGTTTTCTTAGGTTTCTTCTTCATTTGGTTAAACTCGTTCTAAAGATGATTCTTTCTTACTTTGGTACTAGCAGAAAAGAAAGTCTTGAGGGCATCTCAAGTCCCTTGAGATGTCTTACATCCTCTTATATGTGGTAATACAAAGTGAGAGATAGAGTTTAGTATGTACGACCTTGCTTGAGCATCCTTTGCACACCAAAGTATGAGCTTATCTATGTCCTCTTGTGTAGGTCCTCCTTTGGATCTTGGAATAGGCATAGCATCATCTCCTACTACAATTCCATAAAGATTTATACCTTGAAAATAGGCCTCGATTCTGATTTTCCAAGGTGTGTAGTTGTATCGATCAACCTTCTCGATCATTTATGGAAAGCGTCACACATCTTGATCAAGCTCTGATACCACTGAAAGAACTTGGAGAAGCTTGTAGTGCGTTTCGAAGCAACAAAGTTTGGTCCAAGTAACCAGCACAATGCCAACCCTGAGCTTATGGAGACACAAATAGACTTTATAGGCATGCAATAAGTGCAAGATATGCACTATGTACTTTGGAGCATCATTACAAAAGTTAAGAATCATCAATGATTCCTTGAATATACATGGTTCTAGCTAACTTAAAAGTGAAGGAGATTTTCTGCTTAAGGGATTCTAGCATTTCCCGCAAAATTTGGGGTTCGATTAGGTGTGCATCAGTCTGCATAGAGCTAGAAGCGATCAATTGAGAGAGTAATACATTAGCTTGATTCTACAAAGAAGCTTCTTGGAGGTAAAAAATCATTAGCGAGCGGAGTATCACATCTGTTGGAAGCAGTCAGAGGCACAGACGCCACGGAAGCATGTGAAGACGAAGCAGGGAGCCAGTCGGACCATTTTTTCAAAACAATTATATTTTTATTACTTCTTCAAACATCCAACAGTGATTTTCATCACTCTTGTAACATATGTAATATAGACAAAACCCATTTTTGTAATCCATAGCTCCATTTTGTGCAAGCCGAGGAGTCCTCGAGCTTGAGGAGCTTAGGTAGAATGCTCGTACCAAATTTCGTTATTTTTAGACATCGTTTACCCTTCCAAATAGCCTCTAGGACCTATTTTTTAACTAGGCCGGTCATTAGATGTGAAACCGGTCAAAACTAGTCTAGAAACTATAAAAAGAGCTAGAGAGCTCATTTTTGAGGTTGGTTCATTTTGGTTAGTGTGAGCATAGAGCTAATTTGAGCTTGTAAGAGTATTCTTGAGTAATAGAGCTAATTTCCCACCTTCCATTGTGTCTTGCTTGTCTCTTCATTGTGTGTGTGTATGTGTGTGTGCATCTTTGTGCTTCTCACCTTCACTCTCACATCATCTCACGTTCACGATCTTCATATCACTCCTACCTCTCCCTCGGATTGACATTAAGGAGGTGAAGCTTCTTAACGTGGTACTTACCATTGTGCTAGAGCAACACCAAATTTGGCGCCGTTGCCGGGGATCGAGTCTAGGACGAATGTGTGATGGTAAGAGTATAGCAAGAAGAGGCGTTGGAAGGTAAAAATTTCAGTTTTTGTTGTTGTTTTTACTTAGCTTTTAGTGTTTTTCACTTTCCCCACGCTCCATCTTCATCATCGCATCATCATCTCCATTCCCAAAAAAATCAGAAAATTCACCATATCCACCCATTCACCTCATTTCCCCTCATTTGTGCATGCGAGAGAGCGAGAGAGAGTTTTTGCGCTTGTATGCACTTGTGTTTTCTTGAGTTTTCTTGCAGGTACAGAGCTTCAGAGCATCAGGAAAGCATCCAAAAGGTAAAAAATGTGTTTTCTGTCAGAGATTTCCGAGTGTGGCGGACCATCGCGATGGTCTGCACTTTTCGGTTTTTGAGGTAGGCGACCACACCACTAGATAGGCGACCCTTGCGCATACACGAAACCAAATTTGCATTTTGAAAATTCGTCATTTGGTGGACCATCGCGATTGGCTCGGACCATCGCGATTGTGTCGCACCATCGCGATAGGCTCACGCCATCGCGACGGCTCGGCCGGACCATCGCGACGGTTCGCTTTTTCGGACCATCGCGACGGTTCACTTGAGCCATCGCGACGGTCCACTTGGACCATCGCGACGGTTCAGCTGAGCTCGGACCATCGCGATTGGCTTATGCCATCGCCACGACAGTGCCACGTGTCACGATAGACCATCGCGACGGTTCAACTTTTGGACCATCGCGACAGCCCAAAATCGGACCATCGCGATTGGCTCAAGCCATCGCATCGCGGACCATCGCGACGGTTCATTTCGGACCATCGCGATTGTCCACCGTTGACCGTTGACCGCGCCATCGCGATTGTCCGCCCGATCACGCCATCGCGACGGTTCATTTTTCGGACCATCGCGACGGTTCGACCTCACGCCATCGCGATCGTTCACTTCGGGCCATCGCGACGGTTCGCCTTCTCGGGCCATCGCGATTGTCCAAGTTCCACGCCATCGCGACGGTTCGCTCGGACCATCGCGACGGTCCCAGACCATCGCGATTGCCCACCCCCATCGCAAATTTTGGACTTCAATTTTTGACCAAATTTGGGGGTATTTTTGGAAAATTTTTGGACCATTAGACTCATAGGAGACCCCTTAGCTCATAATTGAAGGAAAATTGGATTGTGAGTTTTTACCCCCCAGGGCCTGAACGCTCATAACTTTTTCATCCGAAGTCCGTTTTTTGAGCTGAATAGCTCGTTAGAAAGCTCGTGACGAGTACTACGTGACCTCAACTGTTTTTTTCATAAATTATACGTCTATTTTTGGGATAGGCTAATTTGAGG
The DNA here is from genome assembly GCA_020310875.1 of Ceratopteris richardii. Taxonomy (NCBI): domain Eukaryota; kingdom Viridiplantae; phylum Streptophyta; class Polypodiopsida; order Polypodiales; family Pteridaceae; genus Ceratopteris; species Ceratopteris richardii. The sequence goes on along the minus strand of CM035413.1, from coordinate 87,461,840 downwards.
TTCACCTAAGTCTTGGACTAGGAAGCCAGGGGGCACACATTAAAATTTGGGCAAAAAGGGAAGGGATTTAAAAGATGTATGTGCTCAAGTGTTTAATCATCTTGTGAATTGGTCTAACATTGGAATTTTCCAGGTCTAGCAAGGGCAATCCAAGGCAAGCGAGCAAGGCAGTGAGGACAGCAAGGCTTGGGAAGCACGGCTTCTTGGGCAACAGGACATCAGAGCAATCAGAAAAGCCGACTCGAGGTTGGAAGATTACTCAACCCCCTCAGTCAATTCTTAGCTTAGGCTAAACGGTAGTTGTGGATTAACGACAATAGGAACGCCTCAAGTTTAAGATACTAATTATTTCAAGTCTAAGACTTAAAGTAAAGGTGTGTGTGACGCGACAACCTAAAGAAAAGAACATAAGTCTGACGGAACGATAACCCAAAACTATAACGAAAGTCGAATTCCTGACGCATAAATTAAGACAAGAATCCAGAGAAAAGTAAAAAGAACCAAGAATTAATCACAAAGAACCATTGACGATCTAAGTGTGTAATTGAGTGAGCAAGGAAGGAAATTAATGAACCTTAGATCGGGCAAACATATAGGTAAGTCGGACAGAAGAAGCCTTAGATCATCAGAGGCTAGTGTAAGAACTACCGCTCGATCTTGGGCTCAGCAATTGAATAGCAATTACCCCTACGAGAGCTCAGAGACTAGCGAATCAGAAATGGCATTTAGCACAGACAGACCAGAAGGAGGGTCTCATGTAGCATACCTAGAAAAACCAGAAGGACCCTATAGAACGCAACTAGAGTTTCTCCGAACCAACCGACTAGGTGCTCGCATCTATGAGGATGGTTTGCGAAGGCAAGTGGTGCAACTGCACAACCCTGATCAACCCATTGGATTGGAAAGACCAGTGGTGAAATTTGAGAGAGACGCTTACATAGACAAAGAAGGAACCATGTATATCTTGAGTACGCAGCCAAACGATACGAATGAGTTTGGCACAATTCAATTAGAGACAGAAGGAAAATTTCAAGGAAAAGAGCCATTAGAAGAACCTAGGACACCTAGAGGGAAATCCGTATTAACAAGAGTACTCATCCCAGAGTGGATCCCTCAAGATAACAGGAGCACAGAGTTGTTCATAAATAAAGAAACAGACGAAGCCTTTTGGAGGTACAGAAAGGAAAACCCCAGTGAGGTAGGCATCATTACAATCTATGAATTCAAGGACCCAGATACACCTGGAAAGGTTGTATACCTGGATGAGACTTCAGAAAGAGTCTTTATGGTGCCTGAACGCGCTAAAAACACCTACACTTGGAGAGGTGAATTGATATTCCCTCTATCCAGAACGAACATGAATGCAAATCAACAAGGGGCAGGAACATCCTCAGCCCATGGAAATCAAAGAGAAGGAAATCACGAGAGACCGGAAGTAAGCTTCAATCCCCCCATAGGGAGAGATAGAACAACCACGAACACTAATAGGACGGATAGACAAAGAGAACATGGAATACCAGGTGGTAGAGATGATTTTCCTCTACCTAGACCACGTGAACACGCAAGAGTATTGAGGCCCACGCAATTGGTAAAATCAATGAAGAATTACTTTGATGGGACAGGAGATCCCTATGACCATGTCGCAGAATTCAAGCAAGTACTAAGAGCAGAACAAGTCGAGGATATGTTCACGCAGTACAATGCATTTGGACTAACGTTAAAGAATACAGCTTTAACCTGGTTCCAACCACTGCAACAAAGGCAATTTAGAGACATCCATCACTTTTTAGAGTCATTCATTACTGAATTCTCTAAAAGTGGGGTTAGACATGACACGTCTTCGCTTATTCATAGTTTTAAACAGACCCCTCAGGAAACAGTTAGACTGGCAGGTCGTAGATTCAGACAATATGTTGAACGATGCCCAATGCAAGAGCTACCCTCACAAGCCAAACAAGTATCACTGTTCCTAGATGGCTTGTTGAGCGCTAAACTACGTTCCTATGTGTACCTAAAGGAACCCAGAACGCTAGAAGAGTGTGTAAGAATATGTATAGACATCGAGGACAACCTAGGAGATGAATTAGAACTCTCAAAAGTCTATAAGGACTCTGATTGTTCTTCTCTAGCTTCCACAAAATTGTCTAATTCGATAGAGGATCTAGCAGAAAAGGTGGCCCAAAAACTAGGAGTTTCTAGTAAACAGGTGCCCAAGCTGCCTACAAATGTACGTTGTTACACTTGTGGTGGAAATCATTTGGCAAACATGTGCCCCAATGCACCTCAACCTCACGCCAACCCTAGTGGCCAATATTGCACAATTGAGAGAAGATACACAAATCATACAGCTCAGGACTGCCCATACAACAAACAAACTGTGAGACAGAACTACCCGCAAGCATACCAGCAGCCAGGTAGGTATCAAGGCCAATACAATGCTCAGCCTTATTACTATAGGCCTCCCCAGAACTACCCATACCAGGCTCAACAAAGACCTCAACCCGTCTTAGCTCAACAGCCACCCCCACCAGCGAATGTCATCTCAGTCAAATATGCTGCTGCAGAAGAGAACCTAAGTAGGGCCTTAGTGCCTTCTTCACCCCTGATCACTGAAAGTGACCCGAACTCAAACAGTTTTGACTCTACTCATGTAACTAGTCCACCCGCTTATTACACGGAGTCACCAGAACATGTGGAGACATATCATTATGATAGTCCACCAATGGAACCTAGTTGGGAGCCAGATTATACTAATGTGATGTACGCAAACCCAAACCCACGGCCCCAACTGAGACAACAGAGACCACAGGGCCCTAGAGGACCATGCTTTAGGTGCCAAGGAGATCATTTCATTAAGGATTGTCCACATCCCCCAATAGCAAGGCAATCACAGTACTACAGCATCCAAGGCTTTTGTGCCGATTGTGGCAAAGAACACATAATCAAAGATTGTCCTAAGAACCCAGTTAACACATCGAATGTGACACCGATCAACGTGATAGGTATTGTAAACAACACAGATGGACCCAACCCTACATACGTGCCTATCCAAGCTATGACCAGAGCCCAGACACTCTTACAAAACCAACAGCTTAATCATGAGAAAGTAGCCGGAACTAGTGAAGTTGCAGAATCGAGTAGTAAAAAGACAAAATCTTGGAAAGATTCTAGAGAAAGGATAAAGAGAAAATGGAGTAAAAAGATAAGTGAGTTGGAAGGAAGTCTAAGAGAATCTAGAGCCAAAATACAAGAATTGGCTTCACAAGAATCAAACCAAGAAATCCCAGCTCAGAAATCAGGATCAGTCTTAGCGGAACCCATACCGGAAGACCTAGATATGATGTTTCGTGCATATCAGGCTAGAATAAAAGAGGGACCTCAAGTCACGGAAATGAGTAAAAACTACCCTCGAGCTGATCTAGAAATTGAGAGAATTAAACTTTGCATGAAGATGGTAGAGTTAGCACAAGCCTTGTTCGAAGCCTCTAGATATCTTAATTGGAATAACATGGCAAAACCAGAACTACACTTTCAAGGACTAATGGAGAGGCTAGAACACTTGATTGAAAGCAAAGAGAGAGAGGATCAGCTTAGGAACCCTATTATCCCAGAGACACAGGAAAGGAATCCACCATCCCTGTCTCAAGTACCCAATACAGAGAGTCAAGATAACCTATCCTCCATACATAAGTACTCACATGAATTTTTGAGAGAAATCCAAGAAGAGAAATGGAGAAAAGAACAAGGAACTCATCCTCCTATTCAAGAAATAGACGATTTGCAGGAACAATTTCCCCAAGACATCCCCTCTATATATGGTGATGTAGAGGTGGAACGACTGAGTGAACCCACAGGATTTGAGTCTAATTCTCTGCAAGAATTACCTCAGTTCACAGGGCCTTGGGAAGCAAAGTCTATTAGTATGAGAGCACCTACGATAATAGTGAGGAATGAAGAATCAGTGATCCCTAGAAATACGGAAGTGATCAAGAATACCAAAGTACAATGTAATCTCACTCTGGAGGAACTGTTAAAGGTAAAACCAGAATTGTGGAAGCACGTAGCAAATCAATTCCCTGAGCTAGCTACCACACCCTCTCAGATAGGATCACATAAGAAGGTACCAGAGATACCCGTGGAAAAGATTGGAGACGTAAGCGAAGGAGAGGAAGGTAACACATATCTTCCTATAACCCATCAGGGCTACACCACGAAAGCCATCTTAGATTCAGGAGCCGGAGTAGCTATCGCTACTACCGCCTTATGGAAACGTTGGGGTAAGCCAGCACTCAGACCCACTAGGATGAAGCTACAAATGGCTGATGGACACATAGAAAAACCGTTAGGCTTGCTAGAAGGCATATCTCTCACCACTTGTGGTGTAGAATTTGAGCATACTTTCGCCATTTGTGACTTCGCGAAAAATCATGCATATGAGATGATATTGGGACGACCATTCATGCGTCAGTTGCAAATTGTACAAGATTGGGGAACTAATTCTTTGTACTTGCAACACTTAGGAGTGACTACCGAAGTCAATCTTAAAGACTATTCACACAGAGATGTACCCCCAATACAATGGAATACCATCCATAAGACACCAGTAGAGACGGAATCCGTGCACTCATTAGAATCAGATCCTTCTTGGTTGCATGAGGATACTCATTTATGGATGTGTAAAGTTGCCAAACAAGAGGAAGAGCGGTTAGAAGCCAGGACCTTAGGTGCAGAACAACATCCACGAACTCTTCAAGATCCAGCCTACGCACCTGTAGTATTCCCTGACGAGGAGTTTGAACCCCATGGTTGGGCGGAAATCCTAGCAACCCTGGATGTAGCCATCAATGAAGAACAATGGACACCCCACTGTGACGAGGATGGCTATGACATTTCAGTTTTTACGATAGAGCCAATCATGTGCGATGCAATTTTAGAAGAGTGCGAACCAAACACTGATGCATTTGAGGACGCAAGCGAATTTGATTTAGAATCAATTATCATGGACCCACCCTTTGCATCAGAGCAAGAATATTTCTACGAAGTAGAGACTCACACTCAGAGTCATGAGGAAATTACGAATGAAGTGAGGTTAGCCACTCAAGTGTCTGATAAGAGTGAAGGCAAGAAGAGAAAGAAGAAAGAAACAATGTCAGAAAAAGAAGAATCTTTATTTGAAGTACCCGAGAATTTCAAGAAATACGAAATCGACGATAGAAGAATCATGGTACGAATGCCCAATAGGAAAGAGAAGGATGGACAAGTATATGATAACCGAGAGAAAACCAAGAAAGTAATAGTTGCTATCGAAGGAGAAGAAGAAAAATGCACCTACATAGGGCATGATTTGACGACTGAAGAAGAAGAAGAGTTAGTTGCCCTATTGCGCGAATATAGAGATGTTTTTGCTTGGAGTTACAAAGATTTGAAAGGAGTAGACCCAGATATATGTTCTCATAGAATCCCTATGACTCCAGAGGCGAAACCGACAAAACAGAAACCGTACACGTACAATGATAATTACGTTGCGAAGATTAAAGAGGAGATAGATCGATTGATAGAAGCAGGATTCATTTACGAAATTGAGCATACCGAATGGGTATCCCCCATTGTGGTTGTGCCCAAGAAGAATGGAAAATTGCGTGTGTGTATTAACCTTAAAAAAGTTAATGCCGCCACGATTAGAGATAGTTATCCTCTTCCTATCACGGAACACCTATTGGAAAGAGTTGCGGGCAAGGAAGTTTACAGCTTTCTTGATGGATTCTCAGGCTATAACCAAGTAGCCATTGCTCCGGAAGACCAACACAAGACGGCTTTTGCCACAGAATGGGGCATATTTGCATTTCGTGTGATGCCATTTGGCTTAACAAATGCACCCGCTACTTTCCAGCGACTCATGTGTCATGTTTTTAAGGAATTTTTACGCAAGAGCTTGGAAGTTTATGTCGATGACCTATGTGCGCACTCAAATGTAAGACAGACACATATCCCAGAGTTGAGACAAATATTTGACAAATGTCGAGAATATCAGGTTTGTTTGAACCCAGAAAAATGCGTTTTCATGGTCAGACAAGGCAAAATTCTAGGACACATTGTGTCGAAAAATGGAATCTCCACGGATGAGGAAAAGGTGAAGGTAATTGCAGAATTACCTAGACCAACTAATGTGAAAGAGGTACAGGCATTTATGGGCCATTGCGGTTATTATAGGAGATTCATACACATGTATGCAATCATAGCCAAGCCTTTGTACTCTCTTTTAACCAATTTTGAGTGGACAGATGAATGTGAAAATTCATTCAATGAACTTAAACGACGCTTGTGCTCAGCACCTATATTGACTACCCCAGATTGGAGTAAGCCATTCCATGTACATGTGGATGCATCCAATTACGCCATAGGATGTGTGTTAGCACAACCCACGAGTGAAGGTAACATAGATCTCCCCATAGCTTACGCTAGCAGACAATTGAACGCAGCAGAAAGAAATTACACCACGACGGAAAGAGAGGGATTAGGGATGATCTACGCTGTAAAGAAGTTTAGGCACTACTTGTTGGCCAACAAATTCAAGTTCTTTACAGATCATCAAGCCCTATTATATTTAGTCAACAAACCTTGTAACACAGGACGACTGATACGTTGGTTTCTATTACTCATGGAGTATGATTTTGAAGTGGTAGTTAGGAAAGGGAAGACGCATCTTAGAGCCGACCACCTCTCAAGATTAACCTCGGGAGAAGCCCCTCAAGGAGTAGCTGATGATCTACCAGATGCATACTTATTCAACCTTGAGATAGCACCAGAATGGGCTAAGCCGTTAGTCCCTATTCTGACATACGGACCCAAGAGCCCTAGGATAAAGATCAAAGAAGGAGAGATTACCAAATCCCAGAGATATCAAATAATGGCAGGAAGCATATATAAACAAGATAATCAAAAGATTCTTGCTTGTTGTGTAGATGAATCAGAACATGCAAATTGGTTGCAATTAGCACACTTAGGTGCACTAAAGCAACATCATTCAAAACATAGAACACTACAGACTCTGCATAGATTAGGAGTATATTGGCCTACGATGGAAGCAGATGTCTACAAGTTGTGCAAAGAATGCCAGGTGTGTTGTGAAAAACCACCAGTAGAGCATGCGACACTATATCACGTGTCTCTCACACCAGACTGGAGTGAACCTTTAGTGACATACATGAGGACGAACACATTCCCTCAAGGCATGACCTTAGCGCGACAACGCAGTCTAGAGCAGGAAGCTCAAGACTATTCACTTATTGGCGATAACTTATACAAAAGAGGACGAGATGGATATCTAAGACAATGTGTTCATGAGAGCGATTATCTTAGCATACTAGAGACTGCACACCAAGGTGTTGCAGGAGGTCATTTTGGACCAGATAGGACAATCAAAGCCATCCTCTTTGCAGGATTATGGTGGCCCACTCTTCACATGGATGCACATACCTATGTAAAGAGATGTGATGTGTGCCAAAGAACTCAGTTTCCTACTCGCAGAGATGAAATGCCATTGAAACCCATGATGGGCGGACGTGCATTTTCTAAGTGGGGTATAGACTTTGTAGGACCCATTAACCCCCCTGCAAAAGGTACACATGCAGAATATATTATTGTGGCCACAGATTATCTCACGAAATGGGTAGAGGCAAAAGCCACAAAAAAGAATGATGCACACACGACTGCAAAATTCTTATTTGAAAATGTCTTTACAAGATATGGATTGCCTATAGAGTTAGTGAGCGATCGAGGCACTCACTTTCTAAACCAAGTCATTGAATATTTGTTACAGGATTTTATGGTGATTCACAAGAAATCTGCACCATATCATCCTCAGGCCAATGGTCAGGCTGAAAGCACTAACAAGATACTTTGTAACGTACTGACGAAACTCGTGAACAATAAACGTTCAGATTGGGACAAACAGCTACACCACGCTGTTTGGGCATATCGAGTGGCCTACAAGACCGTACTCAATGCAACTCCCTTTCAGATGGTTTTTGGTCAGAATGCAGTGCTTCCCTTGGACTTCTTGATACCGACCCTTAAGGTTGCACAAGAACATGAGTGGACCGGCCATGAATTATCAGCGAGAATAATGGACTTGGAACGATTAGGAGAAACCAGGCTGAAAGCAGCAGCAGGAATATACGCGGCGAAGAAGCGACAGAAAGCATATTTTGATGCGCATGTGAAAGATAAAGGCCTAAAAGAAGGAGATTTAGTTCTAGTATATACGCTGAAACAGCATGCACGGAAGTTAGAAAAGCGAGGTTATGGACCTATGATCATTAACAGACTCTCGACTAGTGGAGCAGTACAGCTAGCCACCTTAGAAGGAGATATAATGCCTAATTACATTAGTGGCTGTAGAGTCAGGTTATATCAAGAGCCTCTTACTGAGGATATGCTAAGACGACTCACGTTGGCAAAGAAGCGTAAGGAGGAAGAAAATAGAATACGAGCAGAAGCTCAGGCAGAAGCCATAGAACGCATTAAGCGCATGAAGCTAAGAAGACAAGGACTAGGGAGAGAACATTATAACCATCTGGAAACATCACCCAGATATCCCATGGCCATGTGTCAAGTAAAGTCAACCACTCATCCTAGCATAGTGGACAGGAGACCATTCATTACAGTTAGGCTAGAGCACGGTAACCATAGCCAAGAACTCAGGGCTTTAATTGACTCAGGCGCTGCGACTAGTGCGATTAGATGGTCCCACTATAAGGAGTCAGGAATAGAAATGCGGCCAATTGAGGCTTACCTCATAGGCCTAGGAGGCATGGAAACCCCTTGCATGGGTGAGGTGGACCTTCCTATCCTCATTAAGGATTTGACGATGACAGCGAAATTACTAGTGTGCCATGATGACGACCTGATAGAACCCCTAATCCTTGGCCAAGATTGGCTATACGATCACTCAGTGGACCTAAATCTTAGACAAGGCTCCTTACAGATTGGAACCTTAGAGCAGAAGCGAGTGATACCGCTTGACTTCCCTAACGGCATTCCGCTTGACGGTTGTGACCCTAGACCCAAGGAAACGCATGCGACGGAAGACAGGAAGATCTTTGATCAGCTCAATCACGCTACGTCCACACCAACCCACTCGGGCTTGGCGATGGATGAATGTCAATCAGAAGGACGACAGGAGATCTTCCCTGGGACTTCCTGCAAACTAGAAGAGACAGTTACCCAACAACAAGGGCAGAAGGGCACAATCAGAGGTCAGGTGGGTTGCATCAGCGGCCAAATGAGCACGACACCCTACGGTGCTCATCCTTCCAAGCTTGTTGCGGACTGGCCTAGATTAAAGTTACAAAAGGCATCACTTCCTGATGGGCAGGTCACGCAAGTGTTGGAACTCCCTTCTTTTCCAAAGCAGAGTGTCCATCCGACCTCTCAACCCCAGCAACAACAGAGTCGACCACGACAAAGGAACCCAGACCGATTGCAGTATCAGAGGAAACAACAAGAAAAGCAGTTTAGGCCACCCAAAGGCAGCGGCACCAGACAAATATGGGTGCCTAAAGGACAAAAAGCACCGAAGGACTCCAACCAAGCAGAGATCAACAAGCAAAAGGCAGAACAGAAACAGAATCGATATCCACCATCCCCTCGACCTTCTTCTACAGGTCCGAGCATCCGACAAATGTGGATCGCCAAGAAGTACCTTACCCATAGACCCACGCCCACGCAGATTTGGGTACCCAAACCATGTATCATAGCTCAACCCATAAGCCATGTAATACATAATCCTTGCAAAACTTTTCACCCCTCGACACCACCACACCCGATACCACCTTTTACCCCTCAGCAGAAACCCACCACCCACTCAAAAATTCTTAGGAGATGGATACCAAAGCTTGTCCAACCGTCTTCCCCTAACCCGTTGTCTGACTACCCCCCGACTAACCTACAACCTTGTACTAAATCACTAACCTTTAAACCTTGTATAAATTCACACACCATCATCACACATCACTCGTAATCTCACCTCATCAAGAAATGTATGCATGATCGGAAACGTATAGGTGTCTAGAGACCTGCACTAGTGCTGCACGAAACATTGCATCCATCACATCACAGCACTTGGCTACACGGGTTACGCATCAGTTATGGAAAGGGATTGCGGTCTCACTTTAATGGGATCATGATTAATTTCCATGCTAATGTGTTAATCTTTTGTAGCAGATCTTTCTCACTAGCGCACCGGCCACCATGCAAACCGACGAAGGAACATCAGGAGCAGGCCCCAGTGTAGCAGCAGTACCACTCAATGTGCTACGAGCAGAGTCCCACCCTACTGCTCCACCGCCAGAATTTCAGGGATTTCCAGGGCCCATGCCTATCGATAACCCCCCTATGGGCTACACCGAAAAGTTACACAGGAACTCTCATTGGTTTCAGGGCCTGGCAGGACCCCTCGCGGACGCAGACTTTATCTTTGAATCCTCTCTGACTTTTGATGACCGCACGTGGGGAAAGTACCAGTTTTTCTCCAGAGAATTCGAAGCCCTACAAAACACCCAAGATTTAACTCATGTTTGGGCCAGAGCCGGTTTCACAGAATATTTCAGTGATCCTCTACCCAAACCAGATTTTTATAGGTGCTATTACTTGATCACTACCTTACTGGCATCAGAGAATAAGGACATCCCAGGAACCTTCATCTTGCCTACCCTAGTGGATGATCCACCTTACAAGAGATTTTATCTCTCTAAGGACCTAATCAGAGCAGCCATCAAGATTCATGGAACCCACACTCCCACAGACCGAGAGAGATTGATTCCAGAACCGATGAAACGTGGGGATGTCACGAAGTGGGAAGAGATTTCGGCCATTACACCTGAGTTGTCAAAGCCACTAAGAATATGCATGCAACATTTTGCATTTCCAGCTCAGGACAGGTTTACCATGCCACACAAAAGAATCTGGTTCGGATTATATTTGGCATGTACGGGACCTCAAACAGTTGATCTGGCTAGCTGGATCATAGATCAGATGTACCTGGCACAGCACAGATGGGAGCGTAAAAAAGTGCTTAACGGATGTTGTGCCCTCACAAGAATTGTGTATATGTGCTTGGCTTATGACTTGCCCATCGAGCGTGCATTAACAGGAGAGGAATTGAAGGCATTCAAGAGCACAGCGAAGAAAGCTAGGAAGCCCAGTAGGACACGGGCAGGTAAGCGCATGCGAGGCACCATCCCTTGCCTCCAAGTGCCAGAGTCGCCGTCACCACAACCCTCTCCCGAACGACCACAGACAGAAGCTGAGCCCACTGTACAACCTATTCGCATACGGTTGTCCAGACCAGTAATTACGGAGGCCACCACGAGTACCGCTGCACCTCAGGCAGCTACCACCTCAGAACCCGCCACCACAACCGCAGAAGCTCCCACCACCATTGGTGCGGAAGCGTTTTCCTTCCCGATACCACATATGGAGACCGACCCCATAAACACGACATTTGATTTTGAGATGCCTGATGCATTCTCAAACGAGTTTCAGCATTCAGAAGCACCACTGTTCTCCCAGGAATATGAGCGCCCCAGCTACCCCACTACGCCGCGAGACTTGCCACAGGGACAGACTGTGTCGGGCTCTGAAGAAGAAAGAACTGAAACAGACGACGATCAAGGCGACGATGAGGCCAGCCAGGGCTCACAAGAGGAACAGACAGAGGGCCAAGGCCAACAGACTGACACCCACGGCGACACCAGCACATATGAAGATGAAACTTTCGAAGCCGCAGCTTACACATTGGCCATCAAGAAATTATATCGTACCATGGAGAAAGTCTGGGCACGAAAGAAGTTAACTGAAGAGGAGAGCCAGGCATTAATTGAACAGGAACTCATCTCAGGAGGATTCGAAGACGCCTATATCAGAGGGTTCCGAGAGTTAGTCCAATCAGTAGGCTCCCATGAAGCACTCAGATTTTTACAAAGAAAGCAACTACCACAGTTCGATCCCCGCCGAGTGCGACTACTCTCAAAACCCGGGGAGTACATTCGCGTACCAACAGGAGCCCAATCTTCAGCACAAGCCAGGGAGGCACGCCTCGCCCCCGAACGTTCAGTAACCGCAGAAACCATTCTTGTAGATTCGCCACCCCGTACCACCATTGTACATACCACTACAATCCTCGAAATAACCTCCACCCCTTCGACCCCTCTTTCACCTCATCTTTCACCAACCCATCCTGTATCACCCGCACACCCACCTGCTTTCCCCACATCCACACCTGTACAAAGCAATATAGCCCCAACCTCTTCCTTACCCATTCATACCACCAGGCCCACACCCAGCCCTCTACATCCCTATGTTAACCCCTTCGCCCCTTCATCCTTCCCAGCGTTTCCCCCACCTCTAAGACCCCCATTCCCCTTCCTAACCCCACTAACCTTCTCACCAGTCTCACCTCCCCAACCTACCCTAACCCCCATTTCCCCGTTTCACCAAACTATTCCCACAATCCCCCCTGTAAACTACTCGACGTTTGTAAATCCCGTATTCACACCTACGCAACCACCCACAATCACACCACTTTTCACAGTCACAACGTTAAACACGTCCAATGGCATGGACATATCACCACCCACCTCACCGCCACCCACTCCACTCACAGCACCCTCATATTTAGGCACTTCACAATTTTCCACAATCACCACTGCATCCACAGTCCCAACCCCGATTCCCATTCCCACTGCATCTACTATCACTGCATCCTCATTTAGCACTTCACTACTACTATCGCCCACCATCGACACAGCATTTCAACACATGTTCGCATGCATGACGCAAGTCCGAGATGAGTTTGCATCACTCGGCACTAACTATCAACAGCTGCAGAAAACGACGAACGACTTACAAACGCAGCTTAATTTGTTGTCAATTGAGAACGCCTCACTGAACAGCCGGTACCAAGAGTTACGAGAGGCTTATCACAAGTTAGAAATAGAAAGTGAGGAAAAAAGCAAAGAGGCCACCGCGGATTTAGATAACCTACTTAGAGCCCAGACTGTCCGCAATGCAACGCTTACTAGAAATATGGGCTTATTGAGAAGACACTTAGCCGCAGCAAAAGAAGAGAACCAGAGACTCCAAGAGCAGAACAGAGAAAACTTGGAGGCGGCTTTAGATCACCCAGAACAGCCACTAAGTCCGAGCAGATTCAAGGCAATCCCATCTGAGTCGATGCGGATGTTGCTAGACGACCATGTCAGATTGCTCGAGGACTATGATCGGATGAACGAAGAACATCAAAAGTTAAAGGAAGATCACAAACTGCTACAACTCAGAGAACCTGCAACACAACAGGTACCAGTAGCAGCGGAATTACCAGCACCTGTGGACCCTGCACCTGAAATTTTAGAGGAACTCAACGCACTCCGGGCCCAGGTAGTGAATCTTGAATCTAGGATTGCCATCTATGAAGCACCACCAAGGCCAGACTCCCCACCTGAGCTACCAGCTGAGGAAGAAACAGTCACTATCCCGGTGGAGGAAACCTTCGAAGAGGCTTATGAACCGATACCCATCCCAGGCGGACGTGTCACGGCCGAAGGCCAGATGACCTACGAATTACCTACCCCCGCGTGGATGAAGACAGTAGAAGAACTCGGAACAACACACTCGGCCAGAGTAGAGGCACAGCTACATGCCATGGCCATAATTGAAGAGAAAATTTTGCAATCACCATTCTTTGCTCAAATGGCCCCGCGAAGATACATATCCGGGCATGAGCTTCAGTATAAACCATACTTTATGTTAATGGCAGAATATCAATTAACCATAGAGAAAGAAACCGGCATGAAACCGACGCATGCAACTCAATTCGAGCCAGAGGACTTGCCACCAAGGGCGCAGAGAGGTGAAATCCTCCAACCAGACTGGCGCAAAGACTTACTGCAAAATTATCCAGAGATGATGAGCACGTGGGTAAAAGCGCCTCTTCACTTAAAATTTAATCCGTGCTGGGGACCAGTACCACGACGCCGCTCTTGGACTGCCTTCGCTATAAAGCTACAGAACAATAAGCAGTGCCAAGACTGGTTGAACTACCCCTACTTCAAGCCACCAGTCGCGTTACCCACAGTGGGCTACATGATGGCGACGATCCGCCACTGGCTCCCTCGATTAAAACCTATGGATGATATAGCCGCGCAAATGACTGTCAAAATCTTTGACATGATGCAGATGGTCTTTAAAGTCTTCCGGCGCATCAAGGCTCCCCATGTCAACACCCCGGGCTTTGAGCATGGCAACTTGGATTTAGTCTATGATATGAGCACAACGCCATCGCTACGGGTGTGTTACGCCTGGCACTGCAGGATCAAATATCTACCGGCATGTTACAAGCAAACATTCGAAGAAATGTTCACCACCGGTTTTTGGGAGTACCATTCAGAAGTGTTCATAAGCAGGCCCACACACTTATTGCAATTATTCGCCTGTGAACGAATGGTGTACTCCACACACTATCAGCTCCCACCACCAGACGAGCCGCAACCTATCGACTGGGAGAAACTCGAGGCTGATCTAGCCCGAGGTATTCGTGTATCAGAGCACACCCTCGCTCAAGACCTCCTACAGAATTACATCCGGCAGACCTCACAACAAGGTTCTGTCAGGGACGACAGAAGCGAGAGGGAGGGGGGTGTTGGAAGCAGTCAGAGGCACAGACGCCACGGAAGCATGTGAAGACGAAGCAGGGAGCCAGTCGGACCATTTTTTCAAAACAATTATATTTTTATTACTTCTTCAAACATCCAACAGTGATTTTCATCACTCTTGTAACATATGTAATATAGACAAAACCCATTTTTGTAATCCATAGCTCCATTTTGTGCAAGCCGAGGAGTCCTCGAGCTTGAGGAGCTTAGGTAGAATGCTCGTACCAAATTTCGTTATTTTTAGACATCGTTTACCCTTCCAAATAGCCTCTAGGACCTATTTTTTAACTAGGCCGGTCATTAGATGTGAAACCGGTCAAAACTAGTCTAGAAACTATAAAAAGAGCTAGAGAGCTCATTTTTGAGGTTGGTTCATTTTGGTTAGTGTGAGCATAGAGCTAATTTGAGCTTGTAAGAGTATTCTTGAGTAATAGAGCTAATTTCCCACCTTCCATTGTGTCTTGCTTGTCTCTTCATTGTGTGTGTGTATGTGTGTGTGCATCTTTGTGCTTCTCACCTTCACTCTCACATCATCTCACGTTCACGATCTTCATATCACTCCTACCTCTCCCTCGGATTGACATTAAGGAGGTGAAGCTTCTTAACGTGGTACTTACCATTGTGCTAGAGCAACAACATCTTAACTTCATTTTGGCAATCTCTGCATGGATGCGAGATAACCGCTCTTGCTGGATACCAAGTTCTTTCTCCCTTCTTTCAAGCTCTTGTAACTGAAAATGTGTTGTTTTTAAAAATCCTGCCTTTCTTTCTAGATGGCTTCAACATCCTTCTTCAACTTAAGATTTTGGCCTATTTCCTCTTCTAGAGAGTGGCTTTTCTAGAAGAGTTCTTCTATGACTTTCTTTAATTCCATTTTCGCTTGTAGTCAGTTGTTTGATCTCATCATCGCAAGCTGCAATGATGGCATCCTTCTCGTTCAACTGTTCTTGAAGAATTTGAAACGCTTCCTGTAATGAGCTTGCTTCTGCTTTCGCTGCTGACACCTCTTCTTGGAGTGGTGCAATGTGTGCTTCGAGGAGATCAACCTTGGATTGATACTCCATTTGTAGGGATTGATGGGCATCTTCGAGGTGGTGAGGAAGATGGGTGGAAAGGTGAATAAGATAATTTCCTATCTAGGCTAATTGAGCCAATGAGTCAAGGACAATGGATGTGGAGATTGGTCAAGAGGGATTAGCCAAAACTATGGCGGAAGACGAAGGAGGTGAGTAATCGGGAGAGGAAGGGAGAGGACGGGCTGCTGGCTGGCGTGGTGATGGAGGAGGGCTAGGTGGCAAAGACACCTTTGATGGAGAAATGGGAAGAGGTGCATTTTTGGGTGATGGCTGGGCAAGAGCTATTATCGTAATAGAGTGGATATCCAGTTGCACAATCCCTTCCTCGATTTGCACTTTCTCCACGAGTTTCACAACATCCGTGATAGTGTCACGCGCTTGCTCCTGTGAATGAGGCTATGGCTGCACAACCGTATCACCGGGATGGACATCTTCCATTACAGTCTCTGGAGCGGCATGATCCTTAGGGGATGGTGGAGCAAGGAGGATTTGTGCGGAAGAGGCAGTGTCCTGCAACTAGATGGCTGAGGACGGTTGAACTTGGCTCTAGGAGGGACTTCGTTTGCGACGCTTTCCTTGGAAAAACTATAAGAGGTCATCGTTGTCTTCAACCTCTATTACCTGCACAGATTCTTCATGAAAGAGAAGGGCGTCCATGGGAGGAGGCTAAACTTGTTAAATTACGAGGAGAAGGAATGTCAACAAATGAGGTAATCGGGTGCGAGGGATGTCGCCCTTTGCCATTTGTCTAGAAACCGCTTGGCATTCATGGTGAATTCCGTGAAAAACAGAAGAGAGCCCAATCAACCACTTCTTGTGCAGCGGCATCGATCATGGAGTAAAAGGGTCATTAAATCCCATAAGTGTGTTTTTGGAGGTTGACTGCAGCCACCAAAAACTATAGGAGTGAGCACTCCGGTTCAGGATGACACATAATCACGAATTTATTGGATGATTGACGCGGAAAGAGCTGCTTCATAATAGTCATAGGAAGGAGGGGCACGTATACGCTACTTTCAAGAGGGAGATGGAATCCCTCAGTGATGGTGTTTAAGGTGAAGACAATGCGCGGGTTAAGACAGGCGAGTGGCCAACATGTTTCCGTAGCGAGAGTATCAGCTATGGTAGAGATGATTTGCGCAAA
This sequence comes from Ceratopteris richardii, assembly GCA_020310875.1. Classification (NCBI taxonomy): domain Eukaryota; kingdom Viridiplantae; phylum Streptophyta; class Polypodiopsida; order Polypodiales; family Pteridaceae; genus Ceratopteris; species Ceratopteris richardii. The sequence continues at coordinate 87,444,909 of CM035413.1, read as the reverse complement.
GAAGGGGTAACATTCGACTAAATGCCATGGCAGTTCGACAAATGCTAAAAGCCCGCGGGTGCGCAAAAAGTCACTCAACTCAGAAGCAAGGCCAGCATGGAAGGTAGCGATATTAGCTAAAGCTTCCATGGCAAGCAAGACAATACGAATGCAGACGAGAACACAGAGCAATCAGAGTGCAAAACACAATAGTGGCAAAACAGGAGAAGAACGTGATTAAGTAAAAACAATGAATGGAAACGTGGGAAGAAAACATAATCATCACCAGTTATTGGAAATAGGCATGCATAAGGACGACATGCATGCATTAACGGAATTCCCAACAATGAGTGTGGTGGCTAATCATGGTTATGTAATAAAACGGGAACTTTACGGTGAGATGGTCAATCGGAAGCACGGAATGGAAAGAGAAGTCACGAAAGAACAGTGACATAAACCGAATGAAAAATAAAAATACCCATAAATAATCAAGATGAGGAAGGCATGGCATAATACGGACGAAGATTTGATCCATTTATGGATTTAGGTAGAAGAGTACTAGTTAGAATGGATAACCAGAATGTAGTAGGTCAAACCTGACCTTCAATACGGTAAGGACCAAACCACCAAAGTTTGAACTTGCCCATTGAACAATTAGATTTAGCATTATAGAACAAACATATTGTCCTTTGGTTAAAACGGGAGTGCAAAAAAACTGATCATGTGTCTTGGCTTGTCGCAGTTGCACTTCTTGCAACACTAGAAAACTTTCCAAGCGTTGTTCATCCAAGGACCACAACACATCCAACCCGAAAGGAAAAGATTCCTCGAGAAAGAGCTTATGATCTAGTGCCACCGTGAGGCTAGGTACCACCAACTCCATGGGTGCAATGGCCTCCAACCCATATGCCAATTTGAGAGGTGTATTCCCTGTAACCACTTTGTAGGTAGCACGGTATGCCCACAGGAGCGAAGGAAGGAATTGGTCCCAACGCTCTGGACATTCCAAAACTAGTTTGTTGAGCATGTTAAGTAGGGTTTTATTGGTACTTTCAACAAGACAATTGGCACAAGGATAATACACGCAACTAAATTTATGAATACTGTATAGGGTGTGGGTAAGTGCTTACATTAAGGAATTAAAAAAATTTGTGCCCTGATGTGAAACAATCTCTAATGGAAGACCGAACTGAGGGAAAACATCATTCATCAAACATTTGACCACCAGTGATATAGTTGTAGACCATAAAGCCCAAGCTTCTGCCCATCGACTAGCATAATTTGTACAAGTAAGTATATATCGATGATTAGTAATCGTAGCTAGAGGTGTAATGGGACCAATGAAATCCAAACCCCACTTTTGAAAACTTTCAAGGGGAGCGATAGGCTGCAATGGAAAATGATGCCATTGTAAAGGCTGTCCTGATCATTGGCAAGCATCACAGATTTTGATATAAGTAGCAATATCCCGTTGCATAGTGGGCCATCATAAGCCACGATGTAGATTTTTTCGGTAACAGTATCATAATACAAAGGTGCCACCAAGAGCTCTTCACAATCATCCTAGACCAAATCAGTCGCATAGATAGCAGGGGTAGTATCATCAATTCCACTGGGAAGTTCACGGGAATCAAGTCGAGATAAGAAATCAGCCAGCACGTGCTGACCTCGGACGATGCACAACCTCATAATCAATCTCTTGCAGCAATAGCACCCATCTGGCTAATTGGCCACCCAAATGTTCCTGGCCGACAAGATAAACCGAGGCTGCATGGTCCACATAAAAGGTAAAAGGCCATCCCAATAAATAATGCTGGAATTTCTTCATCAAATAAGCCAAACCCAAGCATTCACGCTTAGTGACGGAATAATTTTCTTCAGCAGCAACTAATCAATGACTCACATAATAAACAGGTCGGAACCACTTATCCTGTTGTTGCATGAGCACACTACCAATTGCATGGTCTGATGCATCCACAAAGACTTGGAACAAAATCTGCCAGTTTGGTGCTTGGAGTATAGGAGCCTGGGTTAATAGTGTTTTGAGTCGATCAAAGTTAATTTGGCACTCCTTAGTCTGGCTATGTTAACCTTTTTGAGGTTAATGCAGACCATTAATTTACCATTTTCTTGGGTACAACTACCAAGGGTGACACCCACTTTGTGTGTTCAATTTTGTATATGGATCTTGCTTCCAATAATTTATCTATTTTTTCCTTGACTTTGGCAGAGTATACGTCATTGTATGTGTATGGTTGTTGTTTTGAAGGCTTAGCTTCAAGGGTCATGGGAAAAACATGCGAACAAATATAGGGATCCACTCCTTTTAAGTCCTTGTATGTCCGATAACATACATCCCTATAATTTTGAATTAACTCTATTATTTCTTGTTCTTCACGTTCTGACACATCCTTCCCAATGTAGGTGCATCTCTCCTCTTCCCCTTCTATGGTCACAATGACTTTCTTGGTCTGTTCCTTATTATTGTACCCTATTCCTTCTTATGCTTGTTGTTTTGGCATTTGGATGGCAATTTTTCTTTCCTCTACTTCACATCTTTTAAAATGTTTGGGAGCCTCGAACTGTTCTTGTGGTGTATTCTCTTCCTTGCTAGTCTCTTGTGAATTTATGTTCTCTTGTCTTCATTTTTGTTCGAGGGCAGAAGTGCTTCTAGTAATAGTTTCTTTATGTTCTTCCTACACATGATGTCCTTCCTCTTGGGTCTCAATCTCCATTTCTATAATTTCGCAATCTTCTTTCCATTTTTTTCTCTATCCATTCTCCTTCCTTTGCCTCTTTTAGTATGACCATGTATAGACTCAGATCATATCCATCCTTGTCTATGCACTCATTCAGGGTTAGGACCTCCTCATTGACACACATATCCAATGTGGCCAATATTTCCATCCATCCATGGGGCTCGAAGTTTTCATCTGGGAACACTTGTGGCATATATGCACGATCATCTACTAGTCTAGAGATTCCACAACCTGGTTGCCATGTTAGTCATCTTTCTTAGTCTCGCTTGGCTAATTTACACATTCATAGTTGGGTGTCTTCATGCATCCATGATTGGTCTTCTGATACCACACTATGGATTGATAGGTCCTCCTCTTCTTTATGTATTGTGTTCCATTGTAGAGGTGGAACATCTTGGTAAGCATATGTATGGAGATTTATCCTTCTCGTCGTGCCCCCATGTTGCACGTAAACTAAGTCTCTTCCCCAGTCTTGCACCACCGTTAGATGTCTCATAAATTGTCTTTGCAAGATCATCTCATAGTTACTTGCCCTCTCAAATTGACAAATGGCTAATGTGTGCTTGAAGTCTACTCCACATGTTGGAAGGACAACATTCTCTAACAATCACAAAGGTCTTTCAAGGCGGCCATTAGCTAATTGTAATTTCATTCTTGTGGTTCATAAATCTAGTTTGCCCCATTTCTCCCATATTTCTTTTGTGGCTATTCCTAGTCTAGCTCCTGTGTCTTGGATGGCTTTCATGGTATAACCTCGGAATGTAATGGGTAGACATGTGTTACCTTCATCTCCTTTGTTGAAATCTTCTACCTTGTCTACAAGGACTTGGATTGTATGCACATCTTCATTGGCTTCCTTATTGACTGTCTTTGCTTCCTTTTGCCCCATTTGCTTAGCCAATTTAGTCCATACTTGTGGTTTAATTTTCAGTAAATCCTCCAAAGTTATAGAGCACTGCACTTTTTTCTCCTTCAACTTTAGTGCTATATCCGATTTTTTGCTTAAGGTTTCTCGTCCTTTTGTTTGTATTTTTGGGGCATGATGAAGCTCGAAATTCTACTCATACTCTCCCATGTAGTTAGGTAGATTCTTTATGCTTTCCAATTCCTCTTTATCCAATTCTAAACATTCCTCATGGTTTATCCCTTGGTACATCATCCCTGGGTTCTTGGACACATCTACTTCTTCAAAAGGCAGATCAATTCCCTTAGTTTTCCTCCATCTTTCTTCCTGAATTCTAGCCCATGGATCCTCATGCCAATTAGCTTCAACTTCGGGGATCAAAGAACTTCTTTCATGGTCTGCAGTGGGTGTGCCTTCGGCAATCTCGACAATCCTTCTTTCTTCTGAAGGGTCATGAACTCCTAAACATGCTTGAAATTCTCTATCCGGTATCCTTGTTTCTAGGAGACTTTGGATAGGTTTCTCTAGTGCATTTTTAGGTATTTCAATCAATGTTTTGCAGATCTTTAGCCTTTCTCTTTCCAAATCTCCTCTCAGATAACTTAGGTTGTGTTGTTCCAAACTTGGTCATGCATTGATCCTAGATTGATATGCTTTTATCCACTTGGCTAGATCCTCAAGCATTTGATCAGCTAGAGCTGACCCAACTTGATCTTTCCGTTGTTCTTTCTCCTCTTTAATCGAATCCTTTATGGTTGTAGAATTCTTAGATTCATTTGGCTCTTCTCTGCTCTTCTCTTTCTTGTTTTTTTTATTCCACCTATTTCTCAATTTCTCTCGTCAAGCTTTCTATTTCCGATTTCTTTTTACCTTGGAGTTTTCTTCAGACTCTTCCGAGTCTACCTCTATTTGAGGCATCGGTGTTTCCTATTTGTTGGTATCTTGCATGATCAAATTTATCCTTTGTGGACTTTCTTTAGCTCCTGCTTTAGTAACTGCCTTTAATGGTATCATATATTCCTGATCACTTCCAGAAGACTCCACCACTTCTGCTACATTTATTTGAGTAGTTTGGGTCGTCTTGTTAGGGTTCTTAGGACACTCCCTAAACAAATGTTCCTTTCCACAATCACTACAATTTGCTTCCCAAACATTAGGGGGTGGTTGGTAAGGTAGAGTGCATTCCTTGATGAAATGGTCTCCTCCACGGCGATAACAGGGTCCTCTAGGGACTGGAGGTCTAATCCAGGGTCTAGAAGGTGCTTGAGCTCTTAGAAAAGTACATTGATGTAGCATATTCAGCTCTGTATCCGTATGAGCTTTCATAGGCCTCTTGTTCATAAGGGTGTTGCTCATAGGTATGCTCATAGTTCACCGAGTTAGCTTCGTATGCATAATATTCTCCCCAATTTTGATCATATATTTGGTTATGAGTGTCAAGGCCTGTTAGTGAAGTAGTTGGCACTAGGGCTCTCTCACTATTCTCTTTTGCCTGGGCAAATTTCACTAGGACAAGATTCTATGGGTGAGGTGTCCTAACATTGGTTGTGGTAGATTGTATCCTAGGTATTCATATGGATGTTGAATTGGATGTGGGTTCTAGTAGTGAGGATATCTAGGAGCTTCCCTTCCTTGGTCTTTGGCTGGGTATCTGTATGGCCTGAATTGTGGTGGTTGAACAGGTCTAAGTTGTCTATCATAAGGACAATTTTCAATATTATGATTAGTGTATTTCTGCTCAGTTTGCACTACTAGGCTTGATTTTATGTCGGTTGTTCATTATCAGCATACAGGGGTGGTGGGACAATTCCTCTATTGCACACATGAGAAGGATGATCCCCTCCACATTGCACACATCTCCTAAGTATACGCATCCTCAACGGGGGTTGGGATAGTTCTTTTGTCCCTACACACTTAATTTCTTGGCCACTAAGTCTGCAATCTCCTCCATATTATTGTTTGAACTAGAGATGCTACTAGAAGTATCCTCACTCCTATTTTTGGTTTGGGGGATCTTCAAGTCTCGTAATAGGTTGTCTTCCAATTCTATACACTCCTTGAAGAAACTCAATTTTTGAACTTTCTTTACATAGACTAGTGCTCTTAGAGATGTATTGACTAATCCTTCCAAAAATAATGAGATCATTTTCTCCTATGTAGGCCTTTTCTCTACGGGGCATCTATCCACATATTGCTTAAACCTTCCAGCTGTGAGACAAAGTAACTCAGTAGGAAACTGTTTGAATCTATGAATCAAAGATTATGAGTTATTTTTAATGCTAGTCTTCGTGAATTCTTCAATTATTTCTTGAAATACTTGCTCCATATTTAGGAAACTTTTGGGTTCAAGTGGTTGGAGCCAGGCTATGAATTCAGCTATGTGGTTATATGGTTCACCAGACCCATCATCATGGCTCCTCATACATTTGGCCACTTAAATTGGTCACAATCTTCTACCAGGTTCTAGTGGACTAGGCATAATAGGAATGGTTGGATGCCTCACTTGAACACCAATTCCCCTACCTATGGCCGGTCTCTCCAGAATAGGGTTTTCTATTTCTTGGATCTCCATTGGATGGAGGTCGATAGTTGGGATTAGCTCCTCGCATTGAAAATTGAACATTAGTCCTCACAAAAATGCTTTACTATTGAATATGCCCAAAGTTTTGGTAGGCATGGCTTTGGTATCTTCCTTGAGGGTTCTTGGAGGTGGTTCCCATGTCTCTAGGGGGGAATACTAGAATGCCTTGATATCTTAATGGAGATCTTTCTAGATCCTCTAGTAATTTCCAATTTTCTGGTCAAGATAGGTGATTTGAGAGAGATCCTCAGGATCCTGTAACTCATAAATGGTGACAGGGTTGCTACTTTCTCCCCACAAAGATGAGTGGGATTGTAGTAGCTTCTCCATCCTAGCTAGCATATACACATCAGTCAATGTTTCATCTTGAGGGATATTATCACCTCCCCAGACTCTGTTCACCTTATGCTTACCTTAGGGTGTAGAAATCCTACCTTCGTTATTCTCCCCATAAGGGTGATCTATGTCCTCAGTTTCTTGTTGTTCACTTATGGTTTCAGGACACTTTGTCACTACATAAATTACTCCCTCTTTTTCCATGTAGAATCCTCCATATTACACAACACGTGGAGGAGCAATCTCAGATTTTCTCACTTTCTTCATTCGTGCCACTGATCTGTTTAAACCCTCTATGTAGATTGGCAAATCGTGTTGATTGGTGTTCAGATACTCTAGAGAGGTCCTATATTCTCCTTCAATTCCGAACATGAACCCTGCCACAGAGCTATGCATGTCTTCAAAAGCCATTCTACCTTCTTTGTCTAACTCACTAGAGGTGTGTGAGTAATGGAAAGTGGCACTTGGTAGAATTAGGCTCCCTGCTAATGATATGACACTACGTCGACTTCCTAGGACACGTCTTGAGTGCAGGTTTATTCACTGATCACCTAAGTCAGGTTAGTGGGTCTCCTTGATTTGTTCTTACTCTAGGAGTTTATTTGGCAAGAATTGATTTTTCTTTTAATAAGCTTTCTAATTGTTCATAGGTTTCCACGATACACGATACTCCCCAAGGTCACGATACATGATATTGGACAAGTTCATGATACATGATACTACACAAGATCACGATACATGATACTGATCGAGGTCACGATACACGATATACTAGCCTCTAGTGATACACGATACTGAGACTTGCGATGATACACGATACTTGATTGGGACGATACACGATACATAGGAGTAATGATACACAAGTCTTGGAGCACAAAATGATACACGATACTCAGATCAAAATGATACATAATACTTGACTATAACAATACACAATACTCAAGCTTCCTGATACACAATACTTCAGCTTCATGATACATGATACTCAATGATCGTCGCGATACAATACTTGACTATCATGATACTCAAACTGATGATACATGATACTTAGGTATCATGATACATGGGAAGTATAGGTATCTGTATGGTCGAGATTTTCTCTCCTCTCTCACTTGTGAAGGCCTACAAAAAAAACATATTTGGTGAAGGTAGCCGGAATTCCCCGAGAAGTCCAGGATGCATCAAGGATGCCAAAGGAAGCTCACATACAAAGTTTCAAAGAAATCAAGAAAGTCCATGGTAGCGGTCAAAGCTGGTCAAAGTTAGGAAATTAGGGCAAAAATTTCATTGTCACCAAATTAGATGAAAATTCATATACTTGTAAAGATTTTCAAAGGCAGTCTATAGCCCAAATTTCAGTAGAAAATGGATTTTGTAGCACATTGATATGCCATGTTCATTTTGTAAAAATGTAATTTTTCTAGTTTGACCCTACAAATTCTTGTATAGAAATTTATGTTAGCCATATGGTTTGGCATGTATAAAGACCATATGTGGCTACATATTTGTACAAAGTTTCAAGGCTATCAGAGCTTCTTAGAGACCTTAATGCCACCTTGCAAGCTTCCAAATGTAGACAAACTTCTACAAGGAAGATTCAGATGGAAGTTTTTTTTGCATATTCCTGAAGGAGTTCTTTGGAAACATAGTCCTACAAAGTTTCATCTTCATCAAAGCCTATTTGGAGGGTCAAAGAGCACAAAGTCCAGTTTTCAGGATCACCGCAGTTTTCTAGTTTAAGCAAATTGAAGGGTTGAAGGCCTACCACATGGCGAAAGCTGATTGAGCCATGTTGTACGATCAAGATGAGCTCATATTCAAGGGTGGAGATGCACTTATGCTTAAAGCAAGGAGGATCCACGACTTTTTCCATAAAAGAAGACTTTTTTGACAATCAAAGATCAATAATGCAGCTTTTCTCCAAAAATAGTGGCTTATCTTATCCAAACTGATGTCAGCACTGATCCGACGGTCTAGATCATCCCCAGATCCAATGGTGGAGAATGAAGGCGCCTAAATTTCACTCCTATACACTAGATTTGATAGAAAGAACAATTCCAAGCCATTGATTTGATTAATCAAATGGGTGTAATCGAAAGTAGTGATGCTAGAGTTGAGAGTTGATTTCTCTAGATCCAAGGGACCAAATTCATTCAAAAACTATATAAACCCCCCTCCAAACTCCTAGAGCATCATTTTTAGGCATCCATAGGGCTCTTGCTACCTTAAGATTTCCTTGAGACGATCACCCTCGGTTGAGCGAGTGAGGATCCAAGGTGGGCTAGTATGAGTATAGTACCTAGTTTCAAATTTAAGTTAGAACTCAAATCTAGGATAGGCTATTGAAACCAGCATCTCTATCTTGACTCACCCTTGGTGGAGTGTGTGAGTGAGTTAGAGCTGGTTTTAATGAGTCTTAGACTTCTTTAGTTAGACGTTACGAGCCTAGACATACATAGGGTCACTGAAGTGGAACTCACCTTCTTACGTGTGACATTCGGTTGAACTGTCATGGTTTGAGGGTCGGAACCACCTTTGATCAATAGACTGCCTAGCTTGACGTACCACGACGATCTTATACATGTATCTTAATTCAAATCCTTTTAATTCATGTCACTTGTCACTTGTCGCTTGTCTCTTCTCTCTTGTCTCTCTATCTCTTAAGTATTTTTACATGTCTTCTATTTTCTTCTATGTGTGAGAAGGCTCCGTAGTATTGCGTTGAACCAGTGAGGATATTTCATTGAGCTTGTGAGTAAACTCTATCATCACTTCGCCCCGACTAAACCTGCGATTCCTCCGGAAGCGCCACTCTAGCATCTGTGAAAAACAAAATGTTCCAGCATCAAATTCTTTTATAGGCAACATAAGAAACATGGAAGGAAAATTGATTATATGCATGAATAAGTAGGTAACATGACATGAAGCAAAATTTGCATGAAAGAAAGAATTGAAACAGGCAACATGAATATGCATGAACAAATAGGCAACATATATGCAAATGAACAAGCAACATTGGCAACAAGAAGGAAAAAAATCAAGCATCAATATGAGGTGGAAGTGGATGTATTGAGTCGTTTTAAGCCTCAGTTCCTCTCATCTTGAAGAAACGTTTGTACCTTTTTCATAAAGCAATCTACCTTAAATATGATTATAAACAAAGATTTAGGATTTTCAAGAGACATCTTTCATCTTTAGCTTATTTTAGATCAACTCCTTTCCTACATAAATATGAATATGCTCTTTCTCTAATAACATGCAAGGAAATCTAACTAAACTCTACTAATGCATAAATCTGCCTATATAGCACGTGATTTATTCTACTATGCCTCTTTATCCTCCTTTGGCTTGCTCTTTTTTTTTTCTTTTGATGATGGTGATTCGACAACTTTATGGTTACGATCACTTTTTTGGGGTGGAAGAAAGTGTAAACTTCTTGGTAACATGTAGCAACTTTTTTTTTTGATGGGAAAAAATTAAACCCCGATACAAGATACAATCATTTTTTATGACGGAGAACAGTCGTTTAAACTCCGATACAAGTGCTGTGAGATGGACTAAGGATGTAGAACATGCTGTAGCAGGAGCTAGGATTTCAACAATTATGCTTTCGATACAGGATACATATACATGTTTATATATGAAATTCATATCACCAAAATAAACCTCTAAATCTACATGTCCTATCTTTCCATAATCCGATATTATAACCGATTTCTTAGTAGATAAATTACTACTTAAGATACCATTTTACACAAGTAGAGAAATCATCATTTGCCCTTTTTGACTCAAGTGATGTGGATATGCAATGCAATGCAAAGACGGAAATCAAACATGCATGAAACAAGAATGGAAAAAAACAAAGCAACATGAACTTGAAAAATTAATGATATTTTTAGACCTTTTTTTTTATTATTAATTTTTATTTTTTTATTTTTTTATTTTTTTTACATGGATACTCCTGTTTATGAATCGGCCTCCTTGTTGTCATTTCTTCAATGTCCTCATCCAAAATGTACTCGTCATTATCACGTTTCTTGAATAGCTTTATCCTTTTACCTGCAATCAAAGTTTTTAGTGCAATACCATTTAATTCACAAAGAGCATACGTACCATTGTTGTTGACTTTAGATACAATGTATGGCCCAAACCACTGTTGAGTGAGCTTTTTGCGTGCATCATATTGAGAGTCAAATGTACTATCATAAATGAGCACCCAATCTCCTACTTCAATTGGCTTGGGACACAATCGATGAGTTTTATCAAAATAATGCTTGTTCTTCATTCTAGATTCTCTTAATTTTTCAACGGCATCATCAAGTCTTAATTTACCTTGTTCTAACTGTTTAATGTGCAAACTCAAAAAATCATCAGTAGACATGTTTTCAGACCAAGGCAAATTTGACCATGCAGAAATATGAGACTGAATTGGAAACAATGGTTTTTAACAGTACATGAGTTCAGCAGGCATATATCCAATAGTACGTGTGCATGTCATTCTATCCGCCCAAAGTGCAAAAGGTAAGAATCTAGCCCATTGTTTATGTCACCGTTACATGCTTTAGATATGGCTTTCACAATAGGTGGATGCCCTCTCTCTATTTTACCATTAGCTTCTGGATTATATGCAGTAGTGAGAGACAAACGAATACCGTGATGCTCAAAGAACTCTTTAGCTTCTCTCGCATTTAACTCTCCACGATCGGCAACTACTTTCTCTATGTACCCAAAGCAACTTATGACATCTCCAAGCAAGAATTTGCAAACATTGTAAGTGGTCTTAGATCGTAGTGCACGTCCCTCTACATGATTAGTTAAATCTTCTCTTGCAAGTACAATGTAACGCATTTTGTCAATACCTTTAGGCATAGTTACAAGATCTACTACCCACTTGTAGTGAATACAAGGTGGGTAAGTAGGATGCAACGGATCTCTATGTTTGACTGATGAATGAAGTTGACAAGTAGAACATTTAGAAACATAGCTACTAATGTCAACATACATCCTAGGCCAATAGTAGGTACTTCTAATTTTTTCATATGTTCCAAAAAATCCTTTATGACCTGCCCATAACGTCTCATGCATCTCCTTCATTACTTGCAATTGAAGACCTCTCTTTCCTAGGACTCGTTGTGGATTCTTAACCTTACCCTTAGCATGTCTCCAAAGATAACCATTACGTAGGAAAAAATTATAAGCTCGTTTCCTAATGTTACGGAATCTATTCGTAGTCCAGCGAGGTAATGGTTGTAGTGTACTTAGGTACTTTCCTATGTCTCTCCATTCATCTTCGTACTCAGACTCATGAAATTGCTCATACTCGTATATATGTGGAACATAATCAATTAAGTTCACATTCTTTATTAGATCACTTTCAAGATCATCAAATCTGGCTCTTGATAACATATCAACAACTGAATTTGACTTACCTGAAATATGAACTAACTCAAGATTTATGAACTTAATATATGCATCTAAGCATGTCTATATCAGAGATGAACAATTCTCTATCATTCTAATGAGAGGCAAACAATCAGTCTCAACTTTGACATTTGCACCAATGAAATATTCTTTGTCTATTTTCAAAGTTGTTACAATACCCCATAGTTCTCGTTTGATCTGTGGATATTTTCGTTGTGTTTCATGTAAAATTTTGGCACCAAACCTAATTGCATATCTATTCCCTTTACTATCATCTTGACTTATGACCCTGGCTATACCAATAGGACTAGTATCAACAATCAATATAATAGGTTTGTTAGTAGAATAGTCTACACGCTTAAGAATTGGAGCTTCACGTAATAATTTCTTCAATTTACGCATAGCTTGAGTGTGTTTGTCAGTCCAAATAAAATTTTGTTTCTTCCTCAATAAAAGACAATCAGCAACATGAGCAAAGTGTGGGATCCAAATAACATAAAAGATGCAAGCACCAAGAAATCTACGTACCTCACTCACGTTGTTACATGTTTCAAAAATCTTGCTAATGGCATCAACTTTTTGTGGGTATGGCTTTCGACCATAATGGCCACATAAATGTCCAACAATAAGCACCTCGTTGACACCAAAAACAGATTTCTCTATGGAAAATGTGAGACCTACCTCTTCAAATCGTTGAAATATTCTTTCACAATCAGAGATATGGTCAAGAACAAATTTATGACATCCAGATGAATCTAAAGTTGTAGCGTTCCTCTTCAAGTCCAATGGAGATGAATACTCAGACATACAAAAGACATTTGCGAAAATTAGTTTCATTAACAAAAGAACAAATCAAATAAAGTATAAACTCCAAAAATATATATATGAATTGAGAAATCTTATCTTGTGAATCTTCATAAGTTAGATTCTAAATACATCAATAGTTTCTAGATACATCAATACCACTCTCAGTCACACTTCTTCCTTCTCAATACATTAGCTTTGGAAAAGTAGCTTCTTGATGAAGCCTCTACCTCCCGACCACCCCCGAGCTATCACAATGGCATTCACACTCACACTCTCAATCACAGTCTCAATCACAATCATGTGATCATAGAATTGGAATCCCAATCTCATTCTCAATCTCATTCACACTCGCAATCTCAATCACACTCTCACTCACACTCTCACTCACAATCTCAATTACATGATTATAGAACTGTAATCGAAATATAAGTCTGAAATGTAATCTCGATCTCTTGGTTTACTTCTATGTTCTCATTGATTTCAATAATAATTCTGTCAAGGAGTCTTATCCTTAATCTCAATCCCCGAATCATCGTCTTCATCATCACATCTTTGATCTTTCGAGATTGATCATCATTTATCCTTTTCCTGCAAAACATCTCATCTTGGAAAGATCATCAGTAGCATTATGATCAATAACATAAAAACCTCTGAAACCATAGTCTTCTAGGTATGCTTACACATACATGATCTTGGTGAACTCTAAAAACACTATATAAAATATAGTCATGATCCATGAAACTCATAGAAATCATATTAAAGGCAAAAGAATACCCCAATTCACCCTCGGTCTTTGTCCTCCTTCATAGTGACCCTCCATGAATTCACTCTGTTCACAAAAGCAATGCTAGGAAAGACTCTTGTCAATACAATTCCATGAGGATGTCGATGAAACAATTAATCCTTCATTATTAGCACTAATCATGACTTTTCTCAAAAACCAATCAATTGTATGACTCCTAAAGTTAATGTGAGAGGCTTTATTATAACGTAAATCCATTAAATATTGCTAAAGTCCTCAATATGTGCTATTTTGAGCTAATGTGGGATACCGTACACTAATTTCCTTCTATTACATGTATCGAAGTATTTGCGACAAATACAAATAGAATTAGTGTTGTAGTAATTATCTTCTAGTCTAAAGCCAAGTGAATTTGAGTTCATGTAAATTAGCTCGACAATCGAAGTTAAGCACTATATTTGTACTGCAATTTGTCGTAACCCATTCAATATGTTAACCATAAAGTCTCCATGCAAACACATCTAAACTACCTTATAGTCACAAATAAACACATATGCTCTCACAAATACATGCCTTTTGCAGCTTTCTTTTATGTCTACATATTTACAATAACGATGTAAGTCGCTAGGAAATCCTAATCGAGATAAGCGGCAGCAGTTCTCTGTTGAGTCGCTAGCGTTACCGACAAGGCTGCAGTTGTTTGCGGATGATAGAGAAACTTGGATGGCACTGTTATTACATTCGGAGCGTTGCACAACGATGGCGAGTTTATCGTGTACAACTGAGATTGATGTAGCGCTGTCATGACCATCTGTTTGATAAACCTTCATCAATGATGCCGTCGATGTCTGTAAAGGAACCGCATCCACCGTTCTTACAGAAAGATTGAGGAAAGAGTTTTCTCTTCCTCCATGCCCGCAGGATAGATTGATTCCGTATTCATTCTCTTTTTGTTGCTGATTGCACCAATTGCACCATCCCCTTTCCATGGCTGTGGATTGTCGCATGATGCTGCCTCAAGCACGTAACTGGTTCCCTCAAGGAGCCATGAATACAGCTACAAAGATCATCGAATGCGTCGTATTGTGAAGGCGATTGGTACTATTTGCAAATTCGGGCGATCGCGTAAGAGCGAGAGAAGGGAAAGCTGTCAAGTAGCACCTGTTTTCTCCGTGAATACGCGCAGAAGAACAAGAAAATTACGGCTGCGCTAGTTTTCCTGCTTTCTCCCTAGACACCCGCAGAAGGACTGCACTAATTTTTGGGGGACCGATGGACGTCTCTCTCTCTCTCTTTCTCTCTCTCTCGAAGAACTAGTATACAAAGAGAAGAGATAAGAGAACGTATAAGCTAAAAATCAGAGAAGTGTCTGTGTATCTCATTTCAGAGTGCTTCATCGCTAAAAGAAACGAAACTTGCTGCGCAAGACATAAAATAGACCAGAAAGCAGAAAGCGAAAAATCAGGGGAAAGACTTCTACGTTGCAAATTGAGAAGTACTTCTGCGTAGAGGAACCGGAGGGATGCTTGCTTTTTGATATGTTTGTTTATATTTGGCACTGTCGTTTCTCATCCATTGCTTTCTATCACGTTTTTCGTTTATATCCTTACACGTGTTTTGATATATTTAGACTTTGCATAACTATCGCATTACTTTTTTGTCCCTCGCTAACTTGTTCGTTTTTCTTTTTCCAGAATTTTAGCAATATAGTTTTGTTTCATATGATGGTTTCAGACTAGAATTCACGTGTTCACTTTGATATTTATGTATATACACAAATGCTTTCATATGAAAATAAGCGTTCAGACGTCCATACACACATTTGGTTCATATGCACTCACTCACATAAATGGATGTACACATAAGGATGTTCACATATGCTAAGATTCTCTGGTATAATGCGAATCTACGTAATAATGTAGGTAATTTGAGTGTCAAACGTGAGTTACTAAGAAAACTATTGCATATATATTCCTATGATGGCATATTACATTCTTCCCCTCTTTGAAGAACTCTGTCCTCAGAGTTCGGGAACAATGGATGCTATTAGTTCTACCATTTATTGAGATCAAATAAGAGATTGATCTTCTATTGGTGACTCCCAAGCCGTTATTCTCCTAATCTCATCTCGTGATCTTACTAAAGCCTCTATGGAAAAGTCACCTTCCTTTGTGGGTTTACTTGATTCTACTTGTTGTTCATCAAGAGCTTCTAGTTTCACTCCTCTAGTTCCTACGTCCGTTATGGTTATATTTTCATAATGTTTTTTCATTCCTCCCTTACCATAATTTCCTTGCAAAGGTAGCCTAGATCGATAGTCACAGATTTTCTTGTCTATATCTATTACTAGTCATTGCTTCTTAGCATCCTTCAATAGTTCACAATCTCTCAAAAAGTGCTCTAACGAATCACACCAAGGACACCTACGAGGGCCACACACAAAACCATTTTGATTTTGAGGATTTTGATTAACTTGTGGAAATTTTAAAATTGAGGATTTTGTTGATAAGGTATTGCTTCAACAGGATAATTAGGATTTTGATAAGGCAATTGATGTATTTGAGGAGCTTGGGGAGCAACATGCAGTACTTGAGGTGCAAGAGGAGCTTCCATATTATACGGTTGATAATTCTGAAAATTTTGATTTTGAGGATTTTGAAAAGCTATTTGAGAGGCTTGAGGATACATGTTTTGATACATTTGATGATTCTGCACATGAGGATGAGGATTTTGCATTGAAGGATTATGCATTGGAGGAACTTGATATGCTTGAGTAGGAGCTACTTGTGGATTTTGATTGGTAGTAGCTATAACCTGTTGATTAGGCTCTTGAAAAGACATTGGGCTCATTTGATTTTGGAAAGTTTTGGTGTAATTAGATTGTAAAGTATCTATAGTCTTGGCCAAATTGGATTGTGTAGCAATAAGACTTTCCATTTGCTTAGTGAGAATTTCCACTTGAGATTGTTCAACTACACTTTTATTTGACTCTACTTTAAAACCTTGAGTAGGCTCCATCATTTGTGGAATAGGAGTAGAGTCAAAATTCATAGCATGGGATTGTTCTCTAAATAGCTCCTTAATTTGTGGAAGGCTAGCTTGAGGAAGACTATTTTGCTCATAAAGCATGGATTGTCTTTGATGTCTATGGGCTATAGCCTCTACTACTTTACGCACTTTTTGCCAATTGTCAGTAAGACCATAGCGCTTATCCGGTTCTTCTAATGGCCGTTCAACTTCCCTACGAGTTTCAAGATGAAGAATCTTAAGAAAATTGATCACAAGGTCAGGTTCCAAAGTTATCTTATCCTCATCAGGAAGTTTTTCATAGCATCTAATATGCTCATTTCGTAAGTGAGTAATAGAGCTACTAGGCTTTGTTGAATTGACCCATTGTAAGAATCCATCCTGATTATGTTGGCTATAATCTTCAAGATAGAATTCTTTGAGCATCTCCTTTCTAAAATCACTCCAAGGAAGACTATCACATTAAGTGACACGGTTTATGATAGAGCTATCAAAAATTCGTTCAAAGAATGATATCAAAAGATCTTCCGGAAGACCAAAAATCATAGCTTGCTCTTCAAACAAATCTAAGTAGCTTGTGATGTTGATGCCATTGAATTTTCCCTTCTCTCTCAACATAGAAGAGACTATTCTTTGGCCTTGTTTCTCAACAATAAGGGATTTGAATCCTTCCTCCATCTTATGTGAATAAGCAAGTGATGCACGATGCTCTAGATCTCTCACAAATGCGTTTACTTCACAGCAAAGATGTGCACGATACTGTGAGAAATCCAGTGCAACACTCAAGACTGATGATGATGATATGATGAGGATGAAAAATATGAAAAAAAGGATATGGATCACAACCTCCCAACAAGATCAGAAGCAAATGCCACGAAGCATTTCACGTCGGGTTCAAATGTGGAGGTGATCGCAATCCGGGTGGATCGGGTCCGGTCGTGGCACACACAGGGTGTATGAAGCTAATGAATGTTGGAAGGTTTAAGGACATGAAAGTGAAATTAATGTTGAGTATGGAGAAGAGAGAGATGTTGAAGTGATTATGGGAATGGGATTATATGAGTGCAAGTTAGATTTATGGACATGACTGATAAGAATGAAAGAGAACCATAGACACGAATTAAATTTGGAAGGAAGAATGGTCCATTCAAGCAGCTTCTTAAACACTTCCTAATTCTAATCCATATGCATAGTCTTCTTTGGATGATATTCATATGATCCATACATATTGATTAGTTTTTGAAAGTGTATAAGAAGCTCCAATATCGGATCATTCTTCCTTTCGAAACTGATTTATGTGTAAGGATTCCATCTATTCTCATCATGCATACATATCATCCAAAGAAGACTATGCATATGGATTAGAATTAGGAAGTGTTTAAGAAGCTCCTTCAATGGACCATTCTTCCTTCCAAAGTTAATTCGTGTCTATGGTTCTCTTTCATTCTTATCAGTCATGTCCATAAATCTAACTTGCACTCCTAGAATCCCATTCCCATAATCATTTCAACGTCTCTCTCTTCTCCAAACTCAACATTAATTTCACTTTCATGTCCTTAAACCTTCCAACATTCATTAGCTTCATACACCCTGTGTGTGCCACGACCGGACCCAATCCACCCGGATTGCGATCACCTCCACATTGGCGATACAGATAACTGCTAAGTATCACGACACATAACAATTCAAGTACTTGCGATACTTGAACTCAATGAGACACGATACTTGGACTTATCTCACTCAAATGAAAGAAATTTCAGAAACAATTGTATGCATGTGCTCCTTGTGCACTCCTCTTCACCCTTATGTGCTTATGGCAATCAATTTATCCATCAAACCTTTTGGTGCAATTTCCAAGCCCACACATTTGGCTTGAGGGTCATAAACACATGAAGCTCCATGGAAACCATTGCTAGTAGAAATTTATCCTTTTACATTTGTAAAAGTCATTTATTTGACTTGAGATAATATTTGTAATCACCTACCAAAAACATGTGGAATTTTTAGTTAGAAAAGCATCTATTTCATTGAGGGAATATTTCCTAGATTGAAGGATTACTTTTTAGAGAGAGCCAAAAGTTGAATTCAAATTCAAATTTGAATGTAACACTTATATAAAGTGTCTTGAAAAATTTGTAGCTAGAAGACTCTATTCCCGAGCTCTGCATTGCCATTGTGTAAGAGTGTGAGGTCTATATTGTAGCATACACTACTCTCCATCATTAGGCTATGATTGTTAAGCATATGATCTTGTACAACATTGTTCATTAATACATTACATCTACATTGTTCATCTATGATCTCTCCGTTATGGTCATTCCTAACTATCAACTTGTGCTACTCATAACTCACTCAGCTCTTCACTCTTTTGAATAATCTATAGCTTATTGGAATCCGCTCAAAGTTATCTACATGCTAACAAATTTTGAAGGAAATCCATTTAGCCAGTTTGGAGAAAAGCGTGTCGAAGCACTCACTGGTCAAACTCTGCAGAGATCTTAAAAAATCGGGGGTAATGATTCATTTGTTAAATGGATTTAACTATGTATAGTGCATCATTTCAAGTGATTCCACTTGGAATAATTAGCTTACTAAGCTAATTAGATACTTCTAAAAGGAATGTTTCCAATTCCTATTGTAATGGTAGCACTAAGCATAACAAGCAGTAGGTGTATGATAAAAAATAGAAGGTTTTCATTAATCCTTCTATTTGGAAATAGTCTATTTTGATTCAGTCTTTTCATACATCATTTCCAAATTACATAGATACTTATATAGTATCATTAGAAATCTGGGAGGGCCCACATAGCATCTTTTAACCTTTAGAGGGCTGGTACTAAGTAGCATTTGGCAGTACCCATTCATTTCTTGGAGTGTCCATCCATCTTTCCCAATAGTGGTATCAAAGCATAGCTAAGGTAAAATGGGAGATGGTTTTCCTTCTTTCATTGATAAATTGGATAGGAACATCTATCAGGCATGGTCTCTAAGGATGAAGACATACTTACAAGGAAGGAGCCTCTATGGATACATCTCAGGAGATGAGGAGATGCCCATACTCAGAAGCAAAGGACAACCTACAAGAGAGGAGCATGAAAGACTCAACACATGGTGTGCCAAGGATGCATTAGCAAGGTCCTAGTTACTTAACTCAATCTCTGATTTTCTTCTTCCACAGATTAGGAACCGTAAGATATCCCAAGAGACTTGGGAAACATTGTCTTCTTATTTGTCTTCCAACACAAGGGCTAGGAAGAACCAACTCTGGATTGAGTTCACCACTCAAAGAAAGCAACCTAACCAAGGTATCTCAGAGTATGTGACCAAAGTCAAAGATGTAGTAGATCAATTGGCAAGCATAGGAGAAGAAATTGAAGAAGAGAAGATTGTGAGACAAGTAATCAATGGTATTAAAGCTGATGACAAATGGGAGAGCTTCACAAGTGCCATGGACTTGTACATGGACATGCGAATTCCAGACCTTACCACACTCATGGGGCAACTATTTACCCATGAAGCCAAGCTCAACAAGAATGGAGATTCATCAAGAGGTAATAGCTCTTCTACCCTATACAATGATAAAAGTAAATTCAAAGAGAAAGGGAAGAACAAAAAGGTTGAAGATGAAGGAACTACCTCCCAAGCCAACTATGCACGGAGAGGTAGAACCTCAAGAGGAAGGGGCAGAGGAGGTAAGCAAGGTAGGGGGAGATCTTATAACTCCTCACCATGCAATATTTGTGGATTATCAAATCATACTATAGATGAGTGTTTCAAGAACTTCAAGAATTAGAGAGGTAGAGGATATCAAAGAGGTGGATACACACAATCAAGAGGAAGATTCGATCATCACCAAGGATACAACAACAACAACTACAATAGCAACTACCAAGGAGGATACAAATCCAAAAAAGATTACAACAACTATAGAGAGGAGAAAGAAGATTCTCTTATAATTACGAACTTGACTTCAAAACCAGGTATAAATGATGACCATCTCTTCTACATTGAGTCAGGATGCTCAAACCATGTGGCAGACAATGTAGCTCTTCTCTCTGACCTTGAGGAATCAAAAGGTAAGCATCAGGTTCAAACATGTGATGACACCAAGCACTCAGTGATTAAAGTAGGAAATGTTAAGACCACTGATGGAACCAAGAATCTGTAGAGTAGGGTTCTATATGTACCAAAAATTACCAAGAAGCTGTGTTGGACAGATTGTGGAAAAGGGTTTGTAGGCTAGATTCAACCAATATGGAGCATTTGTGGAGGATCCCCAGTATGGGTTCAAGACAATCACCAAAGGAGAAAGTAGATTATTCAATTTTGAACTTGAGGATACAAGGAACATTGCACTTTATAGTTATAAAGATAAAACATTATCAAAGCTTGAAATTTGGCATAAGAGATTAAAGCATGTTGGTGAAAGAACCTTGAAACAAATATATAGAGATCAATGTGTGCTTGGGATACCTAATGTATCCAAGGAACACATGATTTATAAACGTGGTGCCTGTCAGTTTGAAAAATCTCATAGGTACCCTTCTGAAGGAAAGGCTACATGCATGAGGACTACCTAGAGCTTGTCCATACAGATGTATGGGGACCAAGTAAGGATCCCTCAATCTCTGGATCAAGGTATTATGTATCTTTAATTGATGATTACAATAGGTGGACTGTATTGTACTTTATGAAGCACAAAGATGAAGTATTCGGTTGCGCCCCAATTAAAAAAAATCGGATCTCATCGCTTATGCGATGCTAGCATTGCATAAGTGACAAGAATGTTTTTTATTATAAAAAAACATGACTCGTCTCATAAGTGATGTATAGCGTTGCTTATGTGATGCTACAAATGTGTGTTGCAAGGAGCATCGCTAGCCAACAATACTTTTACCGACATGGCAAACTGCCTATGACACTAGAGCATAGCATAATTGATGTCCTGATATTTCAGAGCATCCCATAAACGATGCTCTCGAATGTTACAAAAATATTTCAATTTATCCCGGCACATTTGTGCCAGGATTAGGAGGCATGACACACAGAGAGAGACAAAGAGAAAGAGAGAGAGAGAGAGTGAGAGAGAGAGAGAGAGATCGACCCTACCGATGTTAGCACACACCTCAAAGGAAGCAAGGTCACACACACACAAATACACAGATAAATTTACACACACATGTACACATGTATACACACACACATATACACACATAGACACACACACATACACATAGACACACACACATACACATAAACACACACACATACACATATAGAGACACACACACACACATACACACATAGAAACATGCACATACGCACACACTTACATATTAGAAACATACACACTTACACACACAAACACACATCCACACACATTTCCACACACACACATAGACATGCATACACACATATATATACACATACATACGTATATGCACACAGAAAAACATACACACATAGATACACACACATAAAGACATAGACACATACACACACATACACATAGATTTACACACACACATATACACACTAATTTACACACACACATACACATGCATACACACATAGAGACACACGCATACACACATAGACACACACATACACACTCAGGAAATATTTTTTGAAACTCCTCCTTAATAATACTTTATGTATAGATATGTACCCCTATAGTAGCTTCATCGAAACCATAAATATATGTATTTGAAGGAAATAAAAAGCCAAGAATAAGGTGGGTCCCACCCTTGTAAACTAGCTACCCTTACGTGCAGTGAATGGTAGAATCAAATCTCAAGTTAGATATGGAGAGGGACAAGTAGTTTTATAAATTCAAATACTTAAGCTTAACCCAGTCTCCCTTTTGAAAGAGTCCAAAAATGTTTCAAAGACTCAAGCCCCACCATAGACTCTTCAGTCCAACAGAAAGATTCTTGACAAATAGGACACATGTGATTGACTTTTTGGGCCCAAAACCATGCATAAAATATTCCAAACGCCCAAACTCGGATTTGAGGCTTGTTAGTTGGCCGCCGGATTGGGACAGGTATAACGGAAATCTCTGTAAAACACGCGCGAAAGGCTGTTACGCACATATTTGTAATTTCTATACAAAGCAATGAAAAGGAAGGCGCAAGGGGGGCGTTTTAAAGCCATTTTTGGGTATCACCAGACTGTTCATCTGGGTGAATGTCTGAGTGTTGCTGTAGTGTGTCTTGTTTAAGTTCTGTGTACTCTGGTGTACTGTGTATCTGTGCTGTTCTCTATTGATCTCGATTACATTGTGAGTTTAATTCCATTCAGTAAGTCGTTGGATTGTTGTCTGAAAGAGGTCGCTGTAGATCTTTGTGACGATTTATTCTGGTAAGACGTACGATGTGGTGCTCCTCTTCTGGTTTGAACTGCTAAGTACTGATGAGTCTGTGTGATTGTGGTAATCTTTCCCTAAGAACGTTGTGTAGAAGTCGTATTGTTATCGATCTGTAATTGTACGGTGAGAATTACCTATAGTTAAGGGTAATCCCAGTGTGTGTTAGTCGTCACTACTGTAGGTTTGAAACTATAGGGACCTTCTGTGATCCGGTTTGTCTGATTGTGAGCATTTGGTGAAGGATGGACTACTGCTAAATGTTACAGTAGTGTGGTCCTGAATTAACTCGGTACCAAGATACTGACAAGTTTGGTACAGTGTAGTCGGTACATGTGGTTGAGCTAAGACTATGATGACATTGCCTAAGGACAGTATATTCCGATAGAACTTTTAGTATCTGTAGCTGAAGTACTTATTTTGGGAACTAAGTACAGGGCCTCTGTCTAACAGACCCCTACCACTCCCAAGAACCCACTTAGGTGCTTAGATGTGTTTTTTACAGTTAGAAGAAACTAACAGCATTTAACACTGGTGTAGTAGCTACGTTTAACAGGCTCATTCCCACAAAATGGAGGTGCTATTTATAGTATTTTTATGATTTTTCATGAAAAAAAACAAAGATATGACCATATGGGATAAGGTGCACACCTTAGAATGGCCAAAAATCTTCTAGAATTTTATTGAAGTTGTATTTTCTGCCACACAAGTGTCACATCTAGAAAATTCTCCCAAATAATATCATCTCCAAATATCTTCCCAAAAGGCCTATAAAAGGACCCCCTTGGGTGCCCTCAAAACAAGAAGAGTTGTATGCAGGTACACGCTCTGGGTGTAGTGAGCACTCCAAGCCTAGGAGAAGGAGTCTACTCTATGTCATTGTATTGAGAGAGCTATACAAGCTCCTAATTTGTAAGTCCCCCATGCCTTTGTAATATTTTCTATTTCAATCAAGTTCATTTCTCCAATTCCTTCCATTTCCATTACCCTGAACCTTTGCTTATTCTATCCAATACACCCTCTCTTCTTCTCTCATTTCCTACTCACTCCATATTCCTTCCCTCTTCTCCATCATTCCCAAACCCATTGAAGATTGTGGTATTACTTGGCTCCTCTTGTCATTGAGAATCTCTTTCTTGTGAGTGTTTTGTGTTTTCTCTGTTGGTACTAAGAGGGCGGTGTGGATAACCCATGTCTTAAGAGTACTTGTGTAATGTTTGTGTGTTGATACTAAGAGGGTGATGGGGATCACCCCTGCCTTAAGAGTACCTTTGTGTTGATTGTGTTTAAGTGTACTAAGAGGGCGGCGTGGATCACTACCACTCTAAGAGTGCCATTGTATTCATGTGACAAAGCAGCGCGGACCACCCCTGCTTTGAGAGTGCTCTGTGTGTTTTTAATGTGAGCGATTTTGTAGGAGCCTGTTTTCCCTCATCTTCAATTCCATTCTATATTTATGAGTTAAGCATCGAGGAAGTGTTAGAGGCCATTTCCTTAATGCCCCTCTCATAACGTGGTGCCCCCACTGAGGAACTCATTCATGAATTTCCAAAACGCCAACAACCAAAATCATCCCATTCATCCCAACCAACCTTATCAACCAAGACCCCTTCTTTTTGTCCATATCACATATAGTAGAAAGAGACTCTTCCAACAATGCATAGTCTATCATTTTGGTGCAGAGCATTTGGCAGAAATCCTTGAAGCTTAAGAACCCTTTATCTTTCCAATTCTAGAATATACCCTTAGTTTTGACGTCTGGATCTTCATTCTTTTGTAAGAAAGCCAATTTCGAGCTCAACCATGGCATCAATCTTCCCACACTTCTATGGAAGAACCAACGAAGATGCTGCAGAGTTTTTGGACAACTTGGAGATGGCATACCCTATTTTAGGAAGGGATCAAGAAGTTATGAAGTTGAAGGCTTTTCCATTGGTCCTAAAGGAGGAACCAAGAATATGGTACAACAACTTATCCAAAGAAGCAACGGGAAGCTGGGAAGCAGTGCGTGAAGCATTCTTAATGCGTTATGGCAAAAAGGATACACTCAAAGGATTATGGCAACAATTGCTCTTACTAAGGCAAGTGACTCTTGAAGAATTTTCCAATTATGAGTCCAAGTTTCAATGTGTGTGGAGTAATGGGAAAGTAGCCTAGGGGCAAATGAAGTAGCTCCATAGTTTTTGAAAAGGGATAGATTCATCTAAGGACTCTTCCCTTCTCTAAAACAAAAGGTGGAGTCACAATTTCCAGGTACTTTTGAAGAAGCATTAGATATAGCAAGAGTTAAGTGTAGAAAATTAAAGTTTCAGTCCTCAAAAGTTGAAAAAGTAGAACATATGGATGTTGTTCCCTTAGTAGCAACTGCATAGGTAGAGAAAGGAGAAGATCCACAACAAGATATTTTGCAGAAGCTCACATAACAGCTGGAACAACTAAGACTGAACTTGGTGAGGAGCCAGCAAGAAAAACCACAAAGGGAACAAAATTGAGGACAACGACGACAAGCACAAGAGTTTATATGCTACAATTGCAACGAACGTGGTCATGGTGTACAATTTACCTCACCTTTGTATGAATCCAGGTGATATGTATCCTGTCAGGAGGCCGCCACAATATGCACAGGAACAACAACAACAGCAAGCAAATATTCCACTTGTCCCAATGGCTAAAGGTGATCAAAGGCAAGTGAATGTTTTCGAGCTGATTGAGGAACAAGAGACTATGGATACAATGCCAATCAAGAGGACAAGGGTGCAAGATAGAGACGGATCTCAAGATGAAGATTCCAGCATGGGTACATAAATGAAGAAAGGAAGAGTTGCAGAAGGAGAATCTAGTAAAAGAAAGAGAAGGCCAAGGATGAAGATCACGATGGAAGACTTTCCTCTAGGTAAGGGCATCGAACCTTATGACCTAGTTGAAGATATATCCACACAAAAACCAAATATCACTTGGCCACAATTATTGCAATTATCTTCAAAGACTAGGAGAGAATGGTCAAAGCTAGTAAGCACTAGGAGGGCTAAAAACAAGGAAATTAACCTTATAAGAGCCAATGCATGTGATGATGTGGTACCCATAGTGAATGCATATGTAAAAGGGAAAAGGATTTCCAATGTGTATGTGGATGGCGGAGCACAGATGTGTGTCATGAAAGAAAAAATAATGCATAGGTTAGGCTTGGACGTGACATGACCATCTCTGTATCAAGCTAAAATGGCAAATAATAGTGTTGTTAAATGTGTTGGTGTAATTGAAAATTTAGGTGTGTGTAGAGTATAAAACCTTAAATGCAGCAACAAAGAGAGATCATTTTCCACTACCCTTCCAAGATGAAATTCTAAATGAAGTGGCAGGTCATGAAAGGTACACTGTATGTGATGGATCCTCAGGATACTTTCAAATCCGGATAGTCGAGGAGGGCCAAAGGAAGACCACATTCATTATGCCATGGGGATGCTTTGCTTATCGATTAATGCCTTTTGGCCTAACCAATGCACTTGCAACATTTCAAAGGTTTATGAACTATGTTTTTCAACCATTCTTTGGATCATCAATAAGGGTGTACATGGATGACTTTTGCATATATAGCACTAGAGCCATGCATTGTGAAAAAGTTGAAGATGGTTTAAAAAGATTGTATGAGCTTGGGGGTCAATTGAATCTTGATAAGTGTAATATTGTCGAGAAAGAAGTAGTTCTTCTTCGACATCTCATATCAGAAAAGGGGATTCAAGTTGATTCATCCAAAGTGGAAGCTTTATTGTCTCTACCTCCTCCAACAACACCAAAGCAGACCCTCACTTTTGTCAAAAGGTACGCTACATGTCACGGTTCATCCACCTTCTATTTGAAATCATATCTCCATTACAAAAGCTTGCACAAGATAGTGTCTTTGCATGGGAGGATATCCATAATGAATGTTTTGAAGAGATCAAAAGAGTACTCATGACTCTACCCACATTGATGCCACCAAATATGGGAGAGACTTTCTATGTGTGTCCAAGTGTAGGTGAAGAAGCAATCGGAGTGGTCTTACTCCAAAAGGATACAAAGATATCTCACATGTGTCCTGTTTACTTTGCTAGCAAGGTAATGAAAGAAAATGAGAAGTGATACACAGATGCAGAGAAACTCATGTATGCACTTATGTTTGGAGTAAGGAAGTTTCGATCTTACCTTCTTGTTGGGCCTTTCATTATTCTTACAACTGATCATGCATTTCCATATGTGGTACAACATATGAGCATCTCATCTAGAATAGCTAAATGGGTTCTTGAACTTCAAGAATACAATTATACTTTTGTAGTAGAGGAAAGCACAAGAGCCAGTCTTGCAGACATACTCACCTACAGGAGGTGGGAGAGGAAAATATCCAATGAGAGGGAGAGGGGAGAAACCTTGCATGATGAAGATATTGAAGATGCACATACTGTATTTTTTGATGGTGCATATAAGAAGCAGGTCGACAAAGAAACAGGAGGATTTCTGATATATGACCAAAACAAATTGCTCATCTTCAAGAAAGTATAGCTCTTCCTAATGCTCATTCAAATACGTTGATCATCAAAGGAGACTCAATGTTGATAATTAAGCAATTACAAAATGTTTTGTGTTGCAAAAGCCAAAATTTGTTTGAATGGTTGAAAAAGATAAGAGTGTTGTTGAAACAATTTGATAACACTCAAATATGTCATGTACCAAGGAATGAAAATAAGAAAGCAGATGCATTAGCAAATGAGAAATTTGATGGCTTCATAGCATCCATGAAGCTCGAAGACAACAGATTTGTAGGTCAAGAAGGATTAGAAGATATCATCGAGTTTCTTGAAACTCGAGAAGTACCCAAGCACCTTAACAAGGTACAAAGGCATAGATTAGCGAAGAAGGCTCTACAGTACCAACTCATAGGAGATCATCTCTATGAAAAAGGTAAGGATCTTATCCTTAGAAGGATCCCCATATCAAATGAAATAAAGGGCATTCTGGAATCATGTCATGATCATGCATGTGGAGGACACTTCTCACATGAAATAAGGATAAGGAAAGTACTCAAGCATGGTATACATGGCCTACACTTCATAAAGATGTTCAATATTGGTGTAAAACATGTAATAAATGTCAGATTACAGGGAATAAGAGGCTTATGTATGAACCAAGGACACCAGTCATATCTTATGGGCCATTCGAGAAATGGGGAATTGATGCAATTGGACCCCTACCAAGGACAAGCTCAAGGAAGGAGTACATCATTATGGCAGTGGACTACATAACTAGATGGGCAAAAGCAGCTAGCACGAAAAGGACAACCGCCCAAGATATTGGGAATTTCATTTATGATTTCATATGTTGTAGGTTTGGCATACCTTTAGAGATAGTGTCTGATCATGAAATAGGTTTTAGATCAGTTGTTTTGAACGAACTATTGATTATATTAAACATAAGGCACAGATACTCCACACCCTATTATCCTCAATGTAATGGTCTTGTTGAAAAGGCCAATGGAATTCTTTGTAAAATCATCAGTAAGCAGGTAAAGAAGCATCCTAAGGAATGGGACCAGCACCTCACTACAACATTATGGGCATATCGCACATCCTACAAGGCATCCTTAGGATTCACTCCTTTTCATTTAGTGAACGGACAAGAAGCCTTATTACCAATAGAATTAGAAATACCAAGTCTCCATGTACTGCTAAAAGAAAGTGCAGAAAGTGAAGAAGAGGTCATTCAAAAGAGGCTTATAGATCTACAACACTTGAGTATGAAAAGGGAGCTTGCAGTGGAACATTACATCAATCAAGCAAAGAAAAGAAGGAAGGAATTCAGCAAACAATGAAAGGATAAAGGGTTAACAGAAGGAACTCTTGTTTTAAGGTATGATAATTGTTTTGATAACGGGCATGATACAAAGTCCCAAACACGATGGGAAGGACCGTTTCTGATCAAGACAAAGTTCAAGAATGGAAGCTATCAACTCATGGATATGTCAGGGAAGCTGCACAAGATGAAGGTCAATGGATGGAGGTTAAAGAAATACTGTCAAAGGATAGAAGAAAGCAATGGACAACTGGAACAACCAAGGGACAAATACATATCACTAGTACAAGAAGATGACCCACCTTGGAGCATCAACAAACTCTTTGAAGGCTAGAGACATGAATGCCTCTAGCTAAGGGGAGGGCTAAGTATGAGGAAATATTTTTTGAAACCCCTCCTTAATAATATCTTTTGTATAGATATTTACCCCTATATTATTTGTATTTTTCAAACCTTCATGGAAACCATAAATATATGTATTTGAAGGAAATAAAAAGGCAAGAATAAGGTGGGCCCCACCCTAGTAAAGTAGCCACCCTCACCTGCAGTGAATGGTAGAATCAAATCCTAAGTTAAATATGAAGTGGGACAAGTAGTTATAAATTTAAATACTTAAACTTGACCCACTCTCCCTTTTGAAAGAGTCCAAAAGACATTTCAAAGACTCAAGCCCCACCATAGACATTTGAGTCCTACACAAAGATTCTTGACAAATGGGACACATGTGATTGACTTTTTGGGCCCAAAACCATGCATAAAATATTCCAAACACCCAAACTCGGATTTGAGGCTCATTGCGACGAAAGGGAGGTGCTATTTATAGTATTTTTATGATTTTTCATGAAAAATTCAAAGATATGACCATATGGGATAAGATGAACACCTTAGAATGGACAACAATCTTCTAGGATTTTGTCAATATTGTATTTTCCACCACACAAGTGTCACATCTAGAAGATTCTCCCAAATAATATCATCTCCAAATATCTTCCCAAAAGGCCTATAAAAGGATCCCCTTGGGTGCCCTCAAAAGAAGAAGAGTTGT
>CM035413.1:87382618-87385118 GCA_020310875.1 Ceratopteris richardii | reverse complement strand
GTACTTCCTTTTCTTTAGCATACGTGTCAAAAATAGGAGAAAAAAACCAAGAAGACATATCCAAAACATACATAATTAGACATGGTGACATGTGAGCATGAGAATCACGGATTCGAATAGAGTTAGACAAGCCCTCGTTTTTCAAAGCCGGCACTTTTCAAAGCCCAATAACTCAAAAACAATGATGAATTAGGTTAAGCTTGTGAGAGACACTTTTATTCAATTTTTTGATCTGCACAATATTGATAGAGACGTCCGAGGTCCAAATCCACCTCCAAATGCCACTTTTGAGCCCTGCAAGGTTTAAAATTCTAGAGAGAGTAAAATCAAGGCATTTTCTTACAATGAACTAAATGTAGGACCCTAAACGAGGTACTTAGAACATGATTCACAAAAATCTCACAGAGGCACTTTTATTCTCTTATACTTGCTCTACCTTTCCCTTATACAGAGTTTTCCTTAATGCTTTCATCTTCACCTTCAAAATCCCACTGGAAAACATGATGCAATTAAGGTCTAGAGAGAGAATATGAAACTTGTCAACCCAAAGTTTTTCCTACATGCATAAAATGACCTAATTATTCGTTCTAAGCATTATCCCCACAATGAAATTCAGAAAGTTCAAAATGGATTATTTCACTAGAAAAGAGGCCTATTACAGTATATGTATATGTATATGTCTATGTATATGTATATGTATATGTATATGTATATGTATATGTATATGTATATGTATATGTATATGTATATGTATATGTATATGTATATGTATATGTAGATGTATATGTATATGTATACGTATATGTATATGTATATGTATGTGTATATGTATATGTATACGTATATGCATATGTATGTGTACATGTAGATGTATATGCATATGCATATGGATATGCAAATGTATATGTACATTCATATGTATATGTATATGTATATGTATGTGTACATGTATATGTATATGTACATGTATATGTATATGTATATGTAAATGTATATGTATATGTATATGTATATGTACATGTATATGTAAATGTACATGTATATGTATATGTACATGTATATGTATATGTACATGTATATGTATATGTATATGTGTATGTATATGTACATGTATATGTATATCTGCATGTATATGTACATGTAGATGTATATGTATATGTATATGTATATGTATATGTATATGTATATGTATATGTATATGTATATGTATATATATATGTATATGTATATGTATATGTTTATGTATATGTATATGTATATGTATATGTATATTTAATGTACATGTGCATGTAAATGTAGATGTGCATGTATATGTATATGTGCATGTATATGTATATGTGCATGTATATGTATATGTGCATGTATATGTATATGTACATGTATATGTATATGTATATGCAGATGTATATGTAGATGTATATGTATATGTGCATGTATATGTATATGGGCATGTATATGTATATGTGTATGTATACGTATATGTGCATGTATATGTATATGTGCATGTATATGTATATGTGCATGTATATGTATATGTACATGTATATGTATATGTGCATGTATATGTGCATGTATATGTATATGTACATGTATATGTTTATGTATAAGTATATGTATATGTATATGTATATGTATATGTATATGTATATGTATATGTGCATGTATATGTGTATGTGCATGTATATGTATATGTGCATGTATATGTATATGTGCATCTATATGTATATGTGCATGTATATGTATATGTACATGTATATGTATATGTACATGTATACTTATATGTATATGTATATGTATATGTATATGCATATGTATATGTATATGTCAATGTACCTGTACATGTTCATGTACATGTATATGTATATGTATATGTATATGTATATGTATATGTATATGTATATGTACATGTATATTTATATGTACATGTATATGATTAGTATATGTATATGTGATGGGGGAAGTGTCTCAACCCCCAAGAAACGACGAAGCGCGAATGACCTCCACAAGTATACTTATTTGACCTCTGCACACCAAAAATGCTCATACTCAGAGCTTATGCATAGAACTCCAGTGAGCTTTTGTAGACCTGTATTAGACACCAAGAGCTTTCCAACATATCAAATTTCACTTCAAATGGATGCCTACACAAAGAGAAACAATGTCTACAACATGAGCTAGTTGATTGCTCACAACTGCTAGTCAAGCACAGACCTCACTTCACTCCAGCAAGCTTTTCTATTAGACTATATAGCGAATGAATCTCAAACTTGAGTCATCATTAGAGCACTTTAATAGCTACCCAGTGACACCAAAATCGTAGCAAATGGATAAATAGAGAAGGAGAACCAGCCCTTACAACATAGAGCAAAATATTTCCAACAGAGCCTACACACAGAGAGAGATATCAATCACACAACTTCACTAAATTGAATGTTGCTCCCAGATTACTCAGAGAATGCTCCAGAGGATTTGTGAGCATAAAATAGACTCTAATAGATAT
>CM035413.1:87345118-87377618 GCA_020310875.1 Ceratopteris richardii | reverse complement strand
TAGAGTACATGTGTTGCAAAAATCGGAACATTTTAACAAGGCAATTATGATCATCCCCTTTGTATGGTTAAGATCGTCATTGAATGCATGGCCATATTCACAGAATATGAA
This sequence comes from Ceratopteris richardii, assembly GCA_020310875.1. Classification (NCBI taxonomy): domain Eukaryota; kingdom Viridiplantae; phylum Streptophyta; class Polypodiopsida; order Polypodiales; family Pteridaceae; genus Ceratopteris; species Ceratopteris richardii. The sequence continues at coordinate 87,377,507 of CM035413.1, read as the reverse complement.
ATACATTTCACAAAAGCATTCCCAAGAGAAGATAATAATCAACAAAATTATACTAAGAAACATTCACACATGATCAGAGAAATGCTCAAGATAAATCAAGTTGAACACAAAGTGGAAGCAGAACTCGACATTATATTTATATTAAAATGATGTTTTACATTTCCTGTGTAAGTACAAGAGTAATATGAATCTACAATAGAAGCTGATCATAGCTTTCCTCAGGCTCAAGGATATTGGGATCCTCTGGAACATTAGAACACATATCCTGCCTCTCTTGCTCCAAGATTGGCTCTTCAAGTTCAGCCATGTCCCTCGGTTCATCTGCAAGTGGGGGAACAGGCTCCCTTGAAGCCGGTTGGAATCTCTCCGTGTCTGCAATGTGCTTCCTTCCAACCTCTTGGTCTTCATCTGGGCATTCATTCAGCCCATTGATTCTCATTCTAATAAAGCTCACTTGAGCATCATCCTTCTCCACAGCTATGCAGTGCCTGAACATCTTTAAGGAGCAAGCCAGAGTCATTCCTGAAACAGCAGAAAACCACTTAGAGGTGTCAATCAACCATGACTAATGAAAATTGTGAAAATTGAAATTACCTGTGCCCGAAAAAAGGTCTAGGACCCAGTCATCATCATTGGAGAATAGCTGAAGCAATCTCATTATGATTTTTTGTGGCTTCTGATAGGGGTTAACCAATGTCATGTCCCCAGCTACATGACGAAGTTTCTTGGTAACGGCTGGGAACATGAGCACATTTGAGATCCCATTCTCATTGCAATGCTCCCTGACTCTCCTTTTGCTTACTTCATCATAATAGCCAACTGTAATGCATTCAGTGGAGCTCACAAACCTATGCAAAGGAGTGTGATTTACGTTTGTCTTCACCCTACAAACAAGAACTATGAGTCACAGAGAGCATCATTAAAGCCACGAAGATAGAAAGAAGATTACTTACCACGTGAGGCACTCCACAACATGACATCTTGCCTTCAGAGCAGTTGAAACAGAGAAGGACTGGTCTTTGCTATGGAAAATTACTATCCTCCAAAGAGGAGACATAGTCAACTCTGCAAAATCAGTGACCATCTTCCGAATCTGAGGGTGTTTGAAGGGTTCATCATCATTAACTGATCCCAACATCCTAAATCCATAGGGTATGTCCGCTATGAGAAGGGAGAAATGTTTTCTAGGCACAACAGAACAAATATTATTTACATCACTACAGAATACATTGTAATATACAGGCCTAAGGGGGTCTAGGGGATTGGAGAAACATTTCAGATCAGGTTCATCATCAAAATCCATCTCCTTGGCTTTCAGCCTAGATTTCTCATGCCTTGCTCTTTGAATGTGATCCATCAATGCAGGGGGGCAATCATCTAGTAGCTTCGCAGACTTACTTTTCTTTGGTTTCTGCAGAAAAAAGTGGAAAGACAACTAAATGAGCTCTTCAATACAGCAAGCAGAACATAAGGAAGCGATGAATGGCATCGATTTCATGTGGGGGTAGATGCCAGGCATCGACTTTCTACTGAAAGTCGATGCCTGGCATCGACTTATGCTGCAGGTCGATGCCGGGCATCGACTTATGCCCCCAAGTCGATGCCAAGCATCGACTTTTGGCTGCAGGTCGATGCCAGGCATCGACTTTAGCCATAAGTCGATGCCAGGCATCGAATTCGTACTAAAAGCCTGGCATTAAATTGGTTTGGTGAATCAAGGCATCTAACCTAATGGCAAACCAGGCACAACCTCAGAAAGAGAACCAACCCAATCACGGAAAAGGATGAAATATTCTGATAAAGCTTTGTAGGATGATGTGGTTGGATAGTCTCTTTGGACCTCTGTCCAAGAAAAGCAACCCAGCCTCTTCATCATGACCTCCTGAATCTTCATGTAAACTTTATGACTACAGTCACAGAAATTAAAAAGATACTAGGTTAGACCAGAAACATGTGAGGAGGGAAAAAGGATCTGAGAATAACATACATACTTATTGAGCTCAGTCACCATCTCCTCCAGGCTTAAGTCCTTGGAGATTACCCTTGACAAAGTTGATATGATCAATGTATCATCCTTGATTCCTTGAAGGGCCCTCCATGGCGTTAGCTTCATGTCCTCGCGAGCCTCTTCAATTGAGAGGTCAGCTTTCCTTCCCTTTCCCTTCAGATCAACCTGTGGGTCTGGCCTCGACTTTCGTTGCTTCTGGCCCTTGACCTCCTTGTTCTCCCACATTGTGAAAATTTTATCCTATAGATCCCAGATCTCACCTGATGTGAATGCCAGTTGAAACCATGGATCATATTTCCTCAAGGCATCAGACTTTCTGTTCTCATCCAGTGCAATTCCAACCTCAATAAGGCATTGCTTTCGTAGATTGGGATGTATTCTTCCAGCTTCCTTAACAAGACAATCTTCATATTCATGGTGGAAGAACCGAATTCTCTCTATGGAGGACATTTTTTGCCTGTAGTCATTGTCATTGTTGTGATCCCAAGCAAGAAGCTTGGCTTCCTCAATTGTAAGACCAGCATATATCTTACACTCTGCATACCTAAAGAAAAAAGTGGTAGGGTGCTCCTTCACTAGCTGTCTACGCGCCTCTGCAGAGTGTGAACCTCCAATCACATAATAAGTATACTCCTCAAATAAACCCTCATTGAACTCGTCCACAGAGCTGCACTCATTCGGATCCACCATGACAAGGAATGGCACAACAGTAGCATGAGGATTTATTTTCATTTTCTTCTTAAGATTCTGCACATGCAAATTGTGTGGCTCCCTGATCTCAAGGGGCCTCCTCCCTATGACTGGATCTATTGGTGGCCTGTGGATGATATTGATTGGCAGGTGGAACAACTGCCCCTTCTTCACAATTTTTCTTTTAGCTATATCCTCCCTCATCTTGTTCTGCTCAGTACCAAGAACACCCGAGGCAAGCTCTCCACCAGGTGCAACAATTATATCCTCAGAGCTAGAGCTTGAGTCAGAAGACTCCTCTTCTGAAATTCTCTTCTTTTTCTTTTGAAGCTTTTTCTGCACGCTCTGCTTACCCCTTGCCTTTATAGGGGTTGTCATCTTCTGTTGTGTTGGCATGATGTTGCCCTGGATCCATGGCATCAAGTCCTTGATAAGATTGACTGAGTCCCTGCATATCTCAGCCAGACGATCTGGAACACAGCACTCTGGGCACAAGAAATCCATCTTGCATATAACATTTCTCAAACCTTTCGATGTCTCTACCAAGAAAAGGAGGTTGTCAGAATCCTCATCTTCATAATCCAGTTTGTACACAAGGCCATACTGAAAACCTTGTGTTGTCGTGATCTTTCCTCTCCCATATGCCCCTGCGAACACAAGAAGGAGTGCATTCTTCTCTTCAACATACTGAAATTACCACTCCAGATTTGTCATGTCCCGCAGTGGACGATCTGTTCTTAAAACCTCAGCGTCCCTCGACCTATCCTTCATAGTTGTATCATCCTCAGGAATTTTGATGCTACTCTGTCCACCTGAGGATATTCCTAGCGGGTTGCTGGCCTTCTCAAAGGATAAGGATACAGTAAGTTTCTTTGGTTTCGCTTGGTGACCAATGCCTTTGTCATGTTGCTGATCACCAGAGCCCATGGTGACTTTCAGTTTCTTGAAGGGCCTCTCACTCTTGGAGTCCGCATCCTTGAAGGCGCTTGGAATAATCAGCTCATATGTAAATGTGGTTTTCAAAGGCCCAAGTCGATGCCAGGCATCGACTTTTAGGTTCAAGTCGATGCCAGGCATCGACTTTTAAGTGAAAGTCGATGCCAGGCATCGACTTTGTGTGCAAGTCGATGCCGGGCATCGACTTTCACTTAAAAGTCGATGCCTGGCATCGACTTTCACTTAAAAGTCGATGCCTGGCATCGACTTGAACCTAAAAGTCGATGCCTAGCATCGACTTCCACCCAAAAGTCGATGCCTGGCATCGACTTTGCACCCTAAAGTCGATGCCTGGCATCGACTTTAAGGCAAACTTCGATGCCAGGCAAGTCGATGCCTTGCATCGACTTGAGGCTGCAAGTCGATGCCAGGCATCGACTTGAAGCCTCAAGTCGATGCCTGGCATCGATTTGCACCTGCAAGTCGATGCCTGGCATCGACTTGCACACAAAGTCGATGCCTGGCATCGACGTTTAGGTGCAAGTCGATGCCAGGCATCGACCTGAGGCCTCAAGTCGATGCCTGGCATCGACTTGCAGCCTCAAGTCGATGCCTGGCATCGACTTACACCTAAAAGTCGATGCCAGGCATCGAGCTGTACCCTCATTGGATCTGTATTTTTAGAGCTAAGAAAAATAAAAACCTAGAAAGCAGACTCTTAACACAAACATACAAAGGGAATCTTTTAGGAATCTTTTTTTATGGTATGATTTTGCCTACCTCTTGGTACTCTTGCCAACATTCTTCTTCTCCATCATAGTTGCCTTGCTTGTATGCTGAGCTCTGTGCTCCATAGCTGCCTGTGCTCTATTGCTCTCTGTTGCTCGTGGATTTTGAAAATGAGAATGATCTCCTCCTCTGCTATTTATAGGAAATTGGGTAACTTGAACCAGAGACTAACTGGATCTAACTGAATGAGTCCAGTTGGTAACTATATCTGTCAACCAATCTAATCAGGGAATACCACTCACACAAATAGGTTGTTTCAGAGCCACTTTAATGAAATATTCATAGAACATTGCAACTATTTATATACATTTGCATGGAAATTACACTTCAATGGCAAGAGTATGGTATGTACATGAGGATGTCTAATCTCATGTAGAAATTTTTTCTTAGAATCTCTTGCTTGGGAGAAAATCAAGTCTAAGTTGTGTTGAATATGGGAGATTAATGACATCTTTATAGTGTTATCCTCTTCACTTTAGTTCATATTCACATTTATCTTGTAACACATTGTTGAAATGGAAAATCAATGTATGAATAAACATTCAAGTAAAGAACCTTGCAACTATTTATGTACATTTGCATGGAAATTACACTTCAAGTCTAAGTTGTGTTGAATATGGGAGATTAATGACATCTTTATAGTGTTATCCTCCTCACTTTAATTCATATTCACTTTTATCTTGTAACACATTGCTGAAATGGAAAATCAATGTATGAATAAACATTCCAAGTACCTCTTTTACACATAATTCTTTTTTAATATACTTTCATCTACCTCTTTGAGATCTAGCCAAGACTACAATGAAACCTAATCCTTGAAATCTTATTTAGTACCAAAGGTAAAATTTCTTCTTGTATAGTTTTCAATGGCACTACTACAAACAATTTTAATATATAATCCAGTTGATCCTTTCCACAGAAGTGATGATCCCTATGATTTAGGACGTGCTGAGACAATGCTAAGACTCAATGACTCATATCTAGTTAGAAATCAATTGTATTTCTCATTTCAAAAGTGAATCAAATCTTTGGTTCCCTTATTAGTGTATATTTGAGTAATTAAGTTATTTGATGTAATTTGATGTTTAATGTTATTTAATGTACTTTAATAAACTTTTGATTTCATATCTTCTTGATGTGACATTTGATGTGACATCTTCACTTGATCTCGGATTTCTACTTATTCAAAAAGGTCATTCATCTTCAGTCTTTTGTGAACTCAGTGAAGATGAGCTCAATCTTTTCAGTGGATGCTTGGGCATCAGCTTCTTCTGCTCATATTGATACAGTTTCGGATTCATTGTTCTCAGTTGATCCTTTCCACAGAAGTGATGATCCCTATGATTTAGGACGTGCCGATAGTTCCATGTTTTTGTTGAGTCATTTAAGTTATCCAATTCACAGTGCAATGCTGCTCAACGAAATGCACCTCTTAATCTCCCATCTGATCCAACCATTGATCTCCCTTCTGACTCAAGTGCATGTGGAGCAACGAAAAGCCAAAGCAAGCTCAATCTACAATTTAAAAGAAGGCCTCGTGAAGTAAGTCAAAAAAGATTTAAATTTCTTACTTCAGATAGACAGATTGCATTGGATATTGTGAAGCATTGTTGTGGTTTGAAATGTTTGTACAATTTAGGAATGAAGAAACTAAAGCACCTAAGAGAAAAATTCCTCCATTTAGATAGTGAAAGGCAGGATATATACCTTGTTTCTCACATGCAAATGATTGAGGATAACATGTCAGTAACACGTGTTGGTTTTGAATATTTCTTTAGTCAAGGGATGCGATGTTGTAAGGCTGCATTTAAAATTGCAATGGGTGTGGGAAATTTTAGAATACATAGGGTTCAACAAGGGCTTTTGAATGGGGATCTCATTTTGGATACGTTCCATGGGGACCAAAGGATCTGTTGGACGTCATGCAATGAATTGGATGATGAACTATTTTAGCTTGCATTGTGAGGTTATGCCTACAACTGAAAGGTTGCGCTTGTCAGATAACTTTACTCGTTGAGAGGTATTTCAAATATATAGAGAAGACATGGAAAATAGAAATCAGAAGTATGTGTTGTATCGTCACTTTACTCGATTATGGAAGGAAGATTTTAATAATGTTTCTATTCCTCGTAAAGTTAGAATGGGTGAATGTTCAGTTTGCGCCACTTTGAAAAACATGGCAAAAGGGGCTACAACACCACAGGAAAAGAATAATTTTAAAAACCTTCTTAACAACCATTGTGAGAGTCAAGCTTTAGAGAGAAAGAAAACAATTCATCATCGAAGTAAAGCACTCAGAAATCCGGAGCGTTATATGTGTTTGTTGATCGATGGTATGGATCAAAAAAAAACTTGTTTGCCACATTTTTATCGCATCCCTAAGGACATTGGAGATGAAGTCCTTGTGCAAATGCATTTGGTTGGTGCTTTGGTATACAATGGAACTGTAATGTCCAAGGTTTTCTTCACATATCCGAATGTGCATAATGATCCAAACCTTACAGTTACTGTCATTCATCGTGTTTTGCAATCATGGAAGGGTCTTTTGCCACCAACTCTATATTTGCAACTAGATAATACTGAGAGAGAATAAAAATTCTACAGTCTTTGGATATTTAAGCATGCTTGTTGAAAAACAAGTATTTCAGAAGGTTAAGGTAAATTTCCTTCTGGTTGGCCACACTCATGATCACATTGATCAAATGTTCAGTACTTTCTCTAAGAAGTTGGCACGTAACAATGCTTTTACTCTTCCGATTTTATCTGAGTTGATTTTGAGAAGCATATACTCCAAAACCAGAAGTTCAACACCTCACACAGATTTATGACTTTAAGCACTTTTGCTCAATGGGCCTTGATAACAGTGCTAAGGTTTTGGCTCCATTGCACAATATTAGTTTCAACCATGTATTCTTGATGAGGAGGGTTGATGAAATAACCCTTTTATTTGCAAAGCAGTATTCATCTTCTCTTGGGTGGGAGCCTAAAGAGGGATGCAGATTCTTATTGCAGGTGCCTAATTTGTCTACTGTGACAGTGTATGGTGCAGAACAATCACCATATGAAGATAAAAACAATACAGAAAGATGTGGAAATGTGGTTGATCAAAGTAAAAGCTGGATGCATGCACTCATTGAAAAGAAGAGACATATTGAGCGTGCAAAAAAATATGCTGGAGATCAAGATGTATCTTGGTGGGAGGACTTTTTCAATCATCAAGAAGAGATTATATAGTATACAATTGCAGGTCACTGGCCAGTTGATGTTCCATTCACATGGGATTTTTGTACACAAAGATCCGTGAATGTGGCCCAAGCATGTAATGCAGATGCACTTCAAAGTTTTATACATCCACCAGAAAGAAATATTTATGTAGGCCCAAGGATGACAAAACAGGCAGAAGCAAGATGGCAAGGAAATTTAATAGAGATAAATGTTGGAACACTTATTGCAGTTCTTGCTGATGGTGATGAGGCTACCAGACCATTTTGGATTGCAAAGGTTTTAGAGATAACTAAAGATATTGATCAGAGAAGAATAGAGGCTTTGATGGTGCATTGATATTACACTAAAAGTAGTAATGCATTCACAGGTAAATATAACTTAGAAATGGTGTGTGATACTAAACGAACAGGTTCAAAAAAGAAAAAGAATATTCGAAGCACATCCACTCTTAAAATGGATGATGTAGATATTCTTGTTTATGATTTTTCCTTGACAAAAACAGGTCACTTGAGGAAAGCAACCATCAACATGATAAAACAAAAGCTTCCAGATGTATGTGGTACAGGAAATCATAGGCAAACAAGAAGAGTTGTGCATGATCCTGCAGAATTTGGTATGTACGTGGATGAAGACAGAGCTCTTGTGGATATAGAAGAAGAAGAAGAGAGCTCTCAACAGTATGAGACTGAATCAAGTGCATCAGATGATGAGGGTGTAGACATAGATCGACAAAGTTGTGAGATGCATTGAAGCTCTCAGACATTTTTAGTGCTTTTGTAAATGCCTCGAAGTAGTTTGGTTAATGAAACCATGTTTTGTAGCAATTTTGACTAACAATCAGATATCCACCCATTCAAAATATGTCTAAAATGTTATTTTTGTATAAGAACTACTCAGTTCTACATTCTTTATATAGATTTTAGACATGTCAATGTCCTATCATTTAGATTTTGGACATGTCAATGTCTTATCATATACATTTTGGGACATGTCAATGCCTTATATAGTGAAATTTTGACTACATTTTGAGCTCTTTTTTTATGACAAAATGACAAAAAATGTCAAAAATCACATGTTTTCACCTCATTTTTGTACTATATGTATAGTGGTATAAAGGAATCTCAAACATAAGCTGCCATTTGCTTGATTTTTGACGAGAGTGTTAAGGCAGCATTAAGAAATCTAATGGTAGCACAGCGTTCTGTCCGAAGACCATCTGAAATGGGGTGGCATTGAATACCGTTTTGTAGGCAACTCGATAAGCCCAAACAGCATGATGAAGTTGTTTGTCCCAATTAGAGCGTTTATTATTTACCAGTTTTGTCAATACGTTACAGAGGATCTTATTGGTGCTCTCGGCTTGTCCATTAGCTTGTGGGTGATAGGGGGCAGACTTCTTATGTATCACCAAGAATTCTTGGAGAAGATTTTCAATGACTTCATTCAAGAAGTTTGTGCCTATATCGCTCACCAACTCTATTGGTAGTCCATATCTTGTGAACACATTCTCGAATAAGAACTTAGCCATAGTCTCAGCATCATTCTTTGTTGTGGCTTTCACTTCTACCCACTTTGTAAGGTAATCTATGGCTACAATAATATATTCTGCATGGGAGTTTCTGGCTGGGGGGTTAATAGGACCTATGAAGTCTATGCCCCACTTCGAAAATGCACGCCCTCCCATCATTGGCCTCAAAGGCATCTCGTCTTTTCAAACTGGATATTGTGCACGTTGGCATGTATCACATTTCTTCACATAGGTATGTGCATCCATATGAAGAGTGGGCCACCAAAGTCCTGAGAATAGAATGGTCTTGATCACTCGGTCAGGACCAAAATGTCCACCTGCAACACCACTCTGTGCAGTCTCTAAGACCTTTAAATAGTCTGATTCATGAACGCACAATCGTAAGTAACCATCTTTGCCCCTTCGGTATAGGTTCTCTCCTACTAAGGCATAGCCTTGAGCCTCTTGCTCCATGCTTCGTCTTCTTGCTAGACTGGCCTCTCTGGGTAATCTTCCCGACCTAATAAACTCTACCAATGGAGCACTCCAATCAGGAATTAATGACACTTGATAAAGGGTGGCATGCTCCACTGGTGGTCTCTCTTTGCATATTGGACAATTCTTAATCCACTCATGTATTTCTTTGTCCATGCTAGGCCAATACACTCCTAAATGCTTCAGATTCTGCAATGTTCGTTGTTTAGAATAGTGATTTCCTAGCAATCCTTCATGAGCTTGCTGCAACCAACTACTATGTTCGTCATCCTCAACACAACAAGCTAATACACCCTCAGTATCTTGTTTGTACATGCTTCTTGCTAATCTATGATATTTTTGTGATTTTACAATTTCTTCTTGTGATGTTTTCACATTCTTATTTGCAGGGCCGAAGGTTAGGTCTGGTACCGACTTATTTGCCCATTTAGGAACAACTTCTAAATTTAAGAGATAAGCATCGGGTAATTCATCAGACACTCCTTGCGGTGACTCTCCTAAAGTGATGCGAGAAAGGTGATCTGCCCGAAGGTGGGTTCTACCTTTCCTGACAACAACTTCAAAGTCATATTCCATTAGTAAGAGGAACCATCTTACTAATCGTCCAGTATTGCAAGGTTTATTGACCAAATATAACAAAGCTTGATGATCAGTGAAAAAATTGAACTTGTTGGCCAATAAATAGTGTCTAAACTTCTTCACAACATATACCATGCCTAAGCCCTCTCACTCATTTGTGGTATAGTTTCGTTCAGCTACAGTGATTTGTCTACTAGCATATGCTATGGGCAAGTCTAAGTTACCTTCACCTATGGGTTGTGCTAGCACACATCCTATGGCATGATTGGATGCATCCACATGTACATGGAATGATTTATTCCAATCAAGAGTGGTCAGTATTGGTGCCATGCACAAATGTTTCTTCAGTTCATTGAAAGAATTCTCGCATTCATCATTCCACTCAATATTAGACAACAAGGCATAAAGGGGTCTAGCTATGATCACGTACATGTGGATAAACCTACGGTAATATCCATAATGGCCCATAAAGGCTTGTACTTCTTTAACATTCCTTGGTCGTGGTAGCTCTGCTATGGCTCGTACCTTATCTTCATCTGTTGAGATTCCATTCTTAGAAACAATATGACCTAAGATTTTACCTTGACGCACCATGAACAGACACTTTTCTGGGTTCAGACACACTCGATATTCTCTACACTTGTTGAAGCTTTGTCTAAGCTCACGGATGTGAAACCTTCTTTCTTGGGAATGAGCACATAAATCATCCACATACACTTCTAAGCTCTTTCGCAAGAACTCTTCGAAGACCTGACACATGAGCCTTTGGAATGTTGTAGGTGCATTGGTGAGCCCAAATGGCATCACACGAAATGCAAAGATTCCCCACTCTGTAGCAAAAGTTGTTTTGTGGTAATCTTGTGGGGCAATGGCTACTTGATTGTATCCTGAAAACCCATCAAGGAAGCTATAAACTTCCTTGCCTGCAACACGCTCCAAAAGGTGTTCCGTGATTGGAAGTGGATAACTATCTCTGATAGTAGCGGCATTAACTTTTTTAAGGTTAATACACACTCGCAACTTTCCGTTCTTCTTGGGCACCACTACAATGGGGGACACCCATTCAGTATGCTCAATCTCATAGATGAATCCAGCTTCAATCAACCTATCAATTTCTTCCTTTATTTTGATTGCATAGGTATCATTATATGTGTAGGGCTTCTGTTTGGTGGGCTTGGCATCAGCAGTCATGGGGATAGTATGAGAGAAAATTCTTGGATCTACCCCTTTCAAGTCTCTATAGTGCCACGCAAACACATCCCTATATTCCCTTAATAGAGCTACAAGCTCCATTTCTTCTCTTGCACTTGGATCATCTCCTATATATGTGCATCTCTCTTCGTTCTGTTCGATGGTCACTACAATCTTCTTGGTCTTTTCTTTATTATCATATGATTCTCCTATGATGGTCTCTCTCTTAGGCATTCGTACCAAAATTTTGCGGTCGTCAACTTCATATTTCTTGAAGTTTTCTGGTACTTCAAACAATGATTCTTCCTCTTCTTGTTTCACTACTTTTCTTTTCTTTTTCTTTTGACTGCTCTCACTTCCATCCTTTGAATTTACCGTTTTAATACTTGTGAGAGGTTCTTCTTCTTTCTGGGTGAACAATCCTATCTCTTCTAGATAGTGTTGCTTTGAGTTAAAGCAGCTATCCATCACAATGGACTCTATATCATTGTCATTCTCTTCTTCTTCTATGACATCACTAGGGTCACATTCTTCTAGCAAGGGTTGACACATGAACACTGAGATATCATAACCCTCCTCATCACAATGAGGTGTCCATTGTTCTTCATTGACAGCAATGTCCATGGTGGCTAAGATTTCTGGCCAGCCATGAGGCTCAAATTCCTCATCTGGAAAGATCATCGGTGTATAGGCTGGGTCTTTAATTGGTCTATCTCCTGGCGAAGTTCCTTCTTCTCTTGCCTTTAAACGTTTTTCCTCTTCCTCTACGACCTTGCACATCCACAAATGAGTATCTTCATGCAGCAATGATGGATCAGGTGAACTTTCAGAATGCACAGAGATGGAATCTTCTTTCGCATTGTGGATAGAATTCCACTGTAGGGGTGGTACATCTCTGAAGGTGTAATCCTTCAAATTGACCTTGGTGGTGACCCCTAAGTGCTGCAAGTACAAGGAGTTGGTTCCCCAATCCTGTACTATTTGCAATTGTCGTAGGAAGGGTCTTCCTAGGATCATCTCATAGACATTATTTTTCTCAAAGTCACATATAACAAATGTATGTTCAAACTCCACACCACAAGTGGTTAGAGTTATCCCTTCGAGAAATCCTAGAGGTCTTTCAAAATGACCATCGGCCATTTGAAGCTTCATTCTAGTTCATCTTAATGTGGGTTTGCCCCATTGCTTCCACAAGGAGGTGGTCGCAATAGCAACACCCGCAGTTGAATCTATGATTGCTTTGGTTGTGTAACCTTGGTAGGTGATTGGAATATAAGTATTACCTTCTTCACCCTCACACATGTCCCCTATTTTGTCTAGAGGTATCTCTGGTACATTTTGTTTAGAGCCTGCTTTTGGCATTTTGGAATCAAGTTCTGGAACTTGATCCTTCACATGATTCCAAAGCTCAGGTTTTGCTTTGAGCAGCTCTTCTACAGTGAGATGACACTGAACCTTAGTGTTCTTCACGACATCAGTGTTCCTTGGAACCACTGAGTCTTCATTTCTTACTAGTATTGTGGGAGCTCTAATCTGGAGAGATTCAGATTCCCATGGGCTTGGAAATTGAGGTAGTTCTTCTAGGGTATTAGATTCAAAATCTAATCTTTCATCTTCTTGTTGTTTTGCTTCATCTCCGTAAATAGATGGAATGTCTTGGGGAAATTGATCATGAAGATCATCAATCTCAGGAATAGGAGGGGAATTACCCTTCTCCTTGGCCCATTTCTGTTCTTGTATTTCCCGCAAGAACTCTTGAGAGTACTGTTGAATTGAAGGAGGTATTCCAACATGTGTGGAATTAGGAACATAAGCTCCCATTGGTGGTGAGCTTCCTCTTTCAATAACTAGTTGAGCCTGTGGAGGTAAAGAAACTTGTGGTTTGTTTACCAATTGCTCTAATCTTTCTAGTAAGCCTTGGAAATGCAAATCTGGTTTGACAGAGTTTGTCTGATTGAACTTTTGACTAGTCTGGAGTATAGCTTGAGCTTGTTCTACCATTTTCATGCACATTTTCATCCGTTCAATCTCTAAATCTGCTCTAGGGTAACTCTTGTGTAGGTTTGCAGCTGTAGGCCCTTCTTGAAGTCGAGCCTGGTAAGCCTTGAATATCATGTCCAAGCCTTCTGGGGTTGGATCTGTAAGAACAGACCCTGGTTGTGGTGTGTTTACAATGGGTGGTGGAATGGGAGTGGATGGAGTTTCCGCATGCAAGGGGTTTTGAGATGCAATGTCTTCTATTTTTGTTTTTGCATCTTTCAGGCTTTCTTGGAGTTTTGATAACTTTTTATTCGACTTGCGATTGGCCTTCTCTCTGGTATCCTTCCATGTTCTTGTTTTCCTCTTACTAGGCTCTCTTGATTCACTCGAATCTGATTGTTCTGTTGGTTTATCCTATTTTAAGGCTTGTGCTCTAGTGACAGCTTGTATAGGAGCCACATTGCTACTACTTGAACTTGAACCTGCCACTAAGCCTACCACATTAATGGGTGTAATCTTGGGTGCACTGGAGGGGTTTCTGGGACAATCTCTTGGGAGATGGTCTTTGCCACAATCAGGACAAAAAGCCTGTATTGTGATAGCATGTCCTTGACTCGGAGATGGTGGGTGGGGACAGTCACGAATGAAATGGTCACCTTGACATCTGAAACAAGATCCTCTAGGGGCTTGTGGTCTCATTTGTCTCAATTGGGGCCTAGGGTTAGGATTTGTGTACATGACATTGGAGTATTCTGGCTCCCAATTTTGCTCCATAGGTGGTGCCTCATATTGATACGAGTAAATCTCACTATGTTCAGGTGACTCTGTGTAATAAGCATGTGGACTACCTTCATGGGAGTAGTCTGAACTATGAGCATGAGAGTCATTATCTGGTATCAATGGGGTTAGTGGCACCAATGCTCTATTTGGATTTTCCTCTCCCACAGCATATTTGATTGGAATCACGTTGGCAGGAGCTGGTGGTTGGTTTCCCAAGACTGGTTGTGGCCTATATTGTGCTTTATATTGCTATTGTGGTCTATAATATGGCTGTTGGTATTGGTTTTGATACCTACCTGGTTGGTAAGGTTGTTGATAATTCTATCTAACAGCCTGCCTATTATAGGGACAATCTTGAGCCGTGTGGTTTGTATATTTTCTCTCAATAGTGCAATATGGAGCATTCCTTTCTATTATGTTTTGGTTTTGCATTGGGCATACATTAGCCATATGGTCCCCTCCACAAGTATAACATCGGTTCAATGGGGTGACTCTTTGTGTTTGTCTATTTTGGACTCCCAGCTTCTTGGCAACTTGCTCAGCTATCTCTTCTATTTCCGTGGAGATTTTTGAAGTATGACTAGTAGAGCTATCCGAATCTTTGTAGAGTTTGGACAATCCTAACTCCTCACCCAAGTTATCTTCTATGTCAATGCACGTCCGCACACACTCTTCTATGGATCTAGGCTCTTTCAAGTACACATATGATGTTAACTTTGTGCTCAGTAAACCATCTAAGAACAAAGCCACTTGTTTGGCTGGTGTGGATAACTCTGGAGCAGGGCACCTTTCGAGATACTGTCTGAACCTTCTACCTACTAGCCGCACTGTTTCTTGGGGTGTCTGCTTGAAGCTGTGGATCAAAGATGATGTGTTATGCCTAATACCACTCTTGGAAAATTCTACAATGAATTCGTCTAGCAGTTGACCTATATCGCGATAGTTGCGACTACTCAGTGGTTGAAACCAAGCCAAGGCAGTGCCCTTAAGAGTCAAACCAAATGCCTCGTACTGGGTGAACAAGTCCTCAACCTTCTCAGCTCTTAACACTTGTTTGAACTCGGCCACATGATCATAAGGATCTCCTGACCCGTCAAAATAATTCTTCATTGCCTTGATCACTTGAGTGGGTCTAAGGGTTCTTGGGTGCTCTCGGGGTCTAGGCAATGGAAAATCCTGTTCATCTCTTTGTTGCCTATGTGCTTGATGTCTCTCTCTTTCAAGTCTTTCATTTTCAAATCCTGACCTATTCCTGCCCACGGTGTGTGCAAAACTTACCTCAGGTCTTTCTCTAGTTCTTTCTCTCTGGGCTTCATGAGCGTGGGATGATCCTACTCCTTGGAGGCCATGGGAAACATTCGATCTTGGTGGAGGGAAAATCAATTCACTCTTCCAAGTATATGCATGTCTATCATGTTCTATTACCAAGAAAATTTTCTCTGATGTGTTATCCAGGTAGACCACTTTGCCTAGTGTCTCTGGATCCTTGAACTCGTAGATGATGACTATGCCCAATTGACTAGGTTGATCTGGCTTGAATCTCCAAAAGGCTTCCTCTGTTTCTCTATTCAAGAATAGTTCTATGCTTTTGTTGTCTTGAGGGATCCAATCCGGAGTGATCACTCGGGTCAAAACTGACTTACCTCTAGGAGTCTGGGGTCCTTGTCCTACATTTGCTTGTTCTAGGTCTCCTATTTCATTCTCAAGAATGACATTTCCAAACTCATCAGTCCCATCTGGTAGGTTGGTGACCACATACATGGTTCCTTCCTTATCAATGTATGCACCGTCTTTGAACTTGACCATAGGGTGTTCCAGTCCAAAGGGTTGATTTGGATTTTTGAGTTGGACCACTAATCGCCTCAGGCCATCCTCATAGATGCGAGCACCTAATCGGTTGGTCCGAATATATTCCAATTGTGTCTTATAGGGTCCTTCTGGTGTTTGTAGATGGGCAGTTCCTGAGCCACCTGCAGGTTTCCACATGCTAAAAGACATTTCTGAGTTACTTGTGTCTGAACTTAGTCTGTAAGAATGACCACTTAGTTGTTGTGCCCAAGGCTTAGGTGTATGGTTGACACTGGATTGAGAAGATCAAATGCTTTGTCTATCCTTTCCTAGGTGTCTACCACATCTCAGGTTCATAAGCTTTGGCTAAGAGTCCAAAATTTCCCCTTGGTATGGTTCACAAATCCTTTGGAGTCCCCTTGGGTTCTTGGTGGTCAAAACAGGCAAACAGGACCTTTTGGAAAAAATCACGATTTTGTGAAATTCAAGAGAATCGCAATTTTGTGAACTTCAACAGAATCGCGATTTTGTGAACTTCAAGAGAATCGAGATTTTGTACCTTGAGAATCGTGTTTTCACAAAATCGTGATTTCACATAATCGTGTTTTGAAAATCGCGATTTTGAGCAGAAAATCGTGTTTTGAAAATCACGATTTTGAGCAGAAAGTCGTGTTTTGAAAATCGCGATTTTGAGCACAGAATCGTGTTTTTGAAAGTCGCGATGTTGACCACAGAATTGTGTTTTTGAAAATCGCGATTTTGAGCAGAGAATCGTGTTTTGAAAATCGCGATGTTGAGCATAGAATCATGTTTTTGAAAGTCGCGATGTTGAGCACAGAATCATGTTTTTGAAAATCGCGATGTTGAGCACAGAATCGTGTTTTTGAAAATAGCGATTTTGAACTTTGAGAATCGTGTTTTTGAAAATAGCGATTTTGAACTTTGAGAATTGTGTTTTCCAAAATCACGATTTTGAGCACAGAATCGTGTTTTTGAAAATTGCGATTTTGTCTCAGAGAATCGTGATTCACAAAATCGTGTTTTTCACAAAATCGTCGTTCTCAGAATCATGTTTTTTGACATAAAATCGCGATTGTCAACAGAGAATCGTGTTTTCATAAAATCGTGTTTTAGAGAATCGTGTTCTCACAGAATCGTGTTTTTTGCTGAAAATCGTGATTTGTGAGAATCGCAATTTTGAGCACAACCACAGAATCGTGTTTTCTCAAAATCGTGTTTTTGACATGAAAATCGCGATTTTGTCTCAGAGAATCGTGTTTTTTACAAAGTCGTGTTTTCACAGAATCGTGATTCTTAGAATCGTATTTTTTTTGGCTGAAAATCGTGATTTGTGAGAATCGCGATTTTGAGCACAATCACAGAATCGTGATTCTTTCAGCCAACTTTTAAGTGAGAAAACAGAAAATCGTGATTTTTCAAAAAATTTTGAATTTTCACAGAATCGCGATTTTCATCACAGAACCTCGTTTTTTGGCGGGAACTTCGAATTTCTGAGCGCCGAGCAATGGCGAGCTCCGTATGTGCAGAAAATCATGAAAAAACACAGCGCTTGCTCTCCCTTGCACCTCCTATCTCCCTCTCACACAATAATGCATGAAAAATGTTATGGAAATGGTGAAAATGCACTAAAAAACAAGAAATTTCTATGAAGAAGAAGATGGAAGAAGGTGGAGATGATGAGATGATGATGAAGATGAAGAGGAAAAAATAGAATATGAACTGAAATGACAGTTTTTTTACCTTCCAACGTCACAAATCTACGATCTTACCATCACAACGCTCGACCTCGAAACTCTCTCCCCGGCAACCGCACCAAAATTTGGTGTAGCTCAAGCGTAAGCACCAGCTCCTTTACTTGTCAATCCGTGGAGACGTGAGGACCGGTATGAAGACAACGAGCAAGTGAAGGCACAAGTGCGTGAGTGAAAGCACACAAACATGCACACACATACACACACACGCGCACAAAGTAAGATCAAAGAGAGGAACAATGGAAAGCTTTGATTGCAAAAGAGTTCTATAACAAAAGCTCTATTCTCTAACAAGCTAACCCCAAAAATGAGCTCTCTAGCTCTTTTTATAGTTTTTTTACTAGTTTTGGCCCTGTCCAGACCTAGTGTCCGACCTAGTTAAAAATTAGGTTCCAGGGCTTATTTGAGGGCTCAAACGAAGTCTAAAAATTATGAAAATTGGTACGATGGTAATTCTAATACTCCTCAAGCTCAAGGACTCCTCGGCTTGAACAAAGTGGAGTTATAAAAATAGATAATGGTATTTACAATGGTTTTTAGTGATGAAAATCACTACTTTTGTAGGGAATTCTTCTGAAAAGTTGACATGTACTTCTTGAAGCTCCCTACTTGCTCCTTCTTCTGGTGTGTCCACCTCTTAGATGTGTTCCTATGCTTTGTCCTTGACCTTGAGCTTCAACATATATGTATATGTATATGTATATGTATATGTATATGTATATGTGTATGTATATGTCTATGTATATGTCTACGTCTATGTATATGTATATGTATATGTATATGTGCATGTATATGTGCATGTATATGTGTATGTATATGTCTATGTCTATGTGCATGTCTATGTATATGTATATGTAGCGTTTCCTCAATCACAATCTATCCCCAATCACAATCTTTCGATTACTCAGAAATAACAGTGGAGAGAAGAACGCAAAGATTGCACAAGGTAAAAGAAAATCTGATGCGGAAGAGTAGAACAAATATGACGCAGAGAAGGAAGAATTCTGATATTATAGATGTGAATCAATGGTTACAATAGCTTTGGACAATAGCTTCTTGACAAAGCCTCTACCTCCCGACCACCCCCGAGCTATCACAATCGCATTCTCACTCGCACTCTCAATCACACTCTCACTCTCACTCTCACTCTCAATCACACTCTCAATCACAAGGTAATTCTCAGATTTCTGTGTGTCCTCCGTGTTGATGCGCAGGCCTTCTTATCTTTTTCCGTTTGATCACAGCCGTGCCCCCCAAAGAAGTGTGTGATCCACCAAATTTAGAAAAAGTCGAGTTTCTCCAAAACTTTCGCAAAAATCCATGCAATCGTAGTGTACTTCCCTTTTTTTAGCATACCTGTCAAAAATAGCAGAAAAAACCAAGAAGACATATCCGAAAAGATACATAATTATACATGGTGACACGTGAGCATGAGAATCACGGATTCGAATAGAATTAGACAAGCCCTCGTTTTTTTTTTTTTTTTAAGTGTTGGAAAAAACGGCACTTTCAAAGCCCTGTAACTCAAAAACAATGAGGAATTAGGTTAAGATTGTGAGAGACACTTTTATTCAATTTTTCGATCTGCACAATATTGATAAAGACATCCGAGGTCCAGATCCACCTCCAAATGCCACTTTTGAGCCCTGCAAGGTTTAAAATTCTAGAGAGAGAGTAAAATCAAGGAATTTTCTTACAATGAAGTAAACATAGGACCCTGAACGAGGTACTTAGAACATGACTCACAAAAATCTCACAGAGGCACTTTTATTCTCTTATACTTGCTCTACCTTTCCCTCATACAGAGTTTTCCTTAATGCTTTCATCTTCACCTTCAAAATCCCACTGGAAAACATGATGCAATTAAGGTCTAGAGAGAGAATATGAAACTTGTCAACCCAAAATTTTTCCTACATGCATAAAATAACCTAATTATTCGTTCTAAGCATTTTTCCCACAATGAAATTCAAAAAGTTCAAAATGGATTATTTCACTAGAAAAGAGGCCTATTACAATTCTTCCCCCCTTTAAGAACTCTGTCCTCAGAGTTGGAAAGAAGGATAATGTGTTAGAAAGTCATCTAAATTCACCCAACTCGAATCTTCTACTAGGTATGAATGCCATTTCACCAAAATCTTTCCTTCCTATCTAATATTATTTCCGGTTGAAGCTCAAAAGAGCCATCATCTTTCAGCTTATAATTGTCCTGCAAAACATGAGCAACATTAGACACATATCTTTTAAGTAAGCTGACATGAAATACAGGATGCACATTTAGATATTTAGGCAATTCCAGCAAATAAGCAAGAGATCCGATCTTTTTCAAAACTTTAAAAGGGCCTGCATATCAAGGAGAAAGTCTATGATCATTCCCTAGCAACAAGTTAGATCGGCGAGGATTAACTTTACGAAATACCATATCATTAACTTGGAATTCAAGTGGTCTTGTCTTTAAATCATAGAACTTCTTTTGTCTTCTCTGAGCTTCTCTTATATGTTTCTTAATTTTTCCAAGTTCTTCATCCATCTTATCAAGCATTTCTTTGGATACTTCTACTTTATTTGGAGAACCGAAAAACGAAGGTGGAGTCAAACAAGTATAGCCATACATAGCTTCAAACAGAGTCATTTTTATAGATGCATGCCATGCACTATTGTATGCAAACTCAACCAAGGGTAAATATTCACTCCAATTAGCCTGCTTTTCATTCACATACATACGCAACATATCCTCAACTACCCTGTTAACCCTCTCGGTTTCCCCATCAGTTTGTGGATGGAAAGTTGTACTCATACGAAGTTGAGTTCCAATGGATTCAAATGTCGCTTTCCAGAAGTTTGACGTAAATCTAGAATCTCTATCAGAAATTATGCTTTTAGGCATTCCATGCAATCGAAATATTTCTTTTACAAAGATTCTTGCAACATTCAAAGCAGTATTAGTCTTTTTCATAGGAAAGAAGTATGCCATCTTGGTAAGCCGATCAACTACAACAAATATGGTATCATGCTTACTTCTGGTCATAGGTAGCTTAGTGATAAAGTCCATAGAAATAGACTCCCACTTCTGATTTGGAACATCCAAAGGTTGAAGCATTCCTGGCATCCTCTTAAACTCAGATTTCACCTGTTGGCACTTCAAACATTCATTTACATATTTTCTAATATCCCGCTTCATACAAGGCCAAAAGTAAGAATAATTTGTTTTAACATATGTCCTTGAATAACCTGGATGTGCAACAAAAGGTGCATCATGACAATCATGCAGTATTTTAACTTTTAGTGGAGATTCAGAAGATAAGCATAGCCGATTGTTACAATACAGTGTTCCATCCTGCAAATGAAATTTTTCCTCATACGTCGATCCCATGTTCGCATTCAAAGCATTCAAAATAGGTGCATAAAAAGGATCCTGTTTTATCTCTTCTTGAATTTGACTGAGAAAATCAGAATTTATTACAGAAACAAGAGTGCGCAAAGGTCTCCGACTCAATGCATCAGCAACCTTATTTTCCTTACCAACAAGATACTTAATGTCAAAATCATACTCGCTTAATAATTCAATCCAACGCTTCTGCCTGTTGTTAAGCAATGGTTGAGTGAAGATGTATTTTTGACTTTGATGATCTGTTTTCAATTCAAACTTAACCCCTAACAATAGATGTCTCCAATGCTTGAGTGCATGCACAACAGCAAGCATTTCTAAATCATGAGTAGGATAGTTAAGTTCATGTTTTCTTAGTTTTCTAGACTCATATGCGACCACCCTGCCATCTTGTGAAATAACACATCCTATCTGACTACCACTTGCATCACATGCAACCACAAAAGGCTTTCCCATTTCTGATATTTTCAAAACACAATTCTCAACGACTTTTTGTTTCAATGTTTCAAATGATTTTTGACAGGCATCACTCCATGCAAATCCTACATTCTTTTTAGTTAATTCGGTGAGGGGAGTAGCTATCTTAGAGAAATCCTTAATATGTGCTCTTTCATATTGTGCCAACCCAAGAAAACTTCTAACATCCCTTACAGTCTTAGGAATCGGCCAATCAACTATTGTTTTTACTTTATCTTCATCTATAAGGATTCCTTCTTTTGATATTACTCTTCCTAGATACACAAGTTTATCCTTAGCAAAGAAACACTTACTCTTTTTCCCATACAATTTGTGTTCTCTAAGAGTCTGCAAAGTCTTCTTGAGATGTACCGCATGCTCCAAATCATCTTTAGAGTACACAAATATATCATCAAGGAAGACTAAGATGAATTCATCTAGGTAATCGTGAAAAATATTATTCATCAAGCACATAAATGTGGCAGGAGCGTTTGTTAAACCAAAAGGTAGAACCGTAAACTCATAGTGACCATATCGTGTTCGAAAAGCCGTCTTACGAATATCCTCTGTTTTGATCCTAATTTGGTTGTATCCAGATCTTACGTCAATCTTTGTGAATACGGTCGCTCCACTTAATTGACCTAATAAGTCATCTATGTGAGGGAGTGGATACTTATTCTTAATTGTTCTTTTATTCAACCCCCTATATTCAATGCATAATTTGTAAGAGCCGTCTTTCTTCTTCTGAAATAAAACAGGCGCACCCCAAGGTGAGACACTCGGTTTTATTAAGCCTTTCTTCAAAAGATCATCTAATTGAATCTTCAACTCCTTTAGTTCATCAATGTTAAATCTATAGGGTGCTCTAGAATATGGTTCACTCCCTGGATATAGGTCAATGGCGTGGTCAATCTGCCTAGGTGGGGGTATACCAGGCAAGTCTTCTGGAAATACATCGGCATATTCTTTTAAGAGATTTCCTACGTAATCTAGAATATCTTCGTCATTACCTTCCTGATGCAGATTGTTCACATACACAACAAATGTTTTGCAGCCATCACGTATACCTCTAATTATCTGCATAGCAGAAATAAGAGTAGGCTTAGGATTAAAGACATCACCTAGAATATGAATAGATTCATCATTTAGCTTCACAGTGATCGTTCTTTGTTCACAATTAATTGTCGCAGAATTTTTAACTAACCAATCCATACCTATGATTACATCACTCTGTTTCATCTCAATTACATGGAAGCTTCCAAAAAGCGCCTATTAGAAAGAGTAAATTCAAGGTTTTCAACATATCCTTTCGTGTAGTGTAATCGTCCATTGGCCATCTCTACAGGTCTGGTTATCTGCATATTTAGGGCTATCCCTAGATTTTGTACCGATTCGAAAGATAGAAAACAATGGGTACTACCTGAATCGATCAAAAATCTGGTTTTATGCGCAGAAATCATACCCGGAATCGTGATTACAAAAGCCTTTGGGAAAGAACTAACCACCATGCAACGTAAAGTAGAGTTGGTGCACTTACCGCCATCATCTGCTTCCTCAATAATTGTACCCTCCTCGATGATGTTTATCGCTTTTGATTGTGCGGGTCGAAAGACTGCCTTGTTCGAGCACTCATATGTCTGATGCCCTTGCTCCCCGCAACGAAAACACAGACCAAGTCTTTTTGCCCTCTCAATAAAATTAGGGTCTTGTTGCCACTTAATTGGTTGACGCCTCCTTTGATTTTCCACCGGCCGAGCAGGATTCTTACCTTGGTCGTTAGAAGATGGAGTTTTCTTTGAATTGTTCATGTTCATTGCAACAGGTCTTTGTGGCCTATGTCCCGTTGCAATGAATCTGCTTCTATTTGCCTTCTGCAAATTGAACTTCTCCATCTTCTCAAAGTTCTCAGCCATCGCAATAGCATCAAGAAAATCAATGCATCCACATCCCTTGACTTGATAGCGAAGTTCCTCACGAAGCCCTTCAATAAATTTACTCTTTAGAGCATTACCACTAACCTCTAATGCATATTTATGAAGACGTAGGAACTTCTCTTTGTACTCATCAACAGATAAGCTATGCTTGTCACTTTCGTGTTGTCGTAAATTGTAGAACTCCATCTTCTTCTCCATATGGTAGTGTGGAGAACAATAGCGTTTTTCAGCTTGTTCTCTAAATTCCTTCCATAGAACAGGACCAGAACGTGTTCGAGTCTGCATATATGACTTCCACCATAGCTTTGCGATCCCACGCAGATGCAAGATCCCAACTTTTGCCTTGGACTCTTCACTAAATTGTCGAAGATCAAAGAGATCCACTAGTTCTTCAATCCATGCCTCAAGATCTTCGCCACTCTTCTTCTCGCCATCAAAATCATTTAACTTTGCCTTCTTGAAGACTTGGTTAAGGGCAAACTCACCTGGTCCCATATCTTTAGAATTGCGTTTTTGTTTTTCGCGAGGTACGCTGATGTTCCCGCACCTTCATCTATTTGATCATTCAACTCCACAAACAAATTTGTTGCTCCTTCTGGTTGCTTTCCCCCTCGTTCTTTGCACAATTCACCAAGAAGCTTCTAAATAAGCTCCTCTTGTTCACGAACCTTTTGTGTTAGACCTTCCATCGTTCCCGCGGATTGATTATGCTCTGATACCACTTGTAGCGTTTCCTCAATCACAATCTATCCCCAATCACAATCTTTCGATTACTCAGAAATAACAGTGGAGAGAAGAACGCAGAGATTGCACAAGGTAAAAGAAAATCTGATGCAGAAGACTAGAACAAATATGATGCAGAGAAGGAAGAATTTTGATATTATAGATGTGTATCAATGGTTACATTAGCTTTGGACAATAGCTTCTTGACGAAGCCTCTACCTCCCGACCACCCCCGAGCTATCACAATCGAATTCTCACTCGCACTCTCAATCACACTCTCACTCTCACTCTCACTCTAAATCACACTCTCAATCACAAGGTAATTCTCAGATTTCTATGTGTCCTCCGTGTTGATGCGCAGGCCTTCTTATCTTTTTCCCTTTGATCGCAGCGGTGCCCCCCAAAGAAGTGTGCGATCCACCAAATTTAGAAAAAGTCGAGTTTCTCCAAAACTTTCGTAAAAAGCCATGCGATCGTAGTGTACTTCCTTTTTTTAACATACTTGTCAAAAATAGCAGAAAAAAAACCAAGAAGACATATCCGAAAACATACATAATTAGACATGGTGACACGTGAGCATGAGAATCACGGATTCGAATAGAATTAGACAAGCACTCGTTTTTTTTAAGTGTTGGAAAAAACGGCACTTCTCAAAGCCCTGTAACTCAAAAACAATGAGGAATTAGGTTAAGCTTGTGAGAGACACTTTTCTTCAATTTCTCGATCTGCACAATATTGATAGAGACGTCCGAGGTCCAAATCCACCTCCAAATGCCACTTTTGAGCCCTGCAAGGTTTAAAATTCTAGAGAGAGTAAAATCAAGGCATTTTCTTACAATGAACTAAACGTAGGACCCTGAACGAGGTACTTAGAACATGATTCACAAAAATCTCACAGAGGCACTTTTATTCTCTTATACTTGCTCTACCTTTCCCTCATACAGAGTTTTCCTTAATGCTTTCATCTGCACCTTCAAAATCCAACTGGAAAACATGATGCAATTAAGGTCTAGAGAGAGAATATGAAACTTGTCAACCCAAAAATTTTCCTACATGCATAAAATGACCTAATTATTTGTTCTAAGCATTATCCCCACAATGAAATTCAAAAAGTTCAAAATGGATTATTTCACTAGAAAAGAGACCTAGTATATGTATATGTATATGTCTGTATATGTATATGTATATGTATATGTATATGTATATGTATATGTATATGTATATGTATATGTATATGTATATGTATATGTATATGTATGTGTATATGTATATGTATATGTATATGCATATGTATGTGTACATGTAGATGTATATGCATATGCATATGTATATGCAAATGTATATGTACATTCATATGTATATGTATATGTATATGTATATGTATGTGTACATGTATATGTATATGTATATGTATATGTATATGTATATGTATATGTATATGTGTATGTATATGTACATGTACATGTATATGTAAATGTACATGTACATGTATATGTACATGTATATGTATATGTACATGTATATGTATATGTATATGTGTATGTATATGTACATGTATATGTATATCTGCATGTATATTTACATGTAGATGTATATGTATATGTATATGTATATGTATATGTATATGTATATGTATATGTATATGTATATGTATATGTATATGTATATGTATATGTATATGTATATGTATATGTATATGTATATGTATATGTATATGTATATGTATATGTATATCTATATGTATATCTATATGTATATGTATATGTATATGTATATGTATATGTATATGTATATGTAATGTACATGTGCATGTATATGTAGATGTGCATGTATACGTATATGTGCATGTATATGTATATGTGCATGTATATGTATATGTGCATGTATATGTATATGTGCATGTATATGTATATGTACATGTATATGTATATGTATATGCACATGTATATGTAGATGTATATGTATATGTGCATGTATATGTATATGGGCATGTATATGTATATGTGTATGTATACGTATATGTGCATGTATATGTATATGTGCATGTATATGTATATGTGCATGTATATGTATATGTACATGTATATGTATATGTGCATGTATATGTGCATGCATATGTATATGTACATGTATATGTTTATGTATAAGTATGTGTATATGTATATGTATATGTATATGTATATGTATATGTGCATGTATATGTGTATGTGCATGTATATGTATATGTGCATGTATATGTATATGTGCATCTATATGTATATGTGCATGTATATGTATATGTACATGTATATGTATATGTACATGTATACTTATATGTATATGTATATGTATATGTATGTGTATATGTATATGTATATGTATATGTATATGTATATGTACGTGTACATGTTCATGTACATGTATATGTATATGTATATGTATATGTATATGTATATGTATATGTATATGTATATGTATATGTATATGTATATGTACATGTATATTTATATGTACATGTATATGTATATGTATATGTATATGTGATGGGGGAAGTGTCTCAACCCCTAAGCAACGATGAAGCGCGAATGACCTCCACAAGTATACTTCTTTGACCTCTGCACACCAAAAATGCTCATACTTAGAGCTTATGCATAGAACTCCAGTGAGCTTTTGTAGACTTGTATTAGACACCAAGAGCTTTCCAAAAGAACAAATTTCACTTTAGATGGATGCTTACACAAAGAGAAACAATGTCTACAACATGAGGTAGTTGAATGCTCACAACTGCTAGTCAAGCAGAGACCTCACTTCACTCCAGCAAGCTTTTCTCAGAGATTATACAGCAAATGAATCTCAAACAACTTGAGTAAACATTAGAGCACTCTAATAGCTACCGAGTGACACCAAAATCATAGCAAATGGATAAATAGAGAAGGAGAACCAGCCCTTATTACGGAGAGCAAAATATCTCCAACAGAGCCTACACACAGAGAGAGATATCAATCATAGAACTTCACTAAAATGAATGTTGCTCCCAGATTACTCAAAGAATGCTCTAGAGAATTTTTGAGCATAAAATAGACTCTAATAGCTATCCAATGAGACAAGAATTACATCAAATAGATACAATACTAGGGAGAACCAATGCTAACAACTCAGGCGTAGAGAGTTGCAACATTGCATGCACACACACATAGATATGCCTACTAAAAGAAAACAAACAAGCAAGCAAGGGGCTAGCTTAAGCAAGGGGCTTGCTTATCACAACTCCAGAACTTAGTGCTCACTTTACATGAGCTAAAACGTCAAGAAGATGGCCCAAAAGAAGTCGGGATACATGCTCCTTTTATAGTGAAAAGTGTGCCCCTAAAATCTAGGAACTACCTTTCCAAATCAGCCTCCTAACTTGGAGGAATTAGTTGAGATGAATTGGGGAGTGGTTGAGTCATTTTTCTTGATGGAATCTTGTGGCTATTGGCTTCCTTTGATTGCTCCACATGTCCATAAAATATTCCCCACGAATTTGTAGCTTGAAGCTTGACTTTTACCACTCCCCCTGAAGCTTCAATTCTTCGTTCTCATCCAAGCTCCTTCATGTTGATGCATTGCTTGAATTTTGAAATCTTCATCCCATCCAAAGCCTTTGTAAACATGTCCACAACTTGGTCCTTGGTACCAATATGATGTACTGAAACTTCCTTGGATATCACCTTTTCCCTTACGAAGTGATAGTGCACTTCAATATGCTTGGTTCTAGCATGATAGACAGGATTCGATGCTAGATGAATGCTACTCATGTTTTCACAAAAAATGGGATATGTGTCAACCTGCAAATTAAGCTCCATAAATAACTTCTTAATCCACATTAGCTCACATGTTACTTGAGCCAAAGCTCTATACTCAGCCTCGGTGGATGATAATGCCACCGTGGGTTGCTTCTTTGAAATCCATGAGATGATCTTGCTACCTAGCATGACTAGGTAACCACTTGTACTTCTTCTATCCTCCTTGGAACTGGCCCAACCCGCATCAGAATAAGATTTGACCTGCATATCATCATCAAATGAATAGAACAATCCTTCATTTATAGTGGCCTTGAGATATCGTAACATTCTTCTTGTAGCTTGCAAGTGTGTAGTCCTTGGACTATGCATAATATGTGATAGCACTCCAACTCCATATGCTATGTCAGGCCTAGTTATTATGGCATAATTGAAAGCGCCTACAATAGATCGATACAAAGTTACATCCGCTAATGGCTCTCCATCAATGGAGCTTAGCTTTGCATTAACTTCCATGGGATTTGAAATAGACTTGCAATGTAGCATCCCAAACCTCTCAAGTAGGTCTAGAATATACTTCCTTTGTATGAGCATAATACCTTCTTCTTTGTATACAACTTCAATACCAAGAAAATACCTAAGATCTCCAAGATCAGATATCCTAAACTCCTTTCCAAGCTTTGCCTTGATCTCCTCAATGCCCTTTGTATCATTACCTGTAATGATAAGATCATCTACATACACACACATGTAGGCTACAAGTTCTCCTCTTTGTTTGATGAAGAGAGATGGATCCGCCTTGCATGGATTGTAACCACATTTGATCAAATAGTCCACGAATCTTTGGTTCCAAGCCCTTGGAGCTTGCTTCAGGCCATAAAAAGCCTTCTTCAACCTACAAACATGATGTGGAAACTCTTTATGAACAAAACCTAGTGGTTGCTCCATGTATACCTCTTCTTCCAAGTCTCCATTGAGAAAGGCATTCTTGATATCCAATTGGAAAATCTTCCATCCTTTGCTAGCAGCCATTGCAATGAGTGTCCTAATGGTGCTCATCTTTGCCACGGGGCTGAATGTCTCTTCAAAGTCCACTCCATAGGTTTGTGCAAAACCCTTGGCCACCAATCTTGCTTTGAACATAGAAATAGATCCATCTGAATTCCTCTTTACTTTATACACCCACTTATTACCTATTACCTTCATGTTCTCCTTCTTGGGCACTAGAGTCCATGTTTGATTTTCCTCAAGTGCGTTGATCTCTTCTTGCATTGCCTCTTTCCATTTAGTGTACCTGCTTGCATCTTCATAGCAATCGGGCTCATCATCTTCTACTACTTTGTTCATATATGCATAATGTGTTGCCATGTATGAATCATAAGTAAACCTTTGAGTTGGATACTTAACTCTAGAAGACTTCCTTTCTTCACCTTTTGGAGGAATAAACCTCCTTTGCCTTGGGAACTTGATCTCTTTCTTTGTCGTGGCTTCTTTCTCCATCATGTGTCCTTCATCATCTTCAACTTCATTACCTTCTTCATCCAACTCCATCAAGGTTGCTTTGCCTTTGTTGATTGATTGTGCTTCATAGCTTGATGAAGATCTCCCCCTCCATGGTGAGTTCATGCTTGAACTATCTTCATTGATGGAACACCTTGGGCCGCTTAGCTCTAGGTCGATTTGTTCTTCATCATGTCCATGCTTTTCTTCTTCATAGTCCTACATACAATCATACTTCTTATACCAAGGGAGTAGCTCATCAAATGCTACATCCCTTGATATCCTCAAGTCCTTTGTGTTTGGGTTGAAGCACCTGTAACCTTTATGATCATTTAAATATCCTAGAAACACACACATTTTTGCCTTTGGTTGTAGCTTGTGCCTCAATTCACTTGGCACATGTACATAACAAGTACATCCAAATATCTTCAAGTGGGAAAGATCAGGTTTCTTACCATAATAGGCTTGATATGGTGTCAAGGCATGGATCCCTGAGGCAAGAGCCCTATTCATTAGATACACGATGGTATTTGCTGCATCACTCCAAAACATGTTAGGTACATTCATCTCATTAAGCATTGCTCTAGCGATCTCGGCAATGTATCTATTCTTTCTCTCTGCTACTCCATTTTGTTGGGGTTTGTACCTGCATGTTACTTGCCTCTTGATGCCTTGAGCCATTAAAAAAGTAGAAAACTCATTGGAGAAATATTCTCCCCCTCCATCAGACCTTAGCTTCTTGATATATGTACCTGTTTCCTTCTCTACCATTGCCTTGAATGCTTTGAAACATGTAAACACATCTGATTTGTTTTTTATGAAATAAACCCAAACCATCCTTGTGCAATCATCTATAAAAGTGACAAAGTACTTGTTACCTCCAATGGATTGATCTTTGGTTGGCCCCCACACATTTGTATGTATCAACTCCAATGGATGTTGGCTTATGTAGCCACTCGTCTTGAATGGAAGTCTCGCTTGCTTCCCTAGTTGACAAGATTCACATAAATGCTTCATACCTTGTCCTTGGAAGTTGGGAAGACCTTCAACTAGCCTCTTGAATTGCATTTCCTTCATTCTTTGTATGTTGATGTGACCTATCCTCTTGTTCCACAAGTCCAACACCGAAGTCCTCTTGTTTCCATTTGTGAAGTAGACATGTTGAGTGGAATGAGAATTTACCTCCAAAGTGAAGAGTCTCCCTTGCTTCTTTCCTCTTGCTATGACCTTGTAACCTTGCTTAGGGTTCTCCATAAAGCATTCACCTTTGTTGAACCTTACTTGATAGCCTCTTTCAACCATTTTCCCAACGGACACCAAGTTCTTTGTGATAATAGGTACATGCAAGATATCCTTGAGACATCTTCCTTCCTCCTTGTCATCCAAAGCTACATCTCGAACATGGGAGATCTCATGGGCTGTATCATCACCTGTTTCTACATGTCCTTTACCTTTGGGAGCATGTAGATTAGTAAACCAAGAAGCATTGCAACTCATATGGTTGCTACATCCACTATCAATATACCAAGAGTTATCTACTTTGCTTGAATTCCCATTCATGTGCATCATCAAGAGATTTCATTTTCTGAACTTGTAGAAGCATAATTACCTTGGCCTTTGTATGAAGAACCTTGATTATAACTCCTTTGGTTTCCTCGTTGGTAGCAATCTCTAGCATAGTGGCCAAACTTGCCACATATGTAACATCCTTCGCCATCTTGATTCCTGTTTTGTTGATGTCGTCCTCCTCTTCCTCTTGTTCTTCCTCTCCCTCTTTGTGATGAGGTGCCTTGGTCATGTCCTTGATTTCTTGAGTGGCCTTGCCTTCCTCCAAACCTTCCTTTGCTCCTTCCTTGTCCTCGTCTTCCTTTGCCCCTTTGATTACCTGCATAGAAAACTTGTGCATCCTTGCTTTTAGTTGAACTTCCACCTATGTTCATTTCTTTGGTAACCATGAGAGCAACCAATTGCTCAAAATCGGGAAGAGTATCCCTTACATAAACTAAAGTGGTAAAGGGTTTCCACTTCTCATCATCTCTCAAACCATTGAGATTATAAGCCACAAGATCATCATCGTCTACGTGGCTTCCAATGGATCCCAATGCATCTGATAACTCCTCGACCTTAAGTATGTAGTCATTTATGCTACTCCCTGAGCTCTTCCTAAGGTTTTTGAGCTCATACTTGAGTTGGATCTTCCTTGCTTTGGTGCTTGTTGAATAAAGCCTTTCAAGTGTCTCCCATACCTTCATGCTTGAATCCAAGTCTTGGATATGGCCGATCATGCTATTGCTAATGTGTTGGGAAAGAATAAAGATAACCTTCTTGTCTCATTAATTCCATTCCCTAAAGGCCCTTCTCTGGTCATTGGTAGGATTCTCATCCAACCTAGGTCTTGGTTCACTTCCACTAATCAACCCCCAAAGGCCCTTGCGCATAAGATAGCTGGAGACCCTAAATCTCCATGGTTGATAGCTCCCTTTGTCTAGCTTTTCAATTTCAGTGTTGAAGTCTCCCATATCTAGTCTTTGATACTTGACCTAGCCCTTAGCTAATTCTCAAATTTATGTAAAATGAAAATGAGGCTCTGAGGTTACCTCAATCAAAAGCTTTCGTTAGATGGACACCTTGTGCTCTTGAAATTTTGAGTAGAATAGCTCCCCCTTGATGTGAGCTACCTCCAAGAAGATTTTGTTGATGCAAATCTTCAACCACCAACTCCAAGATGTCTTCTTGCTTGTATTTGATACCTCCAAGATGCCCAAATGCTCTGATACCACTGATGGGGGAAGTGTCTCAACCCCTAAGCAACGACACGGCGCGAATGACCTCCACAGGTATACTTCTTTGACCTCTACACACCAAAAATGCTCATACTCAGAGCTTATGC
>CM035413.1:87320118-87325118 GCA_020310875.1 Ceratopteris richardii | reverse complement strand
ATTAAGGAAAACTATGTATGAGGGAAAGGTAGAGCAAGTAGAAGAGAATAAAAGTGCCTGTGTGAAATTTTTGTGAATCATGTTCTAAGTACCTCGTTGAGGGTCCTACGTTTAGTTCATTGTAAGAAAATGCCTTGATTTTACTCTCTCTCTAGAATTTTAAACCTTGCAGGGCTCAAAAGTGGCATTTGGAGGTGGATTTGGACCTCGGACATCTCAAACACTATTGCGCAGATCGAGAAATTGAATAAAAGTGTCGCTCACAAGCTTAACCTAATTCCTCATTGTTTTTGAGTTATAGGGCTTTGAAATGTACACTACGATCGCATGGCTTTTTGCGAAAGTTTTGGAGAAACTCGACTTTTTCTAAATTTTGGTGGATCGCACACTTCTTTGGGGAGCACGGCTACGATCAAATGGAAAAAGATAAGAAGGTCTGCGCATCAATACGGAGGACACACAGAAATCTGAGAATTACCTTGGGATTGAGAGTGTGATTGAGAGTGAGAGTGAGAGTGAGTGTGATTGAGAGTGCGAATGAGAATGGGATTGTGATAGCTCGGGGGTGGTCGGGAGGTAGAGGCTTCGTCAAGAAGCTATTGTCCAAAGCTATTGTAACCATTGATTCACATCTATAATATCAGAATTCTTCCTTCTCTGCGTCATATTTGTTCTACTCTTCCGCAATAGATTTTCTTTTACCTTGTGCAATCTCTGCATTCTTCTCTCCACTGTGATTTCTGAGTAATCGAAAGATTGTGATTGAGGAAACACTACAAGTGGTATCAGAGCAGAATCAATCCGCGGGAACGATGGAAGGTCTAACACAAAAGGTTCTTGAACAAGAGGAACTTATTCAGAAGCTTCTTAGTGAATTGCGCAAAGAACGAGGGGGAAAGCAACGAGAAGGAGCAACAAATTTGTTTGTGGAGCTGAACGATGAAATAAATGAAGGTGCAGGAACATCTAGTGTACCTCGCGAAAAACAAAAACGCAATTCTAAAGATATGGAACCAGGTGAGTTTGCCCTTAACCAAGTCTTCAAGAAGGAAAAGTTAAATGATTTTGATGGTGAGAAGAAGAGTGGCAAAGATCTTGAGGCATGGATTGAAGAACTAGAGGATTTCTTTGACCTTCGACAATTTAGTGAAGAGTCCAAGGCAAAAGTTGGGATCCTGCATCTGCGTGGGATCGCGAAGCTATGGTGGAAGTCATATATGCAGACTCGAACGCGTTCTGGTCCTGTTCTATGGAAGGAATTTAGAGAACAAGCTGAAAAATGCTATTGTTCTCCACACTACCATATGGAGAAGAAGATGGAGTTCTACAATTTTCGACAACACGAAAGTGAAAAGCATAGCTTATCTGTTGATGAGTACAAAGAGAAGTTCCTACGTCTTCATAAATATGCATTAGAGGTTAGTGGTAATGTTCTAAAGAGTAAATTTATTGAAGGGCTTCGTGAGGAACTTCGCTATCAAGTCAAGGGATCTGGATGCATTGATTTTCTTGATGCTATTGCGATGGCTGAGAACTTTGAGAACATGGAGAAGTTCAATTTGCAGAAGGCAAATAGAAGCAGATTCATTGCAACAGGACATAGGCCACAAAGACCTGTTGCAATGAACATGAACAATTCAAAGAAAACTCCATCTTCTAATGACCAAGGTAAGAACCCTGCTCGGCCGGTGGAAAATCAAAGGAGGTGTCAAACAATTGAGTGGCAACAAGAACCTAATTTTATTGAGAGGGCAAAAAGACTTGGCTGTGTTTTGGTTGCGGGGAGCAAGGGCATCGGACATATGAGTGCCCGAACAAGGCAGTCTTTCAACCCGCACAATCAAAAGCGATAAACATCATCGAGGAGGGTACAATTATTGAGGAAGCAGATGATGGGGGTACATGCGCTGACTCTACTTTACGTTGCATGGTGGTTAGTTCTTTCCCAAAGGTTTCTGTAATCACAATTCCGGGTATGATTTCTGCGCATAAAACCAGATTTTTGATCGATTCATGTAGTACCCATTGTTTTCTATCTTTCAAATTGGTACAGAATCTAGGGATAGCCCTAAATATGCAAATAACCAGACCTATAGAGATGGCCAATGGACGATTACACTACATGAAAGGATATGTTGAAAACCTTGAATTTACTCTTTCTAATAGATGCTTTTCTAGAAGCTTCCATGTAATTGAGATGAAACAGAGTGATGTAATCATAGGCATGGATTGGTTAGTTAAAAATTATGTGACAATTAATTGTGAACAAAGAACGATCACTGTGAAGCTAAATGATGAATCTATTCATATTCTAGGTGATGTCTTTAATCCTAAGCCTACTCTTATTTCTTCTATGCAGATAGTTAGAGGTATACGTGATGGCTGCAAAACATTTGTAGTGTATGTGAACAATCTGCATCAGGAAGGTAATGACGAAGATATTCCAGATTACGTAGGAAATCTCTTGAAAGAATATGCCGATGTATTTCCAGAAGACTTGCCTGGTATACCCCCACCTAGGCAGATTGACCACACCATTGACCTATATCTAGGGAGTGAACCATATTCTAGAGCACCCTATAGCTTTAACATTGATGAACTAAAGGAGCTTAAGATTCAAGTAGATGATCTTTTGAAGAAAGGCTTAATAAAACCGAGTGTCTCACCTTGGGGTGCGCCTGTTTTGTTTCAGAAGAAGAAAGACGACTCTTATAGATTATGCATTGACTATAGGGGGTTGAATAAAAGAACAATTAAGAATAAGTATCCACTCCCTCAAATAGATGACTTATTAGGTCAATTAAGTGGAGCGACGGTATTCACAAAGATTGACTTAAGATCTGGATATCACTAAATTAGGATCAAAACAGAGGATATTCCTAAGACGGCTTTTCGAACACGATATGGTCACTATGAGTTTACGCTTCTACTTTTTGGTTTAACAAATGCTCCTGCCACATTTATGTGCTTGATGAATAATATTTTTCACGATTACCTAGATGAATTCATCTTAGTCTTCCTTGATGATATATTTTTGTACTCTAAAGATGATTTGAAGCATGTGGTACATCTCAAGAAGACTTTGCAAACTCTTAGAGAACACAAATTGTATGGGAAAAAGAGTAAGTGTTTCTTTGCTAAGGATAAACTTGTGTATCTAGGAAGAGTAATATCAAAAGAAGGAATCCTCATAGATGAAGATAAAGTAAAAACAATAGTTGATTGGCCGATTCCTAAGACTCTAAGGGATGTTAGAAGTTTTCTTGGGTTGGCACAATATGAAAGAGCACATATTAAGGATTTCTCTAAGATAGCTACTCCCCTCACCGAATTAACTAAAAAGAATGTAGGATTTGCGTGGAGTGATGCTTGTCAAAAATCATTTGAAACATTGAAACAAAAAGTCGTTGAGAATTGTGTTTTGAAAATACCAGAAATGGGAAAGCCTTTTGTGGTTGCATGTGATGCAAGTGGTAGTCACATAGGATGTGTTATTTCACAGGATGGCAGGGTGGTCGCATATGAGTCCAGAAAACTAAGAAAGCATGAACTTAACTATCCTACTCATGATTTAGAAATGCTTGTTGTTGTGCATGCACTTAAGCATTGGAGACATCTATTGTTAGGGGTAAAGTTTGAATTGAAAACAGATCATCAAAGTCTAAAATACATCTTCACTCAACCATTGCTTAACAACAGGCAGAAGCGTTGGATTGAATTATTAAGCGAGTATGATTCTGACATTAAGTATCTTGCTGGTAAGGAAAATAAGGTTGCTGATGCATTGAGTCGGAGACCTTTGTGTAATCTTGTTTCTGTAATAAATTCTAATTTTCTCAATCAAATTCAAGAAGAGATAAAATAGGATCCTTTTTATGCACCTATTTTGAATGCTTTGAATGCGAACAGGGGATCGACGTGTGAGGAAAAATTTCATTTGCAGAATGGAACACTGTATTGTAACAATTGGCTATGCTTATCTTCTGAATCTCCACTAAAAGTTAAAATACTGCATGATTGTCATGATGCACCTTTTTCTGCACATCCAGGTTATTCAAGGACATATGTTAAAACAAAGTATTCTTACTTTCTCCGTGTATGAAGCGGGATATTAAAAAATATGTAAATGAGTGTTTCAAGTGCCAACAGGTGAAATATGAGTTTAAGAGGATGCCAGGAATGCTTCAACCTTTGGATGTTCCAAATCAGAAGTGGGAGTCTATTTCTATGGACTTTATCACTAAGCTACCTATGACCAGAAGTAAGCATGATACCATATTTGTTGTAGTCGATTGGCTTACCAAGATGGCACACTTCTTTCCTATGAAAAAGACTGATGCTACTTTGAATGTTGCAAGAATCTTTGTAAAAGAAATATTTCGATTGCATGGAATGCCTAAAAGCATAATTTCTGATAGAGATTCTAGATTTACGTCAAACTTTTGGAAAGCGACATTTGAATCCATTGGAACTCAACTTCGTATGAGTACAGCTTTCCATCCACAAACTGTTGGGGAAACCGAGAGGGTTAACATGGTAGTTGAGGATATGTTGCGTATGTATGTGAATGAAAAGCAGGATAATTGGAGTGAATATCTACCCTTGGTTGAGTTTGCATACAATAGTGCATGGCATGCATCTATAAAAATGACTCCGTTTGAAGCTATGTATGGTTATAATTGTTTGACTCCACCTTCGTTTTTGGGTTTTCCAAATAAAGTAGAAGTATGCAAAGAAATGCTTGATAAGATGGATGAAGAACTTGGAAAAATTAAGAAACATATAAGAGAAGCTCAGAAAAGACAAAAGAAGTTCTATGATTTAAAGAGAAGACCACTTGAATTCCAAGTTGATGATATGGTATTTCTTAAAGTTAATCCTCACCGATCTAACTTGTTGCTAGGGAAGGATCATAGACTTTCTCCTCAATATGCAGGCCCTTTTAAAGTTTTGAAAAAGATCGGATCTCTTGCTTATTTGCTGGAATTACCTAAATATCT